>QEPC01014657.1:461016-481606 GCA_003113815.1 Sphenodon punctatus
CCCCCCAGCCCAAGCCTCTCAGCTTCCCCTCCCCACCCCAGCTTCCCCAACCCAAGCCTCGCTCTCCTCTCCCCAGCCAAGCTTCCCCCCAGCCAGCCCAAGCCTCGAGTCCCAGGGCCCCCTCCCCTCCTCAGTCAAGCAGCACTTCACCCAGGGCAACCCCCTCCCCTCTCCAGTGATCCAGGCAGGCTGGCCGGCCTGGACCCCCCCACCCAAGACCCTGTCCCCAGGCAGCCAGGCCCCTTCAGCAGCCAGCCACACAGACATCTCTTGCTGCAGCCCCCAGACTGTGCCCGCCGGCAACAGCACCGCAAGAGCCTCCTGGTGGGCTGCTGCCGCCACAGCCCCAGGCCACCTGGTCAGGCCCCAGCCCCTCCCTTCCGGCAGCAGCCCCCCGACAGCAGCCCCCCCAACCCAAGCCTCCCCCTCCACTCCTTATCATTACTCGACGGTACTGGCTCTCTTGGCTCCGTCCTCGTGCGGTGCATGTGCTGTGTGCTACTGACTCGTCATGCGCACCAAGCAGTCACAGCAGAGAGTGAGTCTCTTCGCATGGAGGAGGAGGAGGAGGGGGGGGGGCGGGCGGGTTCAAACTTCAGGGAGGAGGGGGCATGGCCAGGGAGGGCTGGAGGGGAGTGGCCTCCCCAGGCTTTGACTGTGGGCAGCAGCCTCTCACACACACACAAAAAGGAGCGGGGCGGCACCGGCATGGCCAGGATTGTGGCCCCCCTGAAAATGCTGCCCAAGGCCCGGGCCTAGGGGACCTGCCTCTAAGTCCGGGCCTGAGTATGGCCGTTCTTATGTTCTTACCTGGTGTTCCAGGTTTTTTAGCAAAGACGTTCTGCATGGCAAGGCCTGGCTCCAAGCCTTGTGTATAACCTTCCTTCTTTGGGTACAATCCTCACTCCACTGAAGTCAATAGCAAAATTCCTGTTGACTTCAATGGAGTTAGGGCTGTTCTCCTTTTTGAGTTTGGGACAACTGTTGTTCTAATGCTTTAGGGAGCTGAATACAGATGGAGAACTACCGGGCTTTAGATCAGGCAGTTAATGAAAAGCTGATGGCTTAATCTTCTGCAAAAATCCGTATTCATCATGGATTTACACAGCCTATATCACTGTGTGTAAATTATTATATTTGGACCAAAATGTAGGGTGCAGTCTTCTGAGCAGATACTGTTGGTGCTAGGTCTTATGGTTCCATCGAAGTGTAGTGTTTGTGGCTGGTAAAAAATACTGCCTATTCAAGCACTTGGAGGATGGCACTGTCCTTCTTGCAAAAGTACAAGTTGTAATGTATGCTACAGGGATTTGGGGACAATTTGTTGACCACATCATGCACAGTAACTTTAAAGGAGAATTTTGTTCCTTTTGCTATTCCCCGCCCCCCCAAATTTGACCATTTACAATAAATTGTCTTCCCTATAAAACAAAAGTATTGTTCTTATGAAAGTATTTGACCCCTTTTTTCTGCCCTGCCAAAATGATTCAAATATTATTCTGTGAATAAGGAGCAGAGGAATGATAAACATTCATTGTGAGCTGTTTCCCAATAAATGTCAGTCTCTTTGTGATAAAGTAACTTCAGTTGCTTTATTATGCTCCTCATCTCTCCTGTAATAATTAGATAATCAAGCTATGATTGGTAGCTGGAATTATTTATCTGCATTCAGAAAATGTTAACACTGAAATTTACAAGAGATATGTTAAACTGAAAATATAGTGTCAGGCTCTCATTTCCCCATAAAGCAGCCCTATCCTTGTGGTGCTCCATCCATGAAAGCACCATTAAGTTCTTTAAGGTTTTCACCAGCACACTGTTTTTAGGAGTAGAGGCAAAATTAGTAACTGTTCCTCTTTAGCTTAAGGTCATGAACCAGTTGTTTTCCACTGAAATCACTGGGACTAGGTATGCATATTTGCTTTTGTTATCAAGGTTATGAGTAGTTTCACAGAATTCAGTAAAAACAAACATGTGCACAAATCTTTGGTGACTATAAAATAGCTAACTACCATTGCTAATTTATTTATTTATTCGTTGCAGGAGGGGCGGGATATAAATATATTAAATAAATAAATAAATTAAATATTTATACGCCACCCTTCCCACAAGGGTTCAAGGTGACTTACAATAATAAAAAATCAAACAATAAAACACTCCCTCCCCTCAAAACTCCCACCCTTCCCACAACCCTCTCCAACCAACCCTCATCCTGCCAAATGCTCTTCCAAATAAAACAGTTTTACACCACCTCCAGAAGATGCTCAGGCTCAAGCAAACCTCCTGGGGAAGGGAATTCCATAAAACCAGGGCAGCAACTGAGAATGCCCTCTTGCCACATCTAGGGACAATGGTAACAGATGGAACCTGCAGGAGGGTTTCCCCGGCCGACTGTAGGGGCTGTGATGGAACATGGTAGGACAAGTGATCTCTAAGATATATGGGACCCAGACCGGTTAGGGCTTTAAAGGTCAAAACCAGGACCTTGAATTTTGCCCGGAATGCTATAGACAGCCAGTGCAGACTTTGGAGCATGGGTGTAATGTGTTCCTGGTGACTTGTCCCCGAAAGGAGCTGAGCCACTGCATTCTGCACCAGCTGCAGCCTCCAAAGAATCATCAAGGGCAGCCCCACGTAGAGTGTGTTGCAGTAATCTAGCCTTGAGGTGATGAAAGCATGGATGACAATGGCCAGATCAGAGTCTGTAAGACAAGGCTGTAGCCTCCTCACCAGATGAAGTTGGTGAAAAGCGCTCCTGGCCACTGCTGCAACTTGACAATCCAGGCACAGCAATGGATCCAGAAACACACCAAGGCTGCGAACCTGATTGACCAGAGGGGGCCAGACCCTATCAGTGACAGGTGTACCAACCCCCTCTGAAGTCATAGGACCAGCTAACCATCATCACTTCAGTCTTGTCAGGATTCACTTTCAATCGACTCACCCTCATCCAGTTCCCGACAGCAGCCAGGCATCAGTTAAGCATCGAGACTGCGGGACATGGGTCAGATGAAAAAGAGGCAGAGCTGAGAATCATCAGCAAACTGATGACACCTCACCCCAAACCTCCGAATGACCTCGCAAAGCGGCCTCAGATACACGTTGAACAAGAGGGGTGTAAGTACTAGGGGGCCCGAAGCCCCGCCCCTCAGCGTCCCACGGCAACCCGCAGCGCCGGCAGGGACCCCCGCCCCGCCAGCTGCACTCCCGAGCCCTCTCGCATCCAACCACGGCAGGGACCCACCTGCAGTTTCCCCCGCTGATCTCCCTGACAGGCCGCCGCCCGCCAGGCCGCCAGGAAACACGCCGCCGCGCCCCGACTCGGGCCCAGGGGGCGGGGCCACACAGAACTCCCCACCGGAAGCAACCCCGCCCCCGCAATTGCGCCGCTCAGCGCGGCTACGGCAACGCCCCCAGCAGGGGGATAAAAGCTCACGGCAGGGCTGACCACCTTGCTGGTGATCGAGCCTTGTGCCCGTGAGACTGGCCCCCCCTTCTCTTGTGCGTGGACCTTGAGAGCCTTGTGACTGGAGGAGACAGCAGTGTGTCTGGAGTGAGCGAGTGCGGTGTGCGTGTGCGAGTGATAGGTAACGTGAGCCTGCAGGTAAGGGTGCAGCCCTACGGGGATCCGGGGAGCACTATAGCCTGGGCCCTTCCCTGGCGCGTAAGCCCTATCCACCGTCCTTCCCCCCCCAGGGCTGTTGCACCCCCGTTCCCCACCAACCTCACTCTTCCCTCTCCATCCCTCTCCCCCTTCCTTCCTGATTCCCGTGTGTGTGTAGGGAACGCAGCAACGGAGGCATGCGATACCCAGATGCCCGATGATGAGTCAGGCTGGGGACTACTAATCCTGTTAGCCCTATTCCACCCTGAGGGCGTGTTTTTCCCACGGTGCCTCGCTGCGCTCCTAGGGCAAGGTGGTGTGAATCCTCCCTTTGGCTCTTCCAGCCTACGGGCACTTCCCCAGCCCTTCCTCCAAACCCCCTCTCACCCCACAGAATCACCAGCTCCTAAAACCTTCTTATATTACCCCCCCTTAAGGGGTTTGCAAGCCATGGAGCAGCTTGCAGCCGAAGTACAAGAGCTATCCCGGATAGTTAAGTCCCTCGCGATGGAAGTGAGGGATTTAAAGGAGCAACAGGCCGGGGGGGAAGCCCCAGCTGCACCCGAACCCCAAGGGGCGGCAGCAGCACCCGTTGATGCCCCGGGCCCCCTGTCCCGGGAGCCAAAGGGGCCCAAAATTACGAAATATGCCGGGGACCGACGGCAATTTAGAGGCTTCCTTGCCTTGTGTGATTTGGCCTTCACCATGCAGCCTTCCACCTATAATACCGACGCTCGTAAGGTTGCCTTCATCATTGGACTCTTGGAAGGTCATGCCCTGGCATGGGCGACGCCACTACTCACTAGCAAGAGCCCCTTGTTACAGGACTATGACCGGTTTGTCCAAGAGTTTACCTTCCTCTTCGATTACCCTCACAGGGTGAGGGACGCTGAAGCGGCCATCATGGGACTCAAGCAAGGGAAAGGGCCCTTGCTTGAGTACGTAACTAAGTTTCAACAACTCGCCGTAGACCTAAACTGGCCCGACCATGTCCTCCGAGTTATGTATCGACGAGGGTTGAGCGAGGAGTTAAAAGACCAGCTCGCAGTTACTTCCCTGCCGGAGGCATGGGGAGACTTAGTCAACCTTACCGTCCAGATCGATGAACGTTTGGGGGAACGGCGACGGGAGAGGCGGCAAGAACCTTTCCGAGCCCTAGGCCCCCGAATTCCGCCTTCCCCCGCCCGGGGTGAGACGAGTCGAGAACCCGAGGGGGAACCCATGCAAATCGGGGTCGCACGGGGGCCGTTGACCGCCGCGGAAAGAGAACGCCGACGAGCCTCTCGGCTCTGCTTCTACTGCGGAGAGTCTTCGCACTTCGCCCGTGAGTGCCCAGCTTTGCCCCCTCCTCGACGGGACATGGGAAAAGGTCGGCCCCGGGAGCTTTAGGGGGGCCCCCGGGGATAAGATCCATAACCCTATCAAGAGACCCCCAAGTTTTGGGGGCGAACCTAGCGGAAGGGCGCCATCTTCGGATCCCCATCACCTTAAGGGGCGACACTTCCCATAGCGTGGTGGCCTGGGCGCTCATCGACTCAGGAGCCTCCGGCAACTTCATGGACCAAGGGTTCTTGCATCGCTACAACCTTCCCCGGGCCCCTCGATCGTCTGCAGAACAGGTACACACCATCGACGGGTCCCCTCTTAGTTCAGGGCCCCTGGTGTGGCAAACGCCCCCCTTCCAGGTGGCCATAGGGGCCCACCACGAACGGATGTGCTTTGATCTCGTGGCCTCTCCAATGTTCGAGGTAGTCTTGGGAATGCCCTGGCTCCACAAACATAACCCCGAGATTCATTGGGGTCGGCGAACCCTAACCTTTAGAGCGGAGTATTGTGCCAACACATGCAACCGAGGGTCTCCCTCCCGACCATTGTTGGCCACCGGAAGCAAAGAGGCCGAAGGGGGACTCCCCGCACCGTACGCCTCCTTTCAGGACGTCTTCAGTAAACAGGCGGCAGAGAACCTCCCACCGCACCGGGCCTACGATTGCCCCATCGAGCTGATGCCGGGCACCGAACCCCCGTATGGCCGGATTTATGCCTTGTCCGCGCCGGAATTGGAGACCTTAAAGGAATACATCGAGGATAACCTCCAGCGAGGGTTTATCCAGCACTCCACGTCGCCAGCGGGAGCCCCGATATTCTTTGTCCCCAAAAAGGATGGGGGTCTGCGCCCTTGCATCGACTACCGGGGGCTTAACGCGGTGACCATAAAAAACCGTTACCCCTTGCCCTTGATCCCTGAACTCTTGGATCGCCTTCACGGGGCGAAGATCTTCACTAAGCTCGATCTCCGGGGGGCGTACAACCTTCTACGCATTCGTCCTGGGGACGAATGGAAGACTGCGTTCCGAACCCGTTACGGGCATTTTGAATACTGCGTGATGCCGTTTGGCTTGGCAAATGCTCCGGCCACCTTCCAGCATCTAATAAACGATGTGCTTCGCGACATGCTGGATACATGCGTGGTCGCCTACCTAGATGACATTCTCATCTTTTCCCACACCATAGCAGAGCACATTCCCCAGGTACAGAAGGTGTTGCAACGACTACGACAGAACCACTTGTTCTGCAAACAAGAGAAATGTGCATTTCATGTGACGACCATTGAGTTCCTTGGCTTCATCATTTCCCCTCAAGGAATCAAGATGGACCCCCGGAAGGTGAGTGCAATCATGCAATGGGCCCCACCTCGGTCCATCAAGGCCCTGCAGCGATTTCTAGGGACGGCGAACTATTACCGTCAGTATATCGCAAATTATGCCAAAATGACGGCCCCCCTGACGGGCCTGCTACGCAAAGGCATAGCCTACGAGTGGGGTCCGGCGCAGCAACAAGCGTTTGAGAACGTAAAGACCACCTTCACTCGGGCCCCCATTTTACAGCATCCACGATTCGACCAACCCTTTACAGTGGAAACAGACGCCTCCAGCATTGCCATAGGAGCCGCCCTGTTGCAACAAGAACCTGGAGGAGAACGCTTACTACCCTGTGCGTTTTACTCTCGTCAGCTCAACAGCGCCGAAAAAAATTACACGGTCTTGGACCGCGAGCTTTTGGCGATCAAGGCCGCCTTTGAATCCTGGAGGCATTACCTCGAAGGAGCCAAGCATCCCGTCACCGTAGTGACGGACCATCGAAATCTCACATATTTGCATACCACTCGAATCACGAACGCACGCCATGGGCGCTGGGCCCTCTTTTTCACCCGGTTCCATTTCCAGATACGCTATCGTCCTGGGAACCAAAACATCTTAGCAGACGCGCTCTCCCGGTGCACCGAGGCAGGGGACCCCCCAGATCTGAGGGGCGAGCCCATTCTGGAAGCTCGGGCGATGTCCGCAAACCTCCTCACCACCTCCCAATTTCTTCGATATCCCAACCCTCTCCAAGCCGGCCTGGCCCCAAAGATCCAACAGGGGCGCCACGGGCTGTCGTATTACCAACAGCGCATCGTGGTCCCCCCACAAGCCCGAAAGGCCCTGCTCTGGGGACATCACGACGCCCCCCTGGCTGGGCACCCGGGGGTGCGGCGAACTCTTGCTGTACTCCAACGACATTTTTGGTGGCCCACGTTGGGCCGGGACGTCACCCGGTATGTAAAGCAGTGTGCTACGTGTGCCCAAACAAAGGTTCCACGGCACCGACCCCAGGGACTACTACAATTGGCCCCCATGCCACAAGGGCCCTGGCAACGTATCGGCCTCGATTTTATTGTAGAGTTGCCCCCTTCCTCGACATACACGACCATCCTTGTGATTGTGGATCACTTCACGAAGATGGGGCACTTTGTTGCTACCACAGGTCTGCCGACCGCAAGCGGCACAGCCCAATTGCTTCTCCATCATGTGATTAAGCTTCATGGAATCCCTTTGGAGATCGTCTCCGACAGAGGGTCCCAGTTCACCTCACGACTATGGAAAGAACTCTTACATAGCCTTCAAATAAAGCGCAGTCTAACCTCCGGATATCATCCTCAGGCCAACGGACAGGTAGAGCGGGTGAACCAGACGCTTGAGCAGTATCTGCGTTGCTACACGGGGTACCACCAAGATGATTGGTTCGACCTCTTGCCTCTGGCCGAGTTTACGTACAATAATACCCTCAATGCCTCCCTTGGTAACTCACCCTTTTTTGTTAGCTACGGGTACCACCCGCCTCTCTGCCTTCCCGAGGTAACCGCATGCTCCGTCCCCGCCGCAGGCGCACTCGTCGCCCGTATTCGTAAAGCGCAACACGTCGCACGTGCCAATCTCCAACACGCCCGCCAACAGTACAAGCTATATGCAGATCGTCATCGGCAAGAAGCACCCCAATATGCACCAGGGGATTGGGTCTGGGTCGATCGCCGCAAGTATCCTTCTGCACGCCCATCCGCTAAACTGGACCATCGGTATATCGGCCCCTTCCCCATCTGCCGAAAGATCAATGACGTCGCGTATCGCGTACGGCTACCAGCTCAGTACCGTATTCATCCGACGTTTCACGTCTCCCAACTTAAGACGGCGGAAACCCCGCCACCCCAGGAAAACAAACGAGTCGGACCCGTGCCAACTTCCCAAGAGTTCGAAGTTCGTCAGATCCTTGATGCCCGGCGACGTCGCGGCCGTCTATGGTATTTCCTCGATTGGAAAGGATTTGGACCAGCAGAGCGTTCCTGGGAAAAGGCGACAGATGTCCACGCACCTCACCTAGTACGCCTTTTTCACATGCGCTACCCCCTCAAACCACGACCTACGTTCTTACATCGGCCTTTGAGGGGGGGTGCTGTAAGGACTAGGGGGCCCGAGGCCCCGCCCCCCAGTGCCTCGCGGCAACCCACAGCGCCGGCGGGGACTTCCGCCCCGCCAGGGGAACTCCCCAGCCCTCGCACCCCCGTCCCCGACAGGAATCCACCTGCCGCTTCCCTCGCCGAACTCCCTGACAGGCGGCCGCCGGCCAGGCCACCAGAAACCACGCCGCCGCGCTCCGATTCAGCCCCAGGGGGCGGGGCCAAGCAGAACTCCCCGCCGGAAGCAACCCCGCCCCCGCAATTGCGCCGCTCAGCGCGGCTGCGGCCACACCCCCCGCAGGGGGATAAAAGCTCATGGCAGGGCTGACCACCTTGCTGGTGATCGAGCCTTGTGCCCGTGAGACTGGCCCCCCCCTTTTTCTGTGCGTGACTTGAGAGCCTTGTGACTGGAGGAGCGAGCAGCGTGTCTGGAAGCGAACGAGAGTGTGTGTGCGTGAGTGATAGGTAACGTGAGCCTGCAGGTGAGTGTGTCGCCCTACGGGGATCCGGGGAGCACCCTAGCCTGGGTCCTTCCCTGGCGTGTAAGCCCTATCCACCAGCCTTCCCCCTCCTGGGCTGTTGCACCCCCGTTCCCCACCAATCTCACTCTCCCTTCTCCGCCCCTACCCCCGCTCCTTCCTGAATCCCGTGTGTGTGTAGGGAACGCAGCAACAAGGGCATGCGAGACCCAGATGCCCGATGATGAGTCAGGCTGGGGACTACTAATCCTGTTAGCCCTATTCCACCCTGAGGGCGTGTTTTTCCCACGGTGCCTCGCTGCGCTCCTAGGGCAAGGTGGTGTGAATCCTCCCTTTGGCTCTTCCAGCCTACGGGCACTTCCCCAGTCCTTCCTCCAAACCCCCTCTCACCCCACAAGGGGAGACAGAATAGAACCCTGCGGGACACCACAGGGGAGGTCCTGAGAGGACAGCAAGCAATCGCCCATCACCACCCTCTGGGACCTCCCCAACAGGAAAGAATGGAACCACTCAAGAGTGGTCCCATGCACCCCTGTCAGGTCCCACAGTCATGTCAACAACACATCATGATCAACTGTATAAAAGGCCGCAGAAGGGTCTAACAAAATCAACAACTTAGAATTTCCCTTGTCCATATCAAGGCTCAGATCATCGACGAAAGCCACAAGCGCAGTCTCCGTGCCATACACAGGATGAAAACCTGACTGAAACGGGTCCAGGAATCCAATAGCATCGAGATGAGCCTGGAGCTGACGGGCAACCACTCGTTCAATAACCTTCCCTAAAAAGAGAAGGTTAGAGACAGACCTATAGCTGGCCAGAGAATCCGCATCCAAAGATGGTTTCTTAAGCATTGGCTGGCCTACCGCAGTTTTAAGGGGGCCTGACACCCTCATCTCCCGTAGGGAGGCATTGACAACCCCAGCCAACAACAATCCCAATGGCCCCCGGCTGGCTTTCACTAGTCAGGATGGACAAGGATCTAATTCACAATTGGTTGCCCTCATTGCCCCAAGCATATCCCCCGCATCAGTGGGTGATACCAATTGAAACTGATCCAAATAAACAGGACAAGACTAAGCTTCCATAACCCCAAACTCTGATTCTGTAGATGAAATGGCAGTGCCGAAGTCGTGATGAATACGAGCTATTTTGTCTGCAAAGTAATTAATAAAAATGTCACAGCGGTCTATGGATGATCCTGTTTTCTGGCGGAGACAGGCTAGGTTAACCAGGCCCCTCACCACCTGGAACAGCTCCACTGGACGAGACTTTGCAGGCACTATGATAGCAGAGAAGAAAGATTTCTTTACCACAATCACAGCCACAGCTTAGTCCTTCAAAAACAATCTATGCCACAATCGTTAGGCTTCAGCCAGAGTTGAGTGCCACCTGCGCTCTAACCACTTACCCTCCTGTTTCAACCATCTCAGGTCCTTCGTATACCAGGGAGACCTGTCCTGATGAAGCAGTGGGAGCAGATGCCTGGGTGCAACCGTGTCGATGGCCATGGTCAAAATGTCATTCCACAAAGTGACCAGGTCATCGACAGAGCAACCGTCAAAGTCAGTGAGTATAACTCCCAGAGAGTTGTGGTAACTGATCAGATCCATCACTCTCCAGGGATGGACCAACCTGACCGGTCCTCTGCTCCGACGAGGGCATAAGAGGGCCAGGATCTGGGCCTTCAGGAGGCAATGATCTGACCACAATAACGGTGTTATGACAACACCCCAGATAATCGGAACCCCTGCCTCCAGACTGGTGCAAAATATCAAATCCAGTTTGTGTCCTGTCTCATGCGTCGGGTCAGATATTATTTGTGATAGGCCCATGGTTGTTATAGCGGCCATGAATTCCTGTTCTGTCCCTAAAAGCCCAGCCTCAGCGTGTATGTTGAAAGCATCCAGAACAATAGGCCTAGGTAATCTCAACGCCACCTCCAAGACCAGCTCAGCTAGAGCAGTCAGGGAATCAACTGTGCAGTGGGGTGGTCAATACATCAAGAGGATCCCCAATCTATCCCCAGCCAAATCCAGCACAAGTTGGACACACATTTACCAGGAATTCATACTTTTTTTTTCTACAATACTGTTGTTTAGTAGTTAAATTAACATTGGTTCTCCCATCATCCATAAAAGGAGTCAAGATTCCAAAATATTAACAGGGAGGCTTACTTATGTTGGTTTCTTTCAACTACCAATCAAAATATCCATGGGTGTAGTCTGGAATGGAAGGCTGAAATAAGAATTATAATAATTATTTTTTTGTATTTCATTCCGACTCTCTACTTTGCTGTCTCTTTCTGTCAAACATCCTTTCTGCACACCTTTTTCCTTCTTGATCCCCCTCTTAGGTCCAATGCAACACATAGCACATGTGTCATGTGTTTTTCCATTGATTTTCAAAGAACCTTCCCTTTGACAGCATCACATTTTTGAAGGTACAGAAGCAATAAACTTATTTTCTGGATGTTGTGAATAGACATAAAAAAAGTATTCAGTTGACTGTGTGTCTGAATAGTACCAGTATGCTAATAGGTAAGATCCTCTTTTATGTTGTTCAGTTATTTAATTCTGAAACCAGAAGTTAGTTGTCACATAATTGCTTAAAACTTAATCATACCAGAACATACACCATCCTGTGCACTCATTGTTTTTCATAATCACATCACTGTCATGGTGGTTTTTCAGTAAACAGTAGATTTATTTCATGGCATTAATGAAGGGGTATTGAAGCATGGTGGAGGGTGCAGGTTGGAAATAAAGAAATCCTTTTGATCAAAACTATCCTCATCCTTCTTCCTTGTCATGTTTCTACATAAGGGTAATTTCCCTCCCCCTCTGCAGAAAAGGCATATAAACCTGAAGTGATGGCCCCAAAACACTGTTGTCATGGCTGGACCATTAGCTTCTGAAAGCCCAGATCCCTACCCTCCTATGCCATCGTTGGGGTGGTGGACTGTTAGATCCATTAATCTCCAGGGGAAGACTAACCGAATTGGCTTCCAGAACTCTCTGAGGGATTTAATTACTGATCTTAGGGGCTACTCTGCCAATGACCTGGTTACTTTGTGGAATGACATCTTGACCATAGTCATCAACACAGTTGCACCCAGGTGTTTGTTTTCACTGCTGCGGTGGCATAGGTCCCCGCTGGTATACAGAGGGCCTGAAGCAGCTGAAGTTGGAGGGTAGGTGGTTGGAGCACAGGTGGCACTTGACTCGTGCTGAAGCTGACAGATTGCAGCATGGATCATTTTTGAAGGACTATTTTGTGGCTGTGATGCTGGAAAAGAAAACATTCTTCCGCTATCATAGTGTCTGCAAAGTCTTACCCAGCTGTTCTGGGTGTTCCAGAATAGAGCTGTTCTGGGTGTGGAGAGACCTGGTTAAAATCTGGTCTGTCTCTGCCAGGAAATGGAGTCCTCTACTGCTCGCTGTGACATTTTTATTAATTTCTTTGGAAACCAAATTGCTCATATTTGCCACGACTTGGGTGCTGCCATTTTCATGGCAGAATCAGAGTTTGGAGTTATAGAGGCCCAGTCCTGTCCTGTTTAGTTAGATCAGTTTAAACGGGTATTTATTTATTTATTTATTTAATTAATTAAACCAATTTATACCCCGCACCCTCCTGCTAACAGCAGCTTGGAGTGGTTAGCAAATGCATTAAAAATATAAAATATAATTATACAAATATAATCAATACAATATAAATATAAAACCGGTATCACCCACCGACGAAGGGGAGGTGCTTGGAGCAATGAGGGTGGCCATTTGTGAACTAGATTCTTGCCCATCCTTGCTGGAGAAAGCTAGCCAGGAGATGTTGGGGCCTTTGCTGGCTGGGGTTGTTAGTGCCTCCCTTCAGGAGGGTAGGGTGTCAGATGCCCTTAAAACTGTGGATGCTGACTCCTTAGCCAGATTTTGCCCTGTCTCTAACCTTCTCTTTTTAGGGAAGGTTATTTGAATGGGTGGTTGCCCAACCGCTCCAAGCTCATTTCGATGATGTCAGATTCCTGAACCTATTTTAGTTAGACTTTCATCCTGGGTATGGCACAGAGACTGCGCAGTGCTTGTGGCCTTCATCGATGATGGAAGTTAAGTATACAGATAGTTCCACTAAGTTGTGGCCTTGGTTGAAGTCTACCTGGAGATTGACGAGGGGAATTCTGTTGATCCTGCCAGATCTTTCAGCAGCCTTTGATACAGTTGACCATGAGGTATTGTTGACATGATTGCAGGATCTTGTGGGGGTGCATGGGACTATTCTTGCGTGGTTCCACTCCTTCCTGTTGGGAAGTCCTGCAGGGTTCTATTCTCTCTCCCCTCTTGTTCAACATATATATGAGGCTGCTGGGTGAGATGATTTGGAGTGAAGTGTAATCGATATGCTGATATACACGACTGCGGGACCTGGCGGGGGTGCGTAGGACTGTTCTTGAGTAGTTCCATTCCTTCCTGTCGGGAAGGTCCCAGAGAGTGGTGATGGGTGCTTGCTCGTCGTCCTCTTGGGAGGCTCTCTTGAGTCCCGCAGGGTTCTTATTCTGTTTCCCCTCTTGTTCAATGTGTATATGAGGATGCTGGGCAAAGTTATTTGTAGGTTTGGGATGAAGTGTCATCAATACACTGTTGGCACCCAGCTCTACTTCTCTTTTTCATCTGACCCAGGTCCTGCAGTCTTGGTGCTTACCCAATGCCTGGCTGCTGTTGGGGACCGGATGAGGGTGAGCTGGTTGAAGCTGAATCCAGAGGTGGTGATGATTGGCCAGCCGTGTAACCTAGAGGGGATTGGGACTCCTTTTATTGATGGACTCTGGCTCCCTCTGGTCAATCAGGTTTGCAGCCTTGGAGTGCTTCTGGACCCTCTGCTTCACCTGGATTGTCAGGCTACAGTGGTGGCCAGGAGCACTTTTCACCAACACCATCTACTGAGGAGGCTGCAGCCTTTTCTTTCTGATTCGGATCTGGCCACTGTCATCCATGCTTTCATCACCTTGAGGCCAGATTACTGCAATGCACTCTATGTGGGGCTGCCCTTGATGACTGTCCGGAAGCTGCAACTGTTGCAGAATGCTGCAGTTTGGCTCCTTTCAGAGATGAGGCGCCAGGAGCACATTACACCAGTGCTTTAATGTCTGCACTGGCTACCAATAGCTTTCCAAGTGCTGGTTTTGACCTTCAAAGTCCTAAAAAGACTGGACCCCATGTATTTGAAAGACCACCTGTCCTTCCATGCCCCATTGTGACACCTTCGATCAGCCTGGAGTGCCCTTCTGTGAGTACTATCTGTTAGCCTTGTCCATATGACGGAGGCTTGTAGGGGAGCATTATTGGTTGCTGCCCCAATGTTATGGAATTTCCTTCCCCTGGGTTCATTTGAACCCGGGCCTGAGCATCTTCAGAAGGTGGTGTAAGAGTTTTCTGTTTGAACAACTGTTTGGTGAGTGGGGTAGGAGTAGATAGGACTTAGTTTGTTGGGTAGTTTTGAGGTAGGGTTGTGAGGGGGGGTTGGATATGGGGAATTGGGAGGTGGTTTTGGGTGGGTATGGTGGGGAGTTGTGGGAGGGTTGGGGTTTTAAGGGTATTTTTCATGAGTTTTAACATTTTTGTTGTTTGTGAGCCTCCCTGTGCCCTTGGGAAGGGTGGCAGAAAAATTTAAATAAATAAATCATAATTAGGACCTGATCATGCAAAGAATTGCACAGATTATGGGTGATTTCAGACGTTACGTGGTCCCAATTCACCACAGTGGATTCCCGGTGGGGGTGAACTGAACAACCACTCCCTGTGGTCAAAAAAAGCCCCGAACCGACGTGACGGGACCGGGACCACAGCAGGGAATCGGGCCGGCAGTTCACGGGCCGGGGCAGCACAACAGACGTGACGCCGATTCCCGGCCATGGTCAAAACACCCAGAAGGCGCCGGGTCAGCCCGTCACGGTGGCTGCTGCTGTCTCTCCACCGCCTCCAGGTGCAGCATGACTGCCTCCTCCCCTGCCCGCGCCTCTACTGCCGCCTCCTGCACCTCCTCCTCCTCCCTTGCTCTCTCGCTCTCTGCTCTCCTCTCCCTTCCGCCTCACTCCATCCCACCCCGTCCCCCTGCTGTTATGTGCCCTTTAAATCTCCCTCCACTGCCTGTGTTGTTGCTGGTTGCCTGGCAGCGACGCTGCATGCTTAGTCCCTGGCTGGGAATCATTTCCTTTGATTCCGGCCGGTGGTTGTCGGCCAGATGTTACTTTTTGTTGGTTCCCGTCGGGAATCTCTTTGACCACGCTTTCGGAAATGGTCTGGCGGGGAGCTCCGGAAGCGTGGTTGATTTTGACCCCATGTGAGTATTGACTGTGGTGAACATCTGGCGGCCACTGAACAGACGTTCAGGGCGCTTTGGCCCCGCCACGGGATTGACCGTGGTTCACTGTGGTTGAGTGTGATCTCGTAACGTCTGAAAATACCCAAAATCATAGAATTATAGGGTTGGAATGGGCCTTAAGGTCATTTATTCCATCCAGGTAAGTAAAGCTACTTACCTTTACTTCTGTGAGGAGTTGTGTTGAAATCAGTGGCTTGCACACTAAAGGAAAACTAATTGGATATGTAAGTCACTGAAGGATCAAGCCCTAACAACCTAAGGAGCTATTCACATTTTAAAAACTGGGCATGTACATTATTCTATTCAGGGGTCCTTATGCTGTGATCCTGCAAAGCTCATGCATATTCTTAACTTCATGTATACAGATAGTTCCACTAAGTCTATACAACCATTTACATCCGTACAAGTAGCACTGTTGTGTGAGTGTTTTAATCCCTAATACATCATTTCTTGTTTGTCACTTCCTGCCTTCAAGGGACCATAGCTATGATTAGAGAGTCCTGGAGAAGGCACTCCCTCTTCCGCTCCATTCTGTTTTCTGAATTTAGCAGGCTGGGATATCACAAGGGCATTTCTTCATGCCCTTTGGATTGTGGAAAATACCACATGCAGGAAGGGAGAGGGAAGGACTATTGAAATTCAGGAGACTCCTGAGTTGTGTGAATGCTTTTTATGGGGCAAGACAAACATATTAGGGAACATAAGAGGTGCCACACTGGGTCAGACCCATGGGCCATCAAGCCCAGCATCCTGTCTTCGACAGTGGCCAGCTACAGTAGCTCGAGAGAAGTACAAGTACAGGTCATGGAGGTGTGACTCATCTTCTGCTAACCACTCCTAACTACTGGCAGATAGGGGTTTAAGCCTATACATTTATAGCTCTTTCCTGTAAGAATTTATCTAGGTTCCGTTTGAAGCAAGTTATGGTGCTGGCTTTCACTGCCACCTCTGGCAACAAGTTCCACAACTGTATTGTCTGCTGAGTGAAAAAGTACTTACTTTTGTTTGTCTTAAATCTGCTGCCATTTAGCTTCAGAGGGTGTCCCCTTGTTCTCTTATTGTGAGAAAGGGCAAATAACAGTCCCCTATTTACTTATTCTCCCCTGCTCATGATTTTATAAACTTCTGTCATATTTCCCCCTTAATCACCTCTTCTCCAAGCTAAACACCCCTAACTTGTTGAGCCTCTTCTCATACAGAAATTGATCCATCCCTCTTACCATCGTTGTTGCCAATTTGCATATCTGGCCACCCTAGGTAGTACACCGAGGGTGAAAACAAACATGCACCGTAACACCGTGTTAACATTTCTTATGCATGTTGCAGGGCTGCATAGGGCACCAATACAGCCCTGAAACATGCATAAGAAATATTAAAGCAGTGTTAAAGCAAGTTCCGGCATGTTCCCCCCCCTCCCCCGTGGTGAGTTTCCAAGGAGGAGGTGGAGATTTGCTTTGTTATTTTTTGCCTATGCTATTTGTAGAATTGTCAAAAAGTGGATCAGAATGTGGCTCAATGCTGTGATACTGAATATGAGTTGCTACAACACAAAGGCCAAAGTCTTGAAAAATACCTTGCAATCTAGTAAATCTTGCTGAAGTCAATGGGATTTATAAATTTGTAGGTAACTCAAGATTGCAGGATTTATAAATTTGTAGGTAACTCAATTTGTAGGTAACTCAAGAACTCAAAAACTTCTTACCCTTCACTTCACTGGTGCATAGCAAGAAGTTTTCATGCAATCTTGAGAATTGGCCTGCCTATTTGTGCTTTGTCCTTAAGTAGGTCTTCCGGCTTTCCATAGCCTTTCACACTAGGGTCCTACAGAATTCCACATGGTTAAAGGTTTTTTTAGGTTTATCTGATTATAGGATTATCAGGTTTGGTGACACATTTAAAGTGAATAATGATAAAACAATATTAGTGGAAAAATGACATTATTGAGTTCAGCTTGTACTAAGCTCAGTTGCAGCCTATTGATGTTAGAAATTATTACCTCCAGTGCGTTCACTTGCTTGTATTCATAACTGGTTCATTAAAATTGCATCAGTTCTTTGCTGTGCATTTCAATGGCTTCAGGATTTGTGCTTGTAGAGAACACCAGGCACTGTGGGTGTGATGCTCATTCATTAAAGTCAATGGGAGCTGAGCCACCGATTTCAACAAAGACAGGATTAAATCCATTACAGAGTTGAGACAGCAATGAGAGGCGTAGGAACTACTTGCAAAAAAGGAGTCCAAGTGCATGTGTGTATCTAACATTGATGTCAATGAGTTTATACAGGGGAATGAAGTGGAAGTGCTTGCAGAGCTAGGATTTTGGATGCCATACCATTCAGGTCATGTAATTACTTAGCTAAATAGGTGTCCTCTATATGTTATGTTTCCTGTGAAGATCAAAATTCACAGTTTATTTTAATATGCTCTTGACCCTTCACTTGGGCCACATACAGCCAGGTGAATAATAAAAGATAAAATTGTGAAAACAATAGGGGAGCAAGAGATTTTTAATAAAAATTAGAAATAATAATGAATAAAACTAGGGGTGTTTCTAAATGAGCAAGGCTAGAGCAGGGGTGGGGAGGTCTGTGTCCACTGAGTGGTACAGCTGCAGAGCACCCACACAAGAGAGTGAGTGGGGAAGGTTTCTAATGGGTGGCTCCATGGGTGGGCACCATGGCCACACAGGCAGCCTCCACACATGCCTGCCACCATGGACTGGCCCTGAAATAACTTTTATGGGCAGCCATTACCCCTTTAAGAGCTCCTGGTAGGGCTGCGGGTGTAATGGGGAGGTAGTGGGACTGTGGACCTATTTATTTATTTATTTATTAAACACATTTATATCCCGCCCCTCCTGCAATGCAGCCCGGGGCGGCTCACATCATAAAACAATTAAAACCATAAAATACATTAAAATTCAATAAAACAATCAAAATTCCAATATAAATATTAACAGGGCTTAGACAACACAAAGGGTAGGGGATTAAAAGAAACCCTCCCTACCCTCCCCCAAAGGTCTGGGCAAACAGCCAGGTCTTACAGTTCCGCCGAAACGTTAAAAGGCTTGGGGCCAGGCGAGCTTCCTCCGGAAGGGAGTTCCACAGCCGCGGCCCCACCACCGAGAATGCCCTCTCCATCGTGGCCCCCCGTTTAACACGGGGGACCTCCAAGAGGGCACCCCCGGCAGACCGCAGGAGCCGTCCTGGGGCGCGAAAGGCGAGGCGGTCCCTAAGGTACGAGGGGCCAAGACCGTATAGGGCTTTATAGATCATCACTAGGACCTTGAACTTGGCCCGGCACACTATCGGCAGCCAGTGCAGAGTTCGGAGCACCGGTGTAATATGCTCCCGGCGACCCGTCCCCGTAAGAAGACGAGCCGCCGCATTCTGCACCAGCTGCAGCCTCCGGGCCAAGAACAAGGGAAGCCCCACGTAGAGCGCGTTGCAGTAGTCGAGCCTCGAGGTGACAAAGGCATGGATGAGGGAGGCCAGGTCCGGGCCAGAGACGTACGGACGCAGCCTACGCACCAGATAAAGCTGGCGGAAGGCAGCCTTAGCGACTGCCTCCACCTGCCGCTCCAGACGCAGGTCTGCGTCCAATACCACCCCCAGACTCCGGACCTGCTGAGCTACAGGAGGGCGAACCCCCCCAACCAGGGGGGCCACCACCCCCTTCGCCCTCCCCACCACCATCACCTCCGTCTTATCTGGGTTGAGCTTCAGTCTGCTCAGCCGCATCCAATCCGCCACGGCCTCCAAACATTGGGATAGCAACGAGACGGCAGGGTCTGGGTCAGTAGAAAAAGAGAGGTACAGCTGAGTATCATCAGCATACCACTGTGTGGGTGGGAGCACTGGTTCAAACTGGCCAGGGATGTGAGGGCGCTTGTCCCCATGCATCATTTTGACTTGCTCTGCATGGTGCAATCCGGCTTTTCCTCCGGTGCGCCATGGCCATGTGGGTGCTGCATGGGTCATGGAAACGCGCCTCCACCCACACCATCTTCAAACGAGCGGCCGGCTGGGTGGGTGATGGGTGGCCATGCGTGGTATTGTCCTGTTTAAAAACACCGTAGGTTTGGGATAAACCAGTGATTCATTTTATCCCTGAGACAAAGGAAAAGGGGCAGAGGATTTATGCTTCCCCATCCCTTCTCTTTTTGCTATTAAAGTTAGCAGAGAAATATACTTAGTGCATTTTTATGTGGTTTTGTTGCATTTTAACATTCTTTTGTTCCCAACCTCTTTCTCTTTCTTGACTGACAAAACCTAGTTTGATAACGGTTCTCTCTTGGGGGTCTGTGCAAATTAAAGGTGAGAAAGGTACACCTTTTGGTTTTGATGAGTGCCTTTCTATTTCTACCTATTCTTCCTATTTATGTAATGAAAGTTAAAGGTGCAATCCTCCATCCATTAAAGTCACTGGAACCTGACCCATTGGCTTCAGTGGATGGAGGATTGTATGCCCTAAACCCCCCCGCCCCCCACTCTTTAAGCATATGGGCCATTGATATTAAATGCTGGTGTGTGCACACATGTCCTTTTGATCGTAGCACCACAGCACAATTAAAATGGGTCCGGTAATAGTAAAAACAGGGGATACTGAATTGCCTTTATTTATTTATGTAAAATTGATATCCCGCCTCTCCTGCCCACAGGGCAGCCCGGGGCAGAGAACAACAATAATAAATAAAACAATGAAATTTTAAAAAACAATTTAAAAATACAATATGTGGGGAAAAGAAACCCCCCCCCCCTCGCCAAAAGCCTGACGGAACAGCCAGGTCTTACATACACACCGAAACAGCAGGAGAGTGGAAGTTCTAACATTGGTGGCCACCCGCCTCACCCGGGGAACCTCCGAAAAGGCTCCGACGGACGATCTCAAGGGTTGCACAGGCACATGGGGAGTGAGGCGGTCCCGCAGATAAGCAGGGCCCAGGCCGTGAAGGACTTTAAAGGTTAAAACCAGCACCTTGAGCCTGGCCCGGTGCTTTATAGGCAGCCAGTGCAGAGCCCGGAGCACTGGTGTTGTGTGCTCCCTGCGCCCCACCCCCGTAAGGAGATGCCCCATTGCAGGACCTGGCACTGGGGTAATTAGTATTTGGACAGAAAGGGAGGGATATGTGTTTTTGTTTAGGAGAGGGCTCTCCCCTCTGGTGAGAGTGGAGGGGTTGAGGTGGAGAAGGGACCTCCCTCTGGTGGCAGCAGGGTGGAGGTGTGAAGTGGTAGGGCAGGGCCTCTGATTTTGCCTGTGTGTATTTATCAGAGGACTGCTGGATTGAAGGATGATATATTAGCTGTTGTTGGAAGGGTTGTATTCTATTGTACAGTTATATAGGGTTGATGTTTTGGGGGG
>QEPC01014657.1:490426-503980 GCA_003113815.1 Sphenodon punctatus
ACACGGGGAATCCAGCCACGACCACACCACAATCACTCTTTTCCAACGTCCAAGGAACAGATCAGGATTTCCAAGCAAACCAGGGGCCAGTTTCTCGAACACGATTACCGGCAGAGGCTTCAGGCCCCGCCGGTATCCTTTATAGGCCCTTACTTGAGACCCAGCTGTAGTGTGCCGGGCGGGGCCCCCGCCCTCCTCCAATCCCGGCGGTTCAATTAGCGTGTCTTGCGTCTGGGCGGGGTTTCTCCTTAGGTCTTGGATGGGGCGTAGCTCCGCCCCCTTATGGCCGGCCCGATCATCCATCTGCCAGCTCAGGTATTTGCCTGCTTATTGCGGGCGCACGCCGGCCAGCCTGTTTGTGGCTCCACGGGCGGGGCGCCTCCTGACAACACTGTTACATTTTCAGCTCATCCAGCTTGCTGTGACGGAAGGCAGGTACAATAAGGTACCATACCTGTCAAGATGTTGCTCTTGCAATATGCAAGAGATAGAGACAACAGAGCACTTTATGTTGCGATGCCCCTACTATGCGAAACTGAAGACAGTATGGTTGGATCCTTTATTGAAGGAGCAAATGGATTTAAATATAGAAGGTCATTACTTGTTTCTGCTAGGGCTACGTGAAAGGGAGGAACTGATGGCTGTTGCCACTTATGTAGCCCTGGCTGAGAAAAGGAGGTTGCTAATTCAAACAAAATTAAGAGTTATTGGAAAGGTTTAGAAGGGGATGATGGATGGTAGAGAAAGCCCCATGTAAGACAAATCCTGGATGCAAGGGCTATAGTTAATACCATCTAATTGCATAAGGCCTAGGCAAGTGTAAGTTGTTGTCATATTGAGCTCAGAGAGGGGTACAGTAGGGGTACCACAACCCCCGTGAAAGGAAAGACGCTCTAATTATTGGAACCGTGGTCCGTATGGGCATATGGGCTGGTTAGCCAGGGGATAAGTGCTGGCACTATAACCCACGCGAGGGTAAGCTGCCATCGAATGTAACTTTAAATGGGGCTGTGCCCTATTTAATCATGGGTTGGACAAGGGCTGCCCTGTCAGGGGATTAGTGTTGGCGCCAAAACCACCGTGAGGGGTAAGTCGCCATTGAAGGTTACCTTTGAATGGGGATCAGGGCCTATGCAATTAGGATTTGTATTATAGGGGCCTGTAAATGTGTTTTATAAATGTATCTTATATTTTATATTTTGTATTTTATATTTTTTCTATGTTATAATTGTATATTGTGTTTTGATTATATGGTTTATATGAACTTTATTATATAATATTGTTTAAGTTATGTTACAGCTAAGGTTAAAAACAATGATTCAAGGGATCTGAGAGGAAGCGAGAAATAGGGACCTAAAGAGCTAGGGTGGGAATAGCTATGGTGTTTTGTGGTTCCCTTTTCTCCGTTTTGTTTGGTTGTATGGGTGTGCATAAGGAGATGGTATTAGAGGATGGTACTTAATTGGAAATTGTGAGTTGTTTTTCCTTGCTGTATTGTGTTATTTGCTTATGTGTGTGTTTGTTTGGCCATGGCGAAAGCTAGAGCTTAATAACATTTGAATTTGAATTTGAGTGTTGTGGGGAGGGGACTCCAGGGGTGCTGGGAAGGCAGCTGGTAGGAGGGGATCAGGACGTTGTGAACGGGGGGGAAGACATGGCCATTGGGGTTGTCCTGGGCCGTAGACAGTATGGTCGATGGGTGCAGAAGGCTCGGGTACCCAGGGGCCCTAGGATCCTTGTGGAACCACAGAGGGTCTGTCATCCACCTGAGAGCCAAGGGGACTTATGTCCAGGGTCCCTCGGCAGGGGACTGATGCTGTTGAATGCAAGGTCTGTAGTCAATAAGGCCCCGATAATCCGGTACTTGTTCCTGGATGGGGCAGCGGAACTTGCATGCATAACGGAGACCTGGCTGGATGAGGAGGCGGGACCAATTTTGGCTGATCTTGTCCCAGCCGGATTTGCCGTGCAGCATCAGCCGGGGGCCGTGGTGGTGGTGTAGCTGTGATTTTTAAAGAGGCATGGTCAGTTAGGAGGTATCCAGTTCCAGATGTTCCTGGGATAGAGGCCCTCCATGTGATGTTTGATTTGGCCGGGGGCAATTTGGGGATGCTGCTGGTGTACTGGGCCCCTTCCTGCCCAGCGGCATCCCTCTCTGCTCTAGCAGAGCTGGTCTTGGTGGTGGCGCTGGGCTCCTTGAGGACTTTTGTCCTGGGGGACTTCAATGTCCATACCGACACCGGCGTTGTGGGGGTGGAGCGAGAATTCATGGCCGCCATGGCAACCATGGATTTGTCCCAGGTTGTCAGCTGCCTGACCCATATGGGGGGGCATGTCCTCGACCTGGTGTTCTGTTCTGGCCTTGAGGCGGGTGATCCCGTAGTGGGGGATGTAACAACTATGCCCTTGTCATGGACGGATCATTACCTCCTTCAGACCAGTCTCTCAGTGCGCCACCTCCAGAAGGGGAAGGTACCAGTTAAGATGGTCCGCCCTCGGAGGCTGATGGAACCTCAGCGGTTGCAGGAGGCCCTGGGGGATTTAACCCTGGACCCCGTCAGCCGCTCTGTGGATGAACTCGTCCAGGTGTGGAACATCTTGCTTGGGGAGGCTATCGACAGGGTGGCTCCAAGACGTCCCCTGCCTCTGTCTTGACACCGCAGGGCCCCTTGGTTTACTGAGGGGCTGTGGGGTATGAAGCAGGAAGGTAGGCGACTAGAGTGATGCTTGTGTTGGACCTGCGCTGAATCCAGCTGACTTCTCCATAGGGCCCATTTGTGGCCGTACGTTGAGACTGTGAGGGTGGCAAGGAAGGAATTCCTTGCCACCCTCATAGCGTCTGCAAAGTTGCATCCAGCGGAACTGTTCCAGGTGGTGCGGGGGCTGGTCGGTCCGGACTCCCTCCACCTGGACGAGGACCTGTCCCAGGCCCACTGTGAGAAGTTTGCGAACTACTTTGCAGACAAGATCGCTCGGATCCAGAGCAACTTCGACACTGGATTAGAAACAGTAGAAATAGAGCATGAGGTGTTGAGGGCTCCGTCTGGTCCATCTTTCTGGAATGAGTTTCAGGAAGTGACGCCAGCTGATGCTGTGGGAATTCTGGGGTCGGTTAGGGCCACCAGTTGTGAATTAGATCCTTGCCAGTCCTGGTTGGTGAAAGCCTCCAGGGAGATGTTGGGGTCGGTGCTGGCGGGGGTAATCAACGCGTCCCTTCAGCAGGGGAGTTTGCCTCTCGGTCTCAAGGAGGCTGTGGTGCGCCCCCTGCTGAAGAAACCATCTTTGGATGTGGGCGCACTCGCCGTACCCATCTCTAACCTTCCCTTTTTAGGGAAGGTTATTGAACGGGCAGTCGCCTTACAGCTCCAGGATCACCTAGACAGCATCAGTTTTCTGGACCCGTTTCAATCAGGGTTCTGACCCGGCTATGGCACGGAGACCGCGCTGGTGGCTTTGGTGGACGATCTCTGCTGGGAGATGGACGCAGGATGTTCAACATTACTGGTCCTGCTAGATCTCTCGGCCGCGTTTGATACTGTGGACCATGGGCTGCTGTTGAGACGGTTCCGTGACCTGGGGTGTCTGGATGGGACCACCTTGGGTTGGTTCTAGTCATTCCTCTCGGGGAGAAGTCAGCGGGTTGTCCTGGGGGCAGAAACATCTAGCCCCCGGGCTCTGGACTGTGGCGTTCTGCAAGCTTCAATCCTGTCTCCTTTATTGTTTAATGTATACATGCAGCCCTTGGGGGAGATTGTGAGAGGTTTTGGTGTGCACTGTCACCAATATGTGGGTGACACTCAACTGTACTTCTCCTTTTTAGCTGACCCAGGTCCTGCCATCTTCGTGCTATCTCAATGTTTGGAGGCCGTGGCAGTTTGGTTATGGCAGAGCAGAGTGAAACTAAATCCTGATAAGAAGGAGGTGATGGTGGTAGGCTGAGCGGGGGAGGTGTTGCCTCCTCTTGTGGAGGGGGTGTGCCCCTCTGTGGCCCAGCAGTTTCGGAGTCTGCGAGTATTATTGGACGCAGACCTCCGTCTGGATCGACAGGTGGCTGGGGTGGCGAAGCTGGCCTTCCGCCAGTTGTATCTGGTACGTAGGCTGCGCCCATATATCTCCAGAAATGACCTGGCCACCTTGATCCATGCCTTCATCACCTCGAGGCTGGACTACTGTAACGCGCTCTACGTGGGGCTTCCCTTGATACTGGCCCGGAGGTTGCAGCTAGTGCAGAACGCGGCGGCCCATCTCTTAACAGGGATAGGCCGAAGAAAGCACTTAACACCGGTGCTCTGTGCTTTGCACTGGCTGCCTATAACGCACCGAGCCAGGTTCAAGGTGTTGATTTTGATCTATAAGGCCCTATACGGTCTTGGACCTGGATATCTCAGGGACCGCCTCACCCTCCGCGACTCAGGATGGCCCCTTCACTCCACCGGGGGCACCTTCCTGGAGGTCCCCCGCGTAAAGCGGGGGGCTACAATGGAGCGGGTGTTCTCAGTGGCTGGACCGCAGCTATGGAACTCCCTTCCAGAGGAAGCACAGCTGGCCCCGAGTCTGATGGCCTTTTGTCGGGCCTGTAAGACGTGGCTGTTTTCCCAGGCCTTCAGAGGGGGGGAGGGGAGGGTGGACTGAATTTTTATATGAGGGGGTGTTTTAGTGTTTTTAGTTTATATATAAATTGAATTGATTAGATTTTAATATGGTTTTATGTTGTTTATACTGTTTTATGTTCGTTGGAAGCCGCCCTGAGATGCAGTAGGCATGAGGGGGTGGCATACAAATACAATAAAATAAATAAATAATAAAAAACTCCCGGCGCACACCCACCTCCACCCATCACCCACCCACAGAGCTATCTGCCAAAACAGAGAAGGCTTTGTGGGTGGAGGTGGGTGTGTCTCTGTGGAAAAGGACACCCACCCTCCTCCACCCACTGTGGCAGCACACCCAACCCCCCACGCACCGCTGCCTGTGTAAAAAGGGCCAGAGAAACCTTTAGTGGTTATGTTTTACAATGCACAGTATTAACATTGGGGACTGTGAGAATGGAATTTAAATCTTCCTTTTTTTGGCCCTGCTTTATTTCATATTTTATGTTTCCCTACACAAATATGGGGCAGAAATTATTTATTTATTTATTTAAACTTTTATCTTGCCCTATCTCAGAGGGTCAGGGTGGGTTACAATACATAAAATATTTAAAAATATACAACTAAAAACCAGTTAAAGTTCCCCATCTCAAATCCTGTGCCTTATTGTACCAAGGAAAAATTGAAGTAAAGGCTAATAAAAAGGTTGACTCTTTCTTCAAAATGCATGTAATAATCTTACTTGAGTATAACGAATGGGAAGGGCTTCAATAAAGTTACTTTTAAAAAGGGGGTGGCTTATATCATGCTGGGGATATGGTTGGATAGAGGTTGTGATTCTGCACAAACATACATGAGTGCTTAATTCTACTGCCCTACATAGGATAGTAAAGTTAAAATTACCCAAGGGCTTGGGGTCGTTGTCTGAATTGCAATTAAAATGTAAGCTTTTTCTTGGACATTTCTCTCATTTAGACAGCCTAATGAGGATTGTTTTTGTTATAAGTAACAAAAATACTGTAGACACATGGGCCCCAATCCTACACACGGATGCTCATGTGTAAGTCTCATTGAAATCAATGAGACTTACTCCTGTGCAAGTATGTTTAGGATTGAGCCCACTGAGTTTTGGACCCCAGTTCTGAAAATACAGTCCTACTGAAGTCAATGGGACTACATATGTGTAAAGTGTATTAAGGATTGGCATCCAATCCTATTCCACTCTCCATAATAACTTTTATAATTATTGCATTCATGGAAGCTGTTGGTTTAGAGTTTTATAACTTCTTACCAGATTTATTTATCCCATTTACAAGCAAGGTAACTGTTAGGTGTACATTTGAGAATTGTGGCAAGTATTGAAAAGTGCTACTAGCATGCTACTGGAAAAATCCAAGAAATACATTTTATATATTTGGATATATATCCCACCCTTCTGTTGTGTTCTGTTAGTAACCATCTGTCTCAGTCAGAACTGGTCTCCGTTCAGAAATGTACTACTATATAGTTATCTAAGTAGCCATCATCCATGTTCCAAGTAGCTTAGCGTAAAGAGATGTTTCTAACAATAGCTTGTTATAACAGTAGGAATGGCATGGAAAGGCAGAGAAGGTAAATTTATTATGTAGGCACTGATCTGTAAAAACCTGAATTTTGGTCCTCCAAGAATCTGTGCCTCTGCTGCAGAACAGTATGTACTCTGAGCAGTTTCATTTACTTAAGTGCCTTTCATTTCGACGCAAAAGGGCACTGGCTGTTTTTTGTGGCTTTTTTGGGGCCAGTCAGGCCTCTTTTCCTACTACCCAGATGGAGCTGTGACGCCTGGTACCACCGAGCTAATACCCTCCTTACTTCTTCCCAGAGCCTTTCATCACTATGCCTGTAGCTATCCTCTGGTTCTCACCTCCTGTTGTACATGTCTGATCTGCCTCTGTGTACCTCTCTTCTTTTTTTTTGACCTCTCAACTCCCTCTTCCCTATCATTTCTCTTGGATTTGCTCACCTCCTCTGGATCCTTTGAATTCCTTCCACTCCCCCCTTCTTGGATATCTCCTGCTCCCATTGCTGCCATTCCCATCCCCTTGCCAATTCCCAGCTGCTCTGTGAGCAGGAGGGTTGTGGGATAAAAGAAAACTGAAATTAAATAAATAAATAAAAACATTCATCCAAGGTCTTTTCTTCTCTTGCTCCCTCCAGCTTCTAGCATTTACTGAAACCTGGATTCCCTTCTGTGACTCTATTACTCCTGCTGCCGTGTCGTTTAGTGGCCTTGCCCTCACCCACTATCCCCACTCTGAAGGCTGTGGTGGTCATGTTGGCTTACTCCTGTCTCAGTCCTTCCCATTCCAATATTTTACCTCTCCTCCCTCTCTCTCATTCTCAACCTTTGAGACTCACACCATCCACCTCTACTCTTCACTCCACCTCCATGTAACTATCATCTACTCCCTCGTGCCCCCCCCCCAGGTCCGCTTTCCTCCTTCCTCTCTGACTTTGGCCCTTTTTACACGGGTGGCACCCACACATGAACATCCAGAAATCCAGGTTAATCCAGAATGAACACCCAGATTTCTGGGTATTCATGTGTGGGTGCCACCTGTGTACACACCGTGGCAGGTGTGTGAGATGTGTGTGTATGCATGCGCTCCCGTGGAACACGCATGCACACCCACCGCTGCCCATCACCCACTCATGGAGCAGCGGGCAAAAATATTGGTTGCTCCGTGTGTGTGTGGGTGATGGGTGGAGATCAGTGTGCGCTAGTGTGCGCCCATTAGCACCCACCCACCACACCCGCACCACCGTGCTTACCGACCTCCCCACCCCCCCACATGGCCCATGTAAAAAGAGCCTTTGACACCTGGCTTCCTTACTTTCTCTCTGACGATATTCCCACCTTCATTCTTAGAGACTTCAACATCCATATTGACATCCTCTCTTGCTTCACGACCTCCTACTTTCTCTCTCTAACCTCTTCCTTTGACCTCCATCTCTGGACTCGCTGCCCAATGGCCACTCCCTTGACCTAATCTTATCCAAAAACTGCTTCATCTCTGACCTTTCTTTTGATGCCCTCTCCATCTCTGACTCTTTTTCAGTGGGTCACTTTTCCTCATTCCTCATCTCCCACTTCCCTCTCCCTCTTGCCCAAACTCTTGCTCTTTCTGTGACTTTCAATCCATCAACCCTTTGGACTTTGCTTCTTCTCTCATCTCTCTCCTCTTCCACTTGCCCTGAGTTAAGTGTCTCTGCCTTTGGCCCTTTTCAAACAGATGCTCTAACACTGATAAAATGGGTGTTACATTTTATTATACATGTTGCAGGGCTGCAGGTGTGCTCCATGTGTGCATCAACTCCAAACGCATCAACCCCCAATCCTGGCTCATCCTCACCATCAGTCACCTCCACTCCTGCTTTTGTGCTGCTGAGTGCCTCTGGTAGAAGTCTCATGTACATGCTGACTTTCTCCATTTTAAGTTCACGCCCTCAGCCCGGCCATTTTCCTCACCAAGCACACTACTATACCACCTACATTGAGTAGGAATGGGCATTCCAGATTCAGATTAATCCATAACTGTATGAAAATGGGCAGTTGCGGATTAATCTATATAGAGCGAGATCTAGCTCCATACAAGTCAATGGGAGTTTAGCCATTGACTTCAATGGGAGGTGGATCACACTCATTATCTGCAATATGTGACGGATCTATACTTACGGATACGGATTTCCCCCCCATCCCCCGGGGCCCTGGAGTCTACTTACTGGCATTGGAGGGCTTGATTGAAGCACCACCACTGCTGTATGGCCTCTGGCAGGCTCTCTTGCCATGGTGTCCCCCCAGGTCTTTATCACAAGTGCACAAAATGGTCGGCACCTTTAACCAAAATGACGGCAACCATTTGTCGCCTGGACTATTGCAACCTCCTCCTTACTGACCTTTCCCACTCTCATCGTGTCCCCCTCACTTCTGTTCAGAACTCTGCTGCCAAAGTCATCCACCTTGCTCACCACCTTGATCACGTTTAGCCCCTCCTTTCTTTCCACTAACTTTCTCTACCTGAACATATTCAGCACAGTCTCCTAGTCCTTACTTTCAAGACCCTTCATGGCATTGCCCCCTCCAGTCTCTGTGCTTATTTCCTACCACACTCCTGTCCAAGAGTTCTGTTCCTCCTCTATTACCACATTTGCCTGCTCATGACTCCTTTGCTCCTCAAAACATATCCGCCCCCCCTTCTCCCTTGCTGCCCCCCATGCCTGGAACTCTATACCTGGATACATTTGTACTGCTCCCTCCTCTCTTCAAATTCCTCCTGAAAACCTACCATTTTCATCAGGCTTTTCCTTGCCCTTTGTCACCTTAGCCTCCACCCTGATTCTCATTTTCTTATGTTCTTCTTCCCTGTAACTAAGCTAAGAATGTGCACCTGCAACGTCGCAACTTCTTGGATGTATTCCTGTCTCTCCGTCTGTTCCCCTTCCCTTCATCTCCCCTCCCTTGTCTCTTAGATTGTAAGCTCACTATTCTTGACTTTAAAGTGCCAGGTACATTTCTGGCGCTATAAATACACCATAATAATTGTGTATCTTTATGTATTGGTGTGAAACTTAGCAGGACTGAGCCACGGAAGTGTTCTGGGTTTTGACATATTGAGCACTTGCCACATTTATTTACTTGAGTTGAAGCTACAACTGTTGAACTTCTTAAAATAAATAAATAAATCAGTGACTTGAGCTGGGAACCCAATAACCATGGTGCCCAAAAATCAGTATACTTGTGAAAATGTTGCCCCCTTTGTTCAGAACTCTGCTGCCAAGTGAAAATTGTGAAAATTTTGGTGTTTCTCTCTAATTATAAATAGGAAGATGTGACAATGAAGTGAATACCTATATGACGAGTAAGTTCTGAAGTTTAGGTCTCTAATTGCTGTTCATTTCAATGAGACTTATGCTGGAGCAGTGCTTTGAGCATCAGAGCCTAAGATAATTCTGTCCCCATTAAAGTCAATGACTTAGCTTAGCTCCCATTGGCTTTAATGGAGGAGGTTTGCACCTAAGTCATGAATATTTAAAGGGAATAAAAAGGTTTGTTATCCTTGGATGGAAAGTTCTGCAGAAATACTAATTGGAACAGTGTGGGATTTGCTTTTTGGCATAAACAACATTTTTTGTGACATTACTTGCATGATTCAACATTTCTGGCGCCAAACACTCAAAGCAATAAGTTAAATGCCAAATCTGCATGGCAACTCTGGTAATAAAAAGAGCAATAGTAAAGAGAAAGATTAATTATTATTATTATTATAAGCTTTTATATAGCACCAGCGATGTACCTGGCGCTTTACAGAGAATAAAATAGACATGGTTCCTGCCTGAGAGCTTACAATCTAAATAAGTTGATACATAGCAGAGGGCAATATTAATGAATCCTGAACCCTAATTGCCCCTTGCCCCTCAAATAGTGGCTGTGTTCAGTTGCAACCCCCATGTATTATTTTGGGTAAAAAGCATTCCAGGTAGTCAAAGCTACTCTTTTGAATGTGGAGAAGCAAGACGTGGATGGTCAGCATTAACAATGATTGGTTTTGTAATCTCCCAGAGGAAAAGCAGAACTTCAGCCATTGAGGTGGAGAAATAGGGTGGCCATTATTGAATTTTGTGGGCTCACTCAAAAAGGAGAGTACCCCTGGATACTTTGTCCTGGAGTATTAGCCTCCATTTGAAGTGTACACACTGATTAGGGTTCAGTCCCAAGCCCAGGGTGGTTGTATCTTTTACTCTGGATTTGGGACTTCTTACTCCAGATCTAAAGTTGGAGTGATTTATTTCAGAGTAACAAAAATATATCGAGTGTGTAACTGTCTGATTTACTCTGGGGAAAATTCTTTGGTTGCATTTCACAAACCACTTCACAGTAGCCTGTGGAAGCCCTTGTATGTAAGAGGGATGGGTTTAGTGATTGTCAACAGAGCCGGCCTTAGTAATTGTGGGGCTCAGGGCAAAGACCAAATGCGAGGGCCCCCTTGGCCTCGCCCACTTTCCCATAGCCCCACCTGAACATTTAAATCAGTTTTAGATTAAAGGAAGCACAGGGCACATATGATTAAAGGGCAAGAACTCAAACACATGAGGGCATGCACACAAGGATAGGAGAGATCCATGACGCAGATTCATGATCTGGACCCTCCTTCTCTTGAACATATCTCTATTACACTGCCAACACAGAAGTTCAAACATGGATCCAACTAATCAAACATAGATCAAACAGTCCCCATACTGGCCACAGCACCCCTCCCCCCCATGAAAGCAGGGGTGAGGAACTGAACCTCAGGCCCAGAGGCCAAACACAGCCCTCAGCAAGATTTTATATGGTCCCTTTCCAGTTCCTGGATTTGGGCTTGGATCTCAAACACCAAAGCACTGAAAAACATATCAAAATATCAAACAACCCCCTCATGGCCACAGCACACACACCCAGCCCCTTTCCTAGGGTGGCCATTCATCTGGTATTGTCCCAGACAGTCCTCTATTTTAGGCAGTTTGGGCTGTCTGGATTTGCACTGGGTCCAAATGCCCTGTTGTCTGAAATTAGCTCCACTGGCCCCACTGTGTGCTCTCCCCACCCTGCTGGCTTTCCCTGACGTGACTCTGGCCCGCCTGAGCCCCACTGCGCAGCAGTCTGGACCAGGGGAGGAACTACGGCTGCCATCCTGCCCATCTGCCTTTGCCCGGCAATGCTGCCCGTTGCTGCCCCTGCCGCCGCCACTGCTGCCACAGCATTTCTGCCATGTTTCCTAGTCTGGCATGCTGGGAAATGTAGGCCCAGCATGCCAGACGAGGAAACTGGAGCCAGGCAGCAATTCCTTCCCTCCCCCAGCCCGTGTGACTGTGCATGTAACTGTAAGAGAGCAGAGAATGCATGTGTGTGTCTATGTGCATGTCTTTGTGAGAGCTCCTGCTCCCCACATACCCTCCTCTCCCATCACATGGCTGTCCCACACATTTTCCCACCTGCCCCCATCCCTTCCCATGGCTGTCCCTTTGGCTCCCTTCAATAGCACTTATAATGGAAAGTGGACTGAGCAGGTGCAGGTGACCTGGTCAGTCTTCTGCACTATGGTGAGTTGTACAGTCATTTCTATTTGAATAGTAAATTAGCATAAATGAATATAAACAAGCATATGTAAATATATGCAAATTCCCTGGTATTCTGGCAATGTGGCAGTGGCCACCCTACCCTTTTCATTGCCTAAATCCAGATGGCTCCAGTCCACTCCCAAAGCCCCTCCCAATGAAATATGCAGCAGCACAAATGAGCTCAGATTGGGGGAGGAGGGGAAAAAGGTTTTTTTGGCCAGATTGTTTACCTCAGATGCTGCTGGGCCTGGGTCTTCTGGGAGGGCTGGTGGTCAAGCAGAGGCAGGCTGCTAGGCAGAAAGGGACAGCAGGAAGGAACATTCTGATTGGGTCTCTCCATAGGCTGGGTGGTGGCTCCCTCCTCCCCTCCAGAATCCATGGGGGTAAGGGGGAGAGCGGGCAGCCATGGGGAGTGGTGGGGGCAGAGCCTGGGGAGGGAGCCATGTGAGGGGAGGGAGAGGGAGCAGCCTCCTCTTCCCACGCACACACACACTCACCTTTCTCTTCTCTCCCACCCCGGGTATCGTTAGACAAGCGCCTCCACACCCATTACTCACCCATCATGCCTGTTGCAGGGCTGTGTAGGGTGCCAACGCAGCCCTGAAACCAGGGTGGCCAGGGGTCCAGAATTTTCCTGGACCGCCTGGTTTTCCCAACAGCTCCAGTTGTCTGGAATGGAAGGGGAACTGGACCATTGAAGCATCCGGATTTCCCTTTCCATTCCCAAGTGCAGAGAGCGCAGCTGTGGCCACTGCTTTTGGTGCAGTGCTTGACTGAACTGGCAGCAAGTTCAGTCCATGCTGCGCTCTGTCTAGTTTCCCTAGTCCCACCGCTCTGATTCCTGACCGACAACCGCTGACTGGGACAGGACTCCGTCCATCTTTGGCTGCAGCCTGGAGTGGGCTGCTGCCTGCCAGTGCCAGCCTGGCTGGCCCCTGCCTACGTGATGATCATCTCACCATGACTGTGAGTAAATAAAAGAGCCTTGGGGCTGCTGGCTGGGGGTCCCCCGCCCCGCCCTCGCCCTCCCCCTGTCCTCAGAAGCAGCCTGGGTGAGGGGTGGAAGGGTAGGAACTTCCGCTGTCCCCTTCACCTACTTGCCAGGGTGCCCTGTTCAGCCCCTACCTACCTCTCCTGTCCTGAGAGTCCAGGTCGGATTGCTGCAGCACCCAGCCTTGTGTGGAGCAAAAGGTAGCCACCTTGTAAACAAGGTTCTTCCAGATAGCTCCAATCATTCTCACATTCAGAGCCATCTGAAGAACCTTGTTTACAAAATTGCAGCCTTCTGTTTTTTGAGATAGCTCCAATCATTCTCACCACTGGGTGTTGTGAGAATGGTCAGAGCTACTCGAAGAAGTGCGTGTGTGTGCGAAAGAGAGAGAGAGAGTTTGTGTGTTTGAGAATTGGGTTGTGGAATCTACTGCCAGGGCCTGTGGTAAGGGCCAATACTATAGCTGTGTTTAAAAGAGGTTTGGACAAGTTTCTGGAAGATAGGTCCATTAGCAGCTTTAGCCAGACAGGATCAAGGAACATGACAGGAGATGGGGGGAAACAACGGGGAATGGATCCCCCATTGTGACCTGTTGGGTGCTTCTCCCAAGCCACCATGATTGGCCACTGTTGGAGAAAGGATGCTGGGCTAGATGGACCATTGGTCTGACCCAGTATGGCACTTCTTATGTTCTTATGAGTGTGTGTGTGTGTGTGTGTGAGAGAGAGAGTCTGTGTGTGAGAGAATCTGTGTGTGTGACAGAGAATTTGTGTATGAGAGAATCTGAGTGTATGTGAGGGGGGAGAGAGTGTCACTGATAATCTGTGTTTGTGAGAG
>QEPC01014657.1:506378-526674 GCA_003113815.1 Sphenodon punctatus
CCTCTTTAGCAAGCCTCCCTTCAAAATCTCTCTTGGCCTGCGTTATTAACACTTTACATTTACGTTGCCAGTGTTTATGCTCTTTCGTATTATTTTCATTGGGACTAGCCTTCCATTTCTTAAAGGATGCCTTTTTGGCTCTAATAGCCAAATGAAATGGTAGGGAATCTTAAAACATCAGTTTCTCCTCACAGTGAGCCTTGGCTCTATTTTTTTCACACTGCTAGGGAGAAATGGGACTAATGGGAGAGAGACCTTGGATGGGAGCTTAGTAAGAGGGCTCTCTATTCCCCAGTGGCAGGGCTTCATGCAGCAGTAAGGAGTTTCCAGTGTTAACTAATGTAATCTGCCTCCAATGTAAACTCTGGGCACTCCTTGCTGCTGGGTTAAGCCACACCACCAGTTTAACGGTTGGGTTGGCTCCGCCTACTCTTGGGTTGGCTCCAGCCACTTCTGATCTTGTCCTCTGCACCACAAAATTGCATAAATTAGTATAAAATTGCATAGGTAATATTCATGCAAATGTTTGTCCTCTTTTCTACTGATGCGTCAGCGGCCACTCTACCTGCAACATGCATGATGGGTGGGGAGGCGCTTTTCTAAAAACACCCACATTTGCTCTCACACCTCTCCCGCCCCCCCTCACATCTCTCCCTCTCTCTCCACACTCCCCCCTCACCTCTCCCTCTCCACCCACCCATCACACAACCCTTCTTTTGTTTTCTGTCTCTCTTCCCCTTGTCTCAGTGGGAGACAGTGTGGAACTAGGAGTTTGTCAGCAGAGGTTCTTCTTGTACTGCCAGCATCTTTCATGCCCTCCAGTTTGAGAACCTAGGCCCTAGAGGTTCCCTATAGCCTGAGAATTTTCTGGGGGAAATGTTAACACCTATTTATTTGGCCAGACATTTTGTGGACAGGAATAGGGATTTGGAGACTTGTTTTTAACTAGATTTTTATTTCTAGAGTTTATAGTTAGCCACCCTGAGCCTTTGGAAAGGGCAGGCTAGAAATCCAATTAATTAATTAGCTTATCTTGCAACCTGCTTCATGCCCCTTGAGATGTGGATTAACTTGGGGGGAGTCAGGGCAGAGTGCGGGTGAGCTGGACATTAATCCTGTCAACAGCCCTCTCCTCCTAGGGGGCAAGCACAGATTTGCAGTGACGCGTCTCTTGTATTTTAAGACGTTTGGAGGTTTTAAACGAAGGATCATTGGGGACGTCTCTGAGGGGAGATCGTGTGTCTCCCACTTTCGCTCTGCCCCTATAAAAAATGGCGGCGAGGAAGCTATTCGGTCACAGCGCACGGTCTCGCGCACCTCCAGAGCTGCTGCGCGAGCTTCCGTGCCAGCGCTAGGGCACCCGCTCCACACACGGCTGCAGCCAGCGCGCCGTCGGCTCTCTTATTCCCCCTGCCTTCTTCGCTCACACAGGCGCACCCACCGGTTCTCGCTGAGCCAATGGCTGCATGTGTGGGGGGAAGGGGCGGGGCCGCAGGGCTTGTTGGGCAGACAGGTTGGCCAAGGCAGCTCAGTTGAGGCTGAGAGCTGAGGAAAAGAGCGAGGCGCGGCGCTGAAGGAGGCGGTTGGCGGTACTGCTGGGTACTGGGCGGCTAGCTGGCTGGTTGTGAGGGAATTGCCTTCCCCGGGAGGACACGGAAAGCACCATGCCGACTCTAAGGTAGCACGCGGTTGTTGCTGTAGCGATGGTTCCCACAGCCCCAGCCCAGCCCCTTAAGGGCATGCACTGCTGTCTCGGGCTTCATTGACTTGAAGCAGCTGCATACGCTGGCTTGGTGAGGTTATATTGCTTTTCTCCTAGGGTTGAGGCTCCAGGGTGGCAGAGCTTCCCCATTTACCCCTTCCCACAGGGTTATGACTACGGAGTTGGGGTGGTTCAGGTTTCCCCCCCCCCCTTTTCCTCACTTGGTTTCTGGGTGACTCTTATTTCCTCATCTCTTCCTCCCCCACCCAATAAGTATTAGCTGGTTGACACCCCTTATCTTTTACCCGTGTACCTCGGGCTTCTTTGTGTGTGTGTGTAAAGAATACAGATATTTTCAACTAGAAAAATAATCTCAAAATTTCAGACTTTCAGATGTTGTTTAGATGAGAGAGTGGGTGAAACTGGGTGCTTTTCAGATAAGTAGGAAGACTTGCTCCCTGCCCTGAGGTGCTCTCTTTGCATATGAGAAACTAAAGTCCTAGTGTATGCAAAACTAAAAGCCAACCACTATTAAGACTGCTGAATTAAGGACTACTATACTAGCTCTTCTGGAGATGTCAAGGGTTCCTTTCTTGATTGTTTTAAAATAGGTTTTAGATCTTTGCAAGTTCAAATAATGTTTCCCTGACATGATGCATGTGTGTGGGCATCTGGGTCTTGCATGCAAGTGCCAGATTAGGGTATGTGGGGTAAACTGTCTCTGACTTGCTGAGATAAGCATTTTCAAGTAAATCATCTGAGGACAGAGTTTGCATTTGTGTTTTTTGTTTTTTAAATGATGGGCTGTAGAACTGACTGTCTTGATACCATTCACCATGCAGAGCAAATATGGGAAGATAGTGAAGTGTTGAAGTAGAGCCATGTATCTGTAGTAGTATAAAACCTGTCCTGCTGTTGGTGATCTCAATACTAATTTCCAAACCCACCTTTTTTCCTCCCCCCTCCCCCCAGCAAGAAACATTTAACTCTGGGAGTGCAGGAGGAAAACAAAGTAACCTGCATAACTTCGCAGTGCTGTGCTATATCTAACTAAGTCTTGATTGCTCCCAAATGCTGAGGAATGGATTATGACAATAAACAATTAAGCCTCTCTTATGCTCCTGGAGGTACTGAAGCATTGTTACGCCAGTTGCGCAGATGGGTAATGACTGATCAAAGTGACTAGACCTAAAAATACATAAACCTATATTAGAGTGACTTGTTTTTCTTAAGCAAGCTCATTTTCATAGACACTCTCCTATTCTTACCTCTTAAAGAAAAAACATTCTTCTCTTTAAATAGGGTTGTACCTGAAGGTGAACTGATGACCTTTATCATATATATATTTCTGAGAAGTCCCATATTCCCAAAGAACTGTCTAAAGTTACAACCTTTGGTTGCAGTTCACCAACCACTTACTCCAGAGTAAGTGGTTGGTGGATCATGGCCTTCAAGACTTCGATGCTACGATTGTCACAGTAGGAGAACCAGAGGTAATGAATACCCTGTCTTGTCCAGTTTTATGAGATCAATTAAGTGGGTGTTGTCCGTTGATACGGGGGATATTTTTGGGGTGGTTAGAGCCACATCGTGTGAATTAAATTCCTGGCTGGCCAGTGCCTGCTGGGAGACATTTATTTATTTATTTATTTAAAAGATTTGTTACATTAGGGCTGTTGCTGGCTGGGGTGGTCAACATCTCCCTGTGGGAGAGCAGAGTGTCGTGGTGTTTGAAGGAGGCTGTGGTACAACCTCGGCTTGAGAAACCATCGCTTGACGCTGACTCCCTTGCCAGCTATCTATCTGTCCCCAACCTTCCGTTTTTAGGGAAGCTTATTGACTGGGTTGTGGCTCAGCAGCTTCAGGAGCATTTGAACCACATCAGTTTTCTTGATCACTCGCAGTCCGGCTTTCATCCCGGTTATGGCACTGGTTGATGACCTCCGCCATGAGTTGGATCAGGGTCGCTCTACCGTACTGAAGCTCTTAGATCTGTCAGCTGCTTTTCACATGGTTGACCATGAGATGCTGGTGACCCACTTGTGGGACCAAGCGGGGGTGGGCGGGCGGAATTGTTCTTGAATGGTTCCTCTCCTTCCTATCCGGGAGAACCCAGTGAGTGGTCCTGGGGGACCATTCCTCGTCTCCCTGAGCCCTCTCCTATGGAGTGCAGCAAGGTTCTATTGCCCCCTCTCTTGTTCAACGTGTACATGCAGCCTCTCGGGGAGGTTGTGAGAGGGTTTGATGTACGGTGTCATCAGCATACTGACGACATCTACCTCTCCTTTTCATCTGACCTAGGCCCAGCATTCTTGGTGCTTACCCGGTGTTTGGCAGCTGTGGGGGATTGAATGAGGGCGAACCGTCTGAAGCTGAATCCTGACAAGATGGAGGTGATGCTGGTTGGTGGGGTGGGGGAGTTGGTGACTCCCATCATTGATGGGGTTTGTCTCAAACCAAGCCCTGGCCCCTCGGATTTGGAGTCTGGGGTGCTCCTCGACTCCTGGCTTCGCCTGGATGCCCGGGTGTCGGTTGTGATGAAGAGTGCTTTTTGTCAATTACATCTGATACGTCGGCTTTAGCCGTATATCTCTGAGTTGGACCTGGCTGCTGTTATCCATGCATTCATCATCTTAAGATTAGACTACTGCAGCGAGCTCTACATGGGGCTGCCCTTGGTGACGGTTAGGAAACTGCAGCTGGTACAGTACGTGGCAGCCCGTCTCCTTACAGGAACGGGTCTCTGGGAGTATATTACACTAGTGCTCCATTTGTTGCACTGTCTGCTTATAGTCTTCTGGGCCCAATTCAAAGTGTTGGTGTTGACCTATAAAACCCTGCATGGCCTGGGCCCCACTTACCTGCGGGACCACCTCATTCCCCGGGACACGAATCAGCCCCTGTGGTCTGTCTCGGGTGCCTTCCTAGAGGTCCGCCAGGTAGCATGGGTGGTATTGGCAACCATGGAGAGGCTATTCTCAGTAGCCGCTCCAAGGCTCTGGAACTCCCATCTGGTCTGTCTTCGGATCTTCCCTCTTTCTGTTGACAGTGTAAGACCTGGCTATTCTGCCAGGCTTTTGGTGGGGGAGATGGGTAGCGGGAGGTGTAGGGGATTTTTTTATTTTTTTTTTAAAGCTCCTGTTTTATAATGTATTTTGCTGCCTGAGGCAGGAGGTGAGTGGGATAGAAGTGTCTAAATAAGTAAATAATTAAAAATAAATAAATCATTCAAGAACGGCTCTTCATCCTTTCCCTCCACCCTCAGTATGTACTGTATCAAATGTCACACTGTATCTGGTTTAGGAGTTCAGACCAGAGACTCTTTGAAAGTGTGATGCTATCCAACTGCCAGTTTATTCTGAGCCAGTATGACTGCCTTGAAATCTTACTAGGAGTAGAACTGCTTTCAGTATGAGTGACCTAGTTTCTTAGGTCTTGTTTTGAGGCATTTGGGATCTAAAGGTGGTTCTGAACAAATCTCTGACTGCAAAACTAATTGCAGATACTCCACTGAGGCCATATTTAAGCATGCTGGTACTTAGCTACTGTAAATGTAAGCTTCATTTCTTCAGGGACCCAGTTGAGCAAAGCACTTGATGATACAAGTCCCACTTAGTTAATTGGAGTTTTTTGTGCTTCTGTTAAGAATGAAGACCCCTGTCCTGCAAAAGCTTGTTCACCTGTCTAACTCTACACACCATGGCTCCACATTAACAGGATACTTGCCATGTGTAGAGCTAAGCAAGTAAATTGCCCTTTTGTAAGGCACAGGTTTTAGACTGTAACTAGAACAACCTTTCAGTGCTGTGGAATACTGGTGCTAAATACCTGAACTCCGCACTTTAACTAAAACTGTATGTATATTTCTGTCTACACAGCACAACATACCATGCTGAGGACCTTTTTTTAAAATATATTTTTGCAGTGCTTGTTACAGATCAGTATCAAATGAAGATAAGCCATTTGGAATTGAAATATAGCTTAGTTGGCTGTGCTAATGTGGACAGTACATTTATTAAAATGTGTCATGCCATTGGATTTGGCTCATGAAAACATCCATACTTTCATCACCTTGAGGCTAGACGACTAATGGCGCTCTACATGCGGATGTCCTTGATGACTGTTTGGAAGCTGCAGCTGGTGCATAATGTGGTGGGTTGCCTCCTTTTGGGGGCAAAGTGCTGGGAGCACATTACATCGGTGTTCCGAAGTCTGCGCTGGCTTCCTGTAACTTTCCGGGCACAAATAAAAGTGCTGGTTTTGACCTTTAAAGTCTTAAACGATCTGGGTCCCACTTATCTGAGAGACTGCCTGTCCTTTCATGCTCCACTGCGGCCCCTATGATTAGCTGGGAGCACCTCCGTACGGGTGCCGTCTGTTAGTCTTGTTTGTATGGTGAACCCTTGCAGGAGGTTTCTTGGTTCCTGCCCCAGTGCTATGGAACTCCCTTCCCCCAGAGATTCATTTGAGCCCGAGTCTGGGCATCTTCCGGAGGCAATGTAAGACCTTTCTGTTTGTTAGGGCGTTTGGCAGACGGATAGGGGATGGGGTGGGGTGTTTGGGGGCAGGGATGTGAGGGGGCAGTTGAGGAGGGTTTTGTGCAGTTGGGAAGGGGTGAAGGGAAAGGTTGTGGGTTTGGGTTTTTTATGCTGTTTTATGCATATTGTACTTGTTTTGTAAGCCGCCCCAGGCCATTTGGGAAGGGCGGGGTAAAATTGGAATAAATAAATAAAAATATCTGAAGAGAGTTTGGTTTTATATGAAGCAGCTGGGAGCATAATACGCTTCAGTAGCATGCATATATAGGAAGGGCACTATGCCCCATCCCTCCCCTCTCTTGCATCCTTCTAGCAAGCTAAGTGTCATAACCTGATACATTTCCTGTGTAGACAGAAATAATACAGCATCGGGTTTCCTCTTTAGTGCAAGAAATTGTTTTATACTCTTTGTAGCAGCAAATTACATAAGGCTGTTTTTGAAGACCTTATGGGCAATTGGCAGGAGTTAGTAAAATAGGGCCTTTTATAATGGTCTGTGCAATGTTGTTTTGCAAATGAGCAATTCCAACTGGCTTATCTTCATTTGATATTGATCTGTAACAAGCATATTTTTGTAGGGTTTATATTGCACTTCAAATATTTTAAAGCAAGAATTCAGGCCATAGTAAAAACTGATTTTTGTACAATGCTAGACACATTTATGCTTCCATTTTGATGTGCGTGTTCTACAGTGCTCTGATAAAATGTGCACTCGCATGGTGAGATGACATGCCTGTCTGATAACTTGTGCTAATGTTGTTTCTTAATGCCAGATACTACGAAGTCTGTGGGTGTAACTTGATATTTTCTACATTCAATGAATCTAATTTGAAATCACTAGTAAATTGATGATGTATAGCTGCATTAAAGCTGTATAACGGGATAAAAATCTTTTATAAATAAAATAAATAAATATTTAAAAATGCATTTTATCTTTATGCATGTTGTGAAGCCTGGTCAGGAATGTTGTCTATAACATTCTGTTCCTAATAAGATATTTTGCAAAGGTCATAAACTTCCTGTAGATGGTCAATTTCTCCCTTTTAAAAATGGGATTACAGATGTATTTGATTTATGACTTTTGAATAAGGGTAGCATAAAATGCATTGCTGTACAATATGGCTAATCTAAAGCTTCATTTTTGTGTTCCTATTTTCCTTCTGTACCGTGTCCATTCCTAGGAAGCTAATCTGTATTTGTACATTTAAAACTTTTTTTAATTAGGAAAAATTTATTTTTTTTAAAAACTTGGCTTGGCATAATTTTATGATAAGAAGGACTCGTAAGTGGTGACTGTATTGTGACCAGAAATGGCACTTGTATTCTTGTCAGGATGGTGGTCTTCCTTTTGTGGCCGTCTCTCTGGCTGCTTTCACACGTGTGGGAACGTGACCTTAGAATAGGGGATGCACATGCAAATCAGGTGTGTCTTTAATCATGTGGAAATGCCCAGAGGTGCATGATTGAAGCTTTTATGTGTGTTTACAAAGGGCAGTTGACCTAGCTGTTTGGATAACCTACTTTGATATTTAGATGTAATATTTTCAAGGGGGGAGGAAAGGAGTTGGTGGACTAGACCTCATTCAAACATGAGTCTACAACTATTTCATATCCTAGAATATTTCTTCTTGGAATTCTGGCTCCACAGTCATGTATGAAGACTGGACCCCCCTAGAAAGAATGATGGGCCAGCCTGGCAGTGAGTCCTTCCAGATTTGGTGCCACTCAGTTTTTGACCACCGCTTTGACTCCTTTTCTGCTCACCTTGACTGTTTGCTCCGTTGCTGGAGGAGGCAGTACTCTCTGTAGCACTCGGTTGCCATTGTCCTCAGATGTTGTCTCAGAGTAACTCCCCGAGTGCACAGTCCTGTCCATGCTGTTCTTTGTTCTTCTGCAGCTGGGGTGTCCTCCACCATGCCCCAGCCTAGCAGCTTCCCCCCCCCCCCCCTTGCATCCTTCTGGCAGGCTAGGCACTCCCCTCTGGAGCCCTAGTCCCCCTGGGCATGCTGCCTCACTACTAGAGAATGTAGGCATACTCCTCTTCAGCGTCCCCCAACTTTAGGGCCCTACTCTCCTGGGTACTCTTGAGCTTATAGGCCTACTTCCATTTTGGCCTAAGGGCCTCCCTCCTCTGCTGGTATTATGCCTAAGCTCCCGTTTGGCAGCCTCCCCGACTTTGTCATGGACCCATTGCCCAGACATTTGGCTCTTCCTTCTCCTTGAGGTTTTGGGGGTGGTCCTGGACTTAGTCAAAGCACTGCCTTCTCCACTACCCCCATGGTGGGTCAACAGACACTTGGAACCCCCTTGGACTTCCTTGCTTTTGTGGGTGGTCTTCAACTCATTGAGTCTGTGCCATGGGGCGAACACTCAGAGCTGAAAAGGTGTTAGATCAATATCTTGTCACTGGGCTTCCCTCAGGCCCTATACTCTAAACCAGGGGTGGGGAACCTCAGACCCGGGGGCCAAATGCAGTCCTTGGCAAGTTCTTACGTGACCCCTTTCCAGTTCCTGGATCTGGCCCTAGGATCAAGTTCCTATCTCCAACCGCTGTAAGTGAGCTTGGGACAAGGCAGCAGAGATGAGGACATGCACACAAGAATAGGGGACAGATCCATGGCACAGATCCATGATCTGGATCCTCCTCTTCTTCCTACAATGAACTTGGAGTACCCCACACCCTGCGGAGTCTGTTGTTTTTTTTTTGTTTTTTTAGCAGGGTTGGCTCTCCTCGTGTAACCCCAACTCTGTCATGTGATATAAGCCCCTTCTTGTCACATGAGTCCTTCCTCCCTAGCACCCTTTTAGCATTCCCACCCACAACTGCTATACAGCCCTCTGAGCCTATACTAATTTTTAAAGTGGCCCTTGGGATGGAAAAAGTTCCCCATCCCTGCTCTAAACCCTGCTCCTCCTTGGTAATCAGCCTCAAGCTAGGTTACCAACTGCTGGTACTGTACCCCTAGCTTCATGTTGGGCTACCAGTTCTTTCTCCCTCCCTCGGCCTGTGCTTTCACTTGGTCTCAAGGGGGTTGTCTCACCCATGTCTAGGGGTTCCCAAGCAGCCTGCTCCTCACTAGCAGCCCTTGGGCATGCTAAGGCCCTGTCCATCAGTGCCTTCGCAAACCCCCTTGACCTCCCCTGGAATGAGGGTCAGGGTTCCTGTCTACCTTCCCAACAGGGTGGCTCCTGGAGTACCCCACACCCTGCTGACTGCTTCTTTTTAGCAGGGTTGGCTCTCCTTCTGTAGCCCCAGCTCTGTCATGTGATAAGCCCCTTCTTGTCACATGAGTCCCTGCGCCCTAGACTCCAGTTTAATTCCTTCTCTGCTGGCCCTGGGTGAGCAAGTGGTAAAGTACTGACGTACTGTGAGCTTGCTCCTGCAGCACTTTACTCACAGTGCTTCATCACTCCTCCCCCTCCCCAAAGCAGGCAATTTAATCTTGGTTTCCACAAAACTTTGGTTCTTCCCTGTTACATGTTTATAACGCACAGCCAATATGAACTTGACCAGTCCAGTTTTATTTCCAGGATGAGTGAAAATAAAACTTAATCTCAGCTAGTGTTCATTCCTTTTATTTCTGTAAGGTAGCTCCCATAGCACTGGTAAGCAGTTGATACTTCTAACAATTATGCAGATTGGCTTTGTAACTAGTAACTTGAAGTATATAACTATGGTCGTTTTTAGATGGACCTGCCTCCTGGCTGGGTCCATGTGCACTGGGTAGAGGTCCAGCACACTTAAGTGAGCGGGGGTTGTTCCCATGGCAGGGATGGGTGTGTGTCTGCACCTATGCACCGTCCACTCATGCCCCTGCACAGAGCAACCGGAAAAACCCTGGCTTGCTCCGTGTGGGGGTATGGGTGGGCAGTGTATGGGTCGTGGGCATGTGCCTTCACCCATGATGCCGTCAGATGGGTGCCTGGGTCCGTGGGTGATGGGTGGACCCGTGTGAGCGTGTGCCATGGCTGTAATTTACATCCAGTACAATAAATAGCCTGCGGAGTGGAAGCTTATTTGGTTTATGTACATAAATAAATTAAATAAAACGTGTTCTGAAATAGTGAAGATATAAAAGGCTACTACTGTGCTTTGTCCAATACAATATGAAAACTGGTGACATGATGACAAAGTGGAAGGAATGCTCAGGCATTGCTGGATTATGGAAAGGTATCTAGTGGTACATTTGACATATTAAAGAGCTATTTCAAGATGTATTTGAGAATCGGGCTTCAAAAAATGGCACACCCTGAGTTTCTTTAAGTTTTGGTAGTTAGTTCGTGGTGAGTGAAAAGAAATCAAATCCTAGAAAGTACACAAATCCAGGAGGAGGTTCTGCTGTCTTCTCTAGAGTTTGTGGCTTGTCAAATGTGTAAGTAAAAGAATTAGTCCTTCTTAGCTGAAAAGATAATTACATAAAGTGATCTACTTGCACTGTGAACTTTTTCTTCCATAAATTCAGTATTAACATTAAAGTGACTTTAATGCAAACAGCCATATTAAAGAAAATATAAACACCTTGTCTTAAAAGCCTATGCAGATCTTGCTGATGTATGCTGATTAGTATTACATATCAACAGCAGACTGTGTAATCCTAACATTTAAAACAAGTAGCAGCTGTTTCCAGATAGGTTTGGAAAACTTTCCTATAATTTCTCCCATGAATAACCTGTTTACCCGACTAGAGGGATAGTTAAATAGGGTGCATATTTGCATGAGGAATTTACAAACCGACCAGCTTTTAGTCTGTTCCAGTTGATTATATATAACTTCAATTCAATTGTTTCAGTAGCAGCACAGTTTGACCCAAACTTCTCAGTTTCAGGTGGTATTTGAGCCATCTTGCTGATAGCATCTATCTTGTTTTTAAAGGTGATGTGTCCGTAATGGAAGTGCTCATAAAGTCTAAGCAAGAAATGAGTTGCTTTAATAGTGGTTTAAACATGTTGAATTAAGCTACCGTACACTATTTTAGATTTTTTCCTCATGCTGCCTTAAGATAACTGTAAATGCCCATTGTAATCTTATCAAAATACAGTTCAGTGCTTGTTTATAGTAAAGAAGGTGTTAGAACAAAGGCTGAGAGAAAAGGAAATAGAAAAGGAAACTTCCTAACCCAGATTCAGAAAGCAAAATCTGGAAGCCAAAACAGCCACGTGGAACCATTGGTGTAAGAGCCAGCAAGTATTGGTTTGATGGATTTTAATTTAGCTTTAGAAAGCCAAATGAGAGCAGGTCATTCATTATTGCCTGTCTGCTATGTAACTTATTGCTTTAGTAGTACTGAATAATAGTGTTGTATGTACAATACTACATTTGGAAACTGGGTGAATGCACTAACATTTTTTGGAAAACTATTGTAAAATAGATTATTAGATAAGAACCAACACCGTCTGGCTGAGTATTATGCATGAACGTTTGCTTTGAGTCACAAACTGGTGCACGTTCAATGATCTATGCTGCGTAAAACATGTCAAATCATTTTATTATTGTAAACTTTTTTAAAGCTGGTTTGAGTGGCCGTGTCAAGTCCAATTAAGGTTCTTAATGATTTTTATATATATAACAGACTTTTCAACAAAACCTGGCCCTTTGCATGCCTCCTTCATATAACCTGGCAGCATGGTATAAACTTGAATGTTCAGCTACTGCCATAACATACATAAATAAACAATATAGATAACAAACAAAACAGCAGAATATCACAATCATATCAGAAACAGTTTGACTATCCCAGAGGTCCTTATAAAACATACTACTAAAAAACAAAACAATCACATCTAACAGGACCACTTGGTCCGTAAAACATTATATAAAAAAACCGCTACCCTCCCAGATGGTACTTCCTCCTGCCCAAGAAGACAAGCTTGCCAAGTGGGAAAACTACTGGAAGCAATAAAAGGGGCCAACCATTTGGCCCGGAGGTCATGCCATCTAGTACAGTAAAACAAAACATGTTCAAGCGAGCCAACTGGACCAGGCGCCCTACCAGCACATTCACATACACACAGAGAGGGATGGAGCCTCTGAAACCGACCCTCAGTAGTAGCTGTAGGGAAAATATTCATCCATGCTAGCGTTAAGCATCTGTGAACCTGGTGGGGCAACTGGAACTGAAGGTAAGGGAGGGGTAGCTGCCGGTTTTCAAATAAGTCCAGAAAATCTACCAAGGAGGTCTTGCCCCGGAGGAGGTCCAGTTCCTCCTGGGAACTAATATCCTGGATTCTCTGCCTAATCATTTTCTTACCAGTGAAATATCCACATAAGGCCAGACTAGCTGGGGAGAGACCAATACGAGCAAGTTTTTCCTGGGCGTGCTTTACCCAGAAATTATAGGGTTCCTCCGTGAATGCCCGCTGAGCCAAAGGGGCAACCTTACCGTACTGTAACTTAAGCCAGTAGCTGAGGGTTATTAGCCAAATCTGAGTTTCCAAGGTGAGGATCCCACACTCCAGACGGACTGCACAAGAGGGAGCATGGTTGGGAAGAGCCAAAATAGACTTGAGGAATTTAGTGTGAATACCTTCCAGGCTCTCACTTTTCGCCAGGGCCCAAAATTGGGCCCCATATAATTGGGAAAGGCATTTAGCCTTATATACTTTTAGAGCCGGGAGAATCAAATACCCACCGTTTGATCTAAAATAACAGCAGAGTACTTTCCCCAGCAGAATGGCCTGTCTAGGTACAGTGTTACCATGCGTCACCCAACATAGCCTGGAAGATTAAACCTAGGTACTTATAGGAAGTAACTTGTTCAAGCTCATGACCCCCTAAAGACCACTTATGGGTCTTCTGCTTGGTTGAAAAAACTGTAATCTTCATTTTCCCATAGTACACCTCCCAAAAATTCTAGGTGCAATAATTATGTAAAGCCAACAGTTGCCGGTTCAAACGAACATGAGATCTAGCTAACAGGATAGCATAATCCGCATAAAGAAGTATAGCCACATCCGTTGTCCTGAGCCTGGGAGGGTGATTGTCAGAAGAGGAAACAGCAGGGATCAAATATTCAGATAAATGTTAAAAAGCGTGGGGGCAAGCATGCACCCCTGCTTGACTCCACGCTTCGTTAAGATAATTTCCAACAGTAACCCCTCCTGATCCAGCCTAACCCAGAGTGAAGTGTTCGTATATAACCTCCGGATTAGGCCTAACAATGTAGGATCTATTCGAGTTAAAGATAATTTCTCCCAAAGCCTATTTCTGGACGTTAAATCGAACGCGGAGCGCAGATCAACAAACGCAGCGTAGAGTCCAGTGGTACGCATATACTTCCTTACTAAATTCTGGAGGGCAAAACAGTGGTCGGGGTAGAACGTCCTGACCTAAACCCATTCTGCTCTTCTCTTAAATATACTTCATTGTCTAAACATCCCTCAAGTTTCTTCAGCAAAACTTCAGCAAGTTTCTTCGAGCATATAGTTTTCCAGCAACACTGAGTAAACTAATCGGCCTATAATTCTTGGCTTCCTCAGGAGGGCCCTTTTTGTAAACAGGGACAATTTCGGCTTGAACCCAGGACTCCGGGATCTCCCCAGGACCTGGCAGTACAGTGCTTCTAGATTAGAATGTGGCATGTAGTACTTGTTCTTGATCTACGTGAAGTCTCTGTTGAAACTTGTTAGCCCTGTAACCTGGGTGGAGCAATGAGGGTTAGTGTTTGCTTGTTGGCTCAAGTTTGAAAAGCAAGCTCAACATTAAACCATCATGTGCGTCAGGAGAGGAAGAGACAAGTGATGTAAAGTGCATAAGTGAAAGACTTTCTAATCTTGACAATGGAACGGCTGCTTCATAAACCGAGGTTGCAATGATAAGAAGTGAATGAGGAGATTTGAAGACTGCTGTAAATGACATTGGAATGATAAGAATCGAGTTAGGAAACGTGAAGACTCGTGTTAGTGAAGTAACAACTAGACTACAGGGCACTCAGGAGAGGCCTTTGGGTGGGGAGATGGGTAGGAGGGGTTGGATTGAGGGGGAAGGGGTTTAGTTCTACCCTTTTAAAAATGTATTTTATGAATCTTAACACATTTTATTTTAAAATGTGTTTCTTTTATTACTGTTGGAAGGCGCCCCGAGCTACCATTGTGTGCAGGAGGGGGCGGGATATAAATGTTTAGAAATAAATAAATTTTTATGTGGCATGTCTTTGACAGACTCTCAGTCCAATCCAAAGCTGGACAAAATTTTAAGCAGGTCTAGTCCTTATAATTCATGGTTTTTAAAAAGTAAATTAATATATGTGTAGGATATAGGATTTGTGTGCAGCCTTTCTAATTCATCTGTTACCCGTAGTCACTATACCAGCATGACGGCTTTCTGTAGGAACCATGTAAACAGATGGGTTTTGTCCTGTTTGTGTTCAGTAAACTACGATTTGGACCCAGGCGTGCCTGTTTGGTTTCAACACATTGTGGTGTAAGGTGCATAACTGTAGAAACCTATATTGAGATAATATATTTTTGCACTTTCTATTGTATTATTTGGCAGTTCAGCTTGTTTTCTTGTGCTGCTATGTCATATTAACTGTCCTGAATATTTGTATTTTGGTTTTTTTTGTAGTGAAAATGTCCTTTTTGGAATGGGAAATCCTCTTCTTGATATTTGCGCAGTAGTGGACAAGGACTTCCTTGATAAGTAAGTGTTGACTTTTTTTCACATAACTGCTTCTTTTACAAATAATAACTTGGTTTAAGTCTCAAGATTCATTATTTGTAAGCCTTTGCGGGATTGAAATCTTGAGCTGGAAGGTAAGCTCAGTGGATCTTTAAGCTTGTCTTTCAGATACCTTGGACCCAAGCTGTTTAGAGCTTTTGATGATAACATGCCCAGTGTGTGTGTGTATATATGTATGTATGCATATTGCCCAAGGTGAGGGCACGCAGGGGACCATTTTTGGTTGCTACCCCATAATTATGGAACTCCCTCCCCCTGGAGGTCCGCTCAAGCCTAGGTCTGTCTGTCTGTTTTCTGGAGGAGATGTAAAACCTATTTGTTTGACCAGGCATTTGGCAGGCAGGATTAGGGTTGGGTGGGATTGGGTTGAGGGTTTGGGGGAAGAGGATTGATAGGTGGCAGGTGGGGATAAAGAAGGGAGTGCATGGTTGGGATGATGATGGGATTCTCTTTTACTGTATTTTTAATACTGGAATATGCCCTGAGTCTATGGAGAAGGGCTGGGTAAAAATGTAAAATATAAAATATATAAATAGGAGTTTAAAAAGACACTAATTGCTCTCACTCAGTGAAGAAAGAAATAAGTCTCAACACAATGCTGAGAGAACCACCTTAAAGATTTTATATAATATAGTAAAATAAAGTCTCACATCACCAATCTATTTAGAATTTTGATGTCAACAAACATGTGGATGAGTGATCAATTCATGTAGCTTACTTGAATTTTCAGAAAACATTCAACATTGTACCCCACCAATGACTGTTAAGAAAAATAAGTAATCCTGGAATAAAGATAGCTGTGGTGTTTTCATGGGTTAGTGATTTTTAAAAAAAAAAAAGGAATTCTTCATAATGGAGAGAACGAAGTAGTTGTCTCACCCACAGGGTCTGTATTGGAATCTGTGCTCTTCAGCATTCATACTCCCCTCTGGAAACAGCTGAGCATTGAGACAATAAGGATCTGCCCATGAGACACAATTCTTCAACAGTTTTTAATTTATTTTTTTTAATCATGTCCACATACGTTAACAATCACTTCATGAGAAGCTGTTTAGTATACACCATCCGTATTGTGCATAAGCACGTGGATTATTTTACATGCTTCAGTATTCGATTCCTAAAATTATACACAACAATACAAAGAACAAGTCCCCACATCCCCAAACCAAACAAACCTGCAATACATATCTGACTATGGTATTGGCAACCTAGCTGGTATATTTTACTCATCCGGTACAGCTTGGTTTACTCTGTATGTCCAGCACTGTCTGAGTCCTCTGTTTCTCCTCGGCTAGCACGCAGGCAAGGGTCCCATGTACTTACTATTCTTCAACATAGTTGAGGGCAAAACGGACTGTGAAGACTTAAAGATCTTGCAAAACTAAGTGATTGGTCTATAAAATGGCTGCAGTTGGGCATGCTGTCTGCCTGGCCCATTGGGTTCACAGATGGCTAAATTCTGCACACATGGGTGGCTCTGCCGTGTACACAGCGCTGTGATGTCATGGTGCTCTGTAAGGGGGAGGGAAAATGCCACCTCTCTTGGAGTTCTTGGATGTCACAACACTTCAACACACCACGCCTGGATTAAGCCTGTCTGCATCAGACTTACGTGGGACTCGATGTGGTCAGCCTTGGGCTGAAATTTAAGACCAAGACTAGTTCGGATCAGAATCTGTACATGGGCTGTAAGTTTTATTTATTTTATTTTTAAAACTTATGGCTTACAGTTGACATGGTCACTTGGAAGAGGTGCCTCCTATAATAATCCCTCTTTCCTTAATTTTCCAGAGTGCTGCATTTTATTAGAACATAAAACCTAGAATAACTCCCATATCCTGTCACTGATAGTGGCCATGTTCAGAGGCTGTCTTTACACGGGCCCTGCAGGGGGCGTGTGGGGTCTGTGGTTGCATGGTGGGTGAAGCGAGGGTACATACAGGTGCACACGCATCCCCACCCCCCCACCACTCAACACGCACGTTGCAACCTCTGTTTTCGTGGGAGAGTGCGTGGGGATGCATATTAGGCAGGAGTGTGCACACACCTGCTCACCATGCGTGCACCTGCTGCATCTTTCACACAGGACTCACCCACTCATGTGCACCCAGATTTTTCTGGGTGTTCATGTGTGGGTGCATCTTGTGTAAAACAGGCCAGAGGAAGGTGTAGGAGACCTTTAGTAAGCAGGTGTAGTATAATTTACTCCTTTCCCCCACCCTTCATGAATGTCTCCTCTTAATCTCCGAGAGACTGAGTTTATTCCTGAAGCATGAGCATTTATATCCCTTGCCCCAAATATGGCAGCATTGCACGGCATATAACTACAGATACCTTGATGATCCACAGTGTTGTCTCTTCTTTTTATTTAAATTCTTTTGCTAAATTGTTGGCTTCAAACCTACCCAGGCTGTGTGAAAAATATTTTGCCAGTTTTAAATGTAATACCGTACAATTTAATTGAATATCCTTTGAGATCAGATGCTTTGTGGTGTTTTTTTTAAAAACCATCATTCATTAATTTGTATTTCTTCTTCGAGGATCTCCGCAATTCTCACTCTTGGGATTCACTTCCTGCTCTGCAGGCACTGGAAAACCTCTCGTCAGCAGTATCCAGGCAGATTATGCCTGGAAAAGACTAGAACATGGTGAGGGCTCCGCCCCCTCCATCTCCCCCCAATCCCGAGAAAAGCGCGGGCCTACATCACGAGGGATGGTAGAATAAATAGAGGGAGGAGCCCTCACCGCCTCAGTTCCTTCCAACCGCGTGGCATTGGAAGACTTCTCAGCACTTTTCAGCGTTTAGTCAGCAAACAGAATATAGAAGAAAGAAGATGATTTTCGTGAGTAGGAGTGCTGCCCTAGCCTGTGGGGATGTTCCCCGGGCCTTTATGCCCTCGGGGCGAACGGGAATGCCCAAGCAGCCGGGCTTCAAATTATGTCCTGTCCGGCCACCCTCTCAATCAATGACCAGCACGACCGCTGCCTGGCCTGCCTGGGAGAAGGTCATAATACGCGGACCTGTGGAGCTTGCTCGGTTCTATCGAACAGAGCAAAACGAGCCAGAGCGCTTCGGCTACAGGACATTCTGACGAAAAGGGCACTAGAAGGCGGAGAAGAGGGGCTTCTGAGGCTCCCCGCCCGGCACTCTGTACCGATGGAGACTTCACAAACGACTCCGGCTCCGGCGGCACCGCCTCTGAGAGCCAGTCCCCGCACCACTGGTACCGCCCGCTCCGTGGAGACCAGGATCGAGGTACCGCACAGTTCCACTACCGGTACCGTCCACTCCACGGAAGGTTGAGCCGATGCACACGTGCCCAGCCCTAGGCGCCGTATGGAAGCGATGCACCCCGCATACACGGCTCCACGCGCTCACTGGAGCAGGGCTCGAAGAGTGGGGAGAAAAAGAAAAGCTCCTCATGGGAGACGGCGGAACGCTCTGCGACAGGCGCCATACCCCAGAGACAGGGATCACCGTTGGGACCAACAGCTGTGTCTACGCAACCCCTGCAAGCGCCTGCACCGACATTGGGACCGAGGAGGGTGACCGCACCACTGACCCCACTGACACGGTCGGTACCGCCCCTACTACTTACCTTGTCAGCACAGAGAGAGTCCCGCTCACGGTCTCCCCGCTACCACTCACGGTCCTGATCACCGCGGTACCGGGACGAACGCGGACCCCCTCCGGTACCACATGGAGCGCAGATCCCGCTCACCGTGCTCATGTTGTTTGCCAAGGGACAGGCGCCGGGACTATAGTTACGCCCACAACTACCGGTACCGCTCACGTAGTCCATCTCCATTCAGACAGGACTTTGAATATACGATGCAAAGGGGACACCTCTATGTCCCACCGGCTCCGCCAAGGGCGGCACCGACGGCAACGATATCACGCCCCCCACCATCGGAGACAAGCTCGATCCAGGCACACCTGGACCTCGGCACCGTCGGCACCAGGACACGCGGTTCGGGACCTGAAATAGTGATCACGTAGCCACAAGAGAGGTTAGCTCCATCGGGGGCTACGCAGCTCTTGACCTCCCTACTGGGGACCCATAGAGAGGAACCGGTACCGTCTGTACCGGCTACAGTCAGAACGGCTTCCCCAGGGAGATCGGCGTCGCAATCATCCTCATCATCATCCCCATCCCTCGAGGAGGATGAGACCATCTCCCCACCACCTCCAGACACTATATCGGATGCCAGTATATCGATAGCCACAGAGGACTCTAAGGCTTTCCAGGCTATGCTGAGGAGGATGGCATCCTCCCTCCCTAAACTCCCCACGAGGGTCGTTAAGAAAGCTCAAACAGGACCCATCTTTGGTATCCTAGGGGCTGGGGAATCAGGGCATGTGATGCTACCACTTTTAGAGCAATTATTGGAACCAGCCACTACCTTATGGGGGAAACCGGCCTCGGTGTCTCCTACCAACGAATTGGCAGATTCCCTATATGCGGTGCCCAAGGAAGGGGCGCAAATATTCCACAAACACCCCCCTCCCAACTCATTAGTAATTGCTGCTGCCTCTGTAAGATCCAGGGCGGGAGGGGTACAAACATCCCTAGCAGACAGAGAGGGAAGAAGACTGGACGTCCTTGGAAGAAAAGTGTTCTCCTCGGACTCCCTATCCTTTAGAATTGCGAACTGCGCATCAGCCATGTGCGGCTATCAGCATTGGCTATGGTCTAAGATTAGCACTACCTCAGACCCGAACCAGTTAGCAGCACTTCAAAAGGAAGGCATGCAGATGGCCCAATTCCAACTAACAGCAAACATGCATATGGCGGATGCCAATGCCAGAGGGATGGCATCTGCTGTCGCCCTCCGTAGGCATGCTTGGCTTCATTCCACGGCTCTGACCCAAGAATAGAAGATCTGCCGTTTGATTGTGAAGGATTGTTTTCGGCCTCTACCGATGACACGTTGAAAAAGATTAAAGAAATGAATCCAATGGCAAGATCCACAGGGGTCATTAGGACCACTCGGAAAAAGCCTTTTGCTACACAGGGTTATATCTTTTCCTCAAGAAGGTCACCCTACCAGCATTATAATTACCCGGCTGGAAAAAGATTCCAGCAGCAGAACCCGTTCCCATATCACCAACCACAGGGCACTCAACAACGCAAAACGTTTAATAGGCAAAGGGGCAGAGGCAAACCATCCTCTAATTCGTCGTCTGGGCAGCAGACAAAATCGCGTTTTTAACAAAACGCTGATCAATGGAGATCACGAGGATGATCCCTCATTCCAGGACCGCCTATTGCCTTACTTACCCATATGGGAAACCATCTCTACTGATTGCTGGGTCAGAGAGATAGTATAACTGGGTTATGCTATACAGTTCCACACACCACCTCCCCTTTCCTCCTG
>QEPC01014657.1:528961-568719 GCA_003113815.1 Sphenodon punctatus
CAATATCGCTACCAGTTTTCTTCCCTAAACCTCATACTTCAGTTGCGGAGCAAATGCTACACACTCTAGATGTCAAGAGAGCACTAGCATTCTACATTGACAGAACTAAACCTATTAGAGCGTGTGACTCCCTGTTTATTTCATATGGAGGTCAAAGGATTGGAGTTAAGATTTCCACACAGAGACTTTCTAAATGGATTATGCTATGCATACAAAAATGCTATGCCTTAGCGGACAAGGTCCCACCTGCAGGATTGAAAGCACACTCCACTTGAGCTACAGCTGCATCGTTGGCGAACTTTCAAGGGATAAATTTATCCGATATCTGTAAGGCTGCCACATGGGCGTCTGTCCATGCGTTTACAAAGCACTACTCTTTGGATCTTGCAGCCAGAACAGATTCCCAAGTGGGAAGAGCCGTGCTCGACTCATTCTTGAGTGGTCATCCTCGACTCCTTCCTCCTTGAGGTAGGTGGTTGGAACTGCTTATCACTCTCCCAAGAGTGAGAATTGCGGAGATCCTCGAAGAAGAAATAGAGGTTACTTACCTGTAACTCTGTTCTTCGAGAGAGCTCCGCGTAGTCTCACATCCCGCCCTCCTTCCCCTCAGTCTCGGATGGACATTGCTGGGGTCTTCCGGACTGGAAGGAACTGAGGCGGTGAGGGCTCCTCCCCCTATTTATTCTGCCATCCCTCATGATGTGGGCCCGCGTTTTTCTCGGGATGGGAGGGGGATGGAGGGGGCGGAGCCCTCACCATGTTCTAGTCTTTTCCAGGCATATTCTGCCTGGATACTGCTGATGAGAGGTTTTCCGGTGCCTGCAGAGCAGGAAGTGAATCCCAAGAGTGAGAATATGCAGAGCTCTCTCAAAGAACAGAGTTACTGGTAAGTAACCTCTATTTCCTTATTTTTGTATACCTGTTCACTTTCATATGGAGAGAGATGGAAAAGACTTGGTTTTTTTTATCTTGACTTTCTTAATTATTCCTATTGCCTTTTGAAATCTTTGAACTTTTGAGTACTGTTCACCATAAAAAAAGGAGGTGGCTTGGTAACTTGTATAATGACCTTTATACCTTGTTTCCATACCATTCTTTATACAACTATGTTGTATCACTGGATTTGGTCAAGGGGTCAAGAACCTTAACTCACAGAGTTTTTCAAGAACCTTAATGAACAGAGTTTTTATTGTGACCCTGTGCTTCCACCGAGTTTGAGCTAATTTTAGTGGAGTCTTGTTGAGTCCCTAATTAATATGATGATACTCTAGATAACATTTTGATTATCAGGTGTATTTTTGGCACAAATTCAGTTTTTGCTTGCAAAAGGATAAGGCAATGTTGACTGTATTGCATATGACTTGGTACAAGAACCCCCCCCCCCCCCCCCCCCAATCGACCTGTTAAATTTAATTAACATATCGGAATATAGTTAGGGCTGTCAAAATTAATTGGATCACACAGTCTTGATTCTGGCTGCCAGTGCATTAGCTGGCTATAGTTTAGTTTTAAATGATATAGGGGCTTCAGATATGTACTCTCTGTAAAGGGATGTATGGCAAATCAACCTCTGCTCACATGGATTTTTGCCCCAGGGATGTTGGAGTCTTTTAGGTTGTTCCTCTTGTGCACCCCCGCTCTCGGCAATGACTTCGTCCATTCTCCCATGAGTATATACTAGTTTTTAATTTGCTTAATGTTTGAGGACCCACTGAAGTGATTTTCATTTATGGTAATTCAAGGCCTTAATGTAGTCTGGAATAAGCTTTATTTTAAAGAGGCTTTTGGGGATGGGGGAATCAACAAAAAAAAACTGTATAAAAGTTGTATTAAATAATTGGAGTTTAAATTTTTTAGCATTAAACTTTTATTCTGCCTTCTACGTAAACATATTTTGTAAGGTTGTTTTAGAAAGGTAGGGAATAGAGTTAGAGATTTTATTGGCTTGTAGTCTGTGCTTGATCCCATAAACCTTAATGAATTATGTGATGGTGCTACCATCATTACCTAGCAGTTGTTTTATTTGGTAAAAGTTCACCATGGGTAATATGAAAGCAGGTTTCCATTTTTTTGCAAGCAGTATTGGTGAAATGTTGCTTTCAATAAAATAATTGGGAGCTTTTCCATTGATTTGAATGGAGTTAGGATTTCTCCACAAGTAAAAAATATTTGGCATGAAATTTTTAGAAAATCCTTCTTTGAAAGTTAAATGAAAATAATATATGGGCATTTTAAAGGAAATTAGATTTACTCTTGATTTTAATTCATGTTTTATACTGTTTAAAACAAGCTTAAAGAAAAAGGTTTCAAAACCTCATGAAACTGAGGCAATGTCAGATGGGTTTTGCAAGCTACCATACAAATGCATTCTAATTTAAACAGTGTGCTAGTGTCCTGACCATAATGTGTCTTCAACACTCAGTCCAGGAATGAGGAATTGAACTTGGGACTCATTTGGCAATAGGTACAATTTTTTTAGGTTCAGTGACCTTCACTCAGTTGGATTCAGTTGAGTGAATTCAGCAGCTTCAGATATGTGAAGAGATTGTGATTCTAATGGTCTCTTCTTCAAATTTATCTGACTATAAGAGAAGTTGATGTGGATAACAAACAAGACCATGCCTGTGTGGAGTTCAGCCCCACCCTTTTGACAAACTACAGAGGAATTGTACTGCTGCTTTCCTCAAGCAAATCTTTCATAAGCCAGCTCTTGCTGCTGTTAGATAAAGCTGAACCAGAATGTTTCTATTGAATTCATGTCTTACATTGATTTCATAACCTAACATTGTTGTGAACTTTTATGTCTCTTATTGGGACCAGTCTTTGGGGACAGAGGGGAAAAAAGTATTCTATTTGAACAGATTCTTATGTTGGAATTAAGCCAGAGTTTTTTCCCTGCCATTGTTCAATCTATTGAAAAGTGGGGATTTAAAATGTTAAAACTCTTAATTGCAATTCCTTATTCATGCTGCTTTCATTAAACTTCTATTTTACAGGTATATATTTAAATGAAAATCCGCCCTGTTTCTACTTAGTACTTGTATGGTTTCAGGTTGAATACTTTTAACCTTTCATCAGTTTTTCCTACGTTAAAGAGCAGAAAGCTGTGTAGAATAGTGTTCTGAGTAATGGTGGTTTTAAAAGGGAAAATAGAATTGTGGTAATGTTTCCAGTTACTCCAACATGAAACTTTGAATCAGAAATTTAAAAACCTATGTGGAATATATTAGAAATTAAATGGTGAAACAGGAAAAAGCAATGATGAAAGCTAAATGACAGTACGATGAGAGCAAGGTCAGAGCTGCATCCAGAAAAAGATAGCAGCAGCAGATTTCCACAGTTAATAGGGTGAAACTTTGTTGGGACTCTTTCACGAAAGGGTTACATGATTTACTAGCCACACATCTGACTGCTTATGAAGTGATAGGTTGCATTTCTTGTTTAATTCATAGGGGCAGCAACAGCAGTTTAATAACTGGCCTGTTGATTCCCTAATTTGTCTGTGACCCCGTTTTGAGAGTTAGATATAATTTGAGACTCCAGACACCAGCAAAGAGTGCAGAGGGTATCAAATATTCTTATGCTAGTGACTGTTTAGAACCCCGATCCACAGTTTGAGAACCTCTAGAATAATCCATTTAATTCTAATAATTGGTGTCTAAATGTAGCTTTGCACAGTGCAGCATCCAACTCTGGTCCCTGCATCATGCAGGAGAAACTGATAGAACTGCAGGAAGGGTGGCACTGACCATCTCCCCGCCCCCCCGACCTTCTGAAACTGCTGCACACCAGCTTGGCCAGCCCCGAACCCAGCCTACAGCTCTCGGCCTCCATCGCAAGAGCTCTCAGTCTCCCGCAGGACCCTAGAACTATGTGCCATGGTGCTGGGACAGGAGTGGGATCTTGCGATGAACCCTCCATGGCTCTCATGATGGAGGATGAGTGCTATGGGCCAGACTTGGAGGCTGGCCATGGTGCAGCAGCATGAGAGGGTCAGGGGACGGGACGGTGCCCGTGTTCCTGTGGCTGCGACCAACTTACCCTGCTCTGAGCAGGCATAAGTCCCTGCCAGCACAGGCGGGGGGGCAGTGGGCTTTCCCATGGGGATAAACCTAGTTGGGGTGTCCGCCTGCCCTTCGGTTGTAAACCCTTAGAAAGGGCATTGCTCCCCGCTCTCCTGCTGGTGCAGGGGACGTAACCCCCACAGAGACAAAGGGGGTGTGGCCATTGGGCTGGCAAAACTTGCTTCTGCTGGTGCCTGCACCCCCCTGCTCCCAGCTGCTTGCTTTGTCCCAGTCCTCTGCTGGCGTAAGGCTCCTTGCGCTGGCGGGGCAGGGGGAGGGAAAGGGGGGAAAACCAGATCACGGTATTAGATTTTAGGCAGTGGGCTCATAGTGAGACTGTACTATAGTTTATCAGCTAGATCTTTCCTTGTGAATGTCTTTGAGAGAGTGCTTTTGAGGAATAATGTGCAAATAAAAATAGTTTGTAGAACACAGATGTGAAAAATCAATGTGTTAAGCAAAAAAAACCCAGGCAAAACATCCACACAATTTTCAAACAAACATAGGCTTTTTTAAAATAACTAAAAGATCTCTGGATTTTTTATTACAGCTGTGGTGGCTGTTTCTTCATGTTTTCTTTTAGCTCTAATGGGGGACAAAAGCCATACTTTCCATGTGTAAAATATTTCAAAGCAATCAATATTAATACTCCGTCCTGAAAAAACCTTGCTGAATATTGTGGCATTTTCCTGTCCTTGAAAAATGGGCTGGTAATTTTCTTTGGCTGTGGAGGTGCTGTGGGTTTTGAAAGCTTATGTACATTAACGTACAGGAGTTAAGTGCCATGTGCGCTACTCTGGAAAGCGGTTCTAGTTGAAGTGTTCCTACCTCTCCCATCTCCTTCATATTCTGCACACGTTCACAGTCAGGCTATATGACTGCAAGTAGGAACCACTTTCATGTTTCCTGGCTTGAGATTTGAGCCTTTGGGCTCTCTCGAGTGTCTAAACAATTTTTAAAAATAATCTCCAAAATATGGAGACACTGGCCTCAGCTACACCAGTACCAGTATAGCATAGGTATTTACGTTAGATGCTTTAAAATGCACTTCAGGCCTAGCGAATGTTGGTTGCTGTCTGGTATGCTGTATTCAGCTCTTGAGGATGAAGGGTGCACAGAGAAGCCCTTCTGGTTCCAGTATCTTTACTGCAGTTAGACCCAATAAGTGATGTGTTTTGATTAGTTTGTACTGCTGTAGTTTGGAGTCTTGGATCTCCTTTTGATTCGCTTTTAAGGTCACTGCTGAGCAGACACTTCTGGTGCACCCTCTACTGGCCCTTGAACCAGGCTAGACTTCCACTTGCCCTATATTTTTCTCAAATAAGGATGTCTGTGTCTCTTTGTAAACAGCTCACTTCCTTAAGGGGTATGTGCATAGGTGATGGCTGTACAATTTTGCAGAGCTTTTTCGTTACCAGGAGCTGTATCTTCTGGTATCACTTGCCTAGTACTGGTAAGAGAAGAGAGCCTTCACTGACTGCCGTGACTGGAGGGCTTCGCCGAATACTCTGTAGAAAAGATAGACATGGGTGGCTGGTAAAAGTGTTCAACAGGTGTCTTTTTAGGGTATTTGGTGCCCAAGCCATCAGCATCACATAAAACCTCACCTCAGTTAACTTCTGTGGCTGCCTGTGGGTTTTGAGACACATGGAGACTCCATATCTTTGGAATGAAGGGAGGTGAAAAACTTGATGAGTGGTGCAAAATTGTGGAACAGGCCAATGATAGTCTTTAGCAACTCTCAAAATTGATTTGACATATGACTAAAATGTGACCTGGATGTTCTCGTTCTTTATCAGCTAGGGAAGATTTAATCTGCCAATATTGCTATTCCAATATGGATGGGGTGATTGCTTCTGCAAAGGCTTCATTAGCCTGTGGGTAAAAAGTTATCCAGACATTAAAGGATACAAAGTCTATTGCCAGAATCTCTTGCTGTGACTTACTTTTCTTGGAAGTGACTCTTTGGTTGCTTTATTATTATTTTTTATTTTGGATTTTTATCATGGATTTTTATCATGTCCTTCCCCATAGACTTGGGGTGGCTAACAACATCATTCAAAACATACATATAAATTAAAAACAATAAAACCCCATATAAAATCATATTTCACCCCCACTGGAACATAACCCAACTTGTTGAATGTCTAGCCAAATAAGTAGGTCTTATGCTGCCTCTAGAAGATGCTAAGGCTAGAACTTAGAGGTTTGTCAAAGGTAAAGGAGTTCCAGAGCTGAGGAGCAGCCACTGAGAAGGCCGGTCTGTATGTCCTTGTCATGTGGTGGTGAAACCTGCAAGAGAGCACACGCAACTGACCTTCAAGACCACAAGGGACCATAAAGAGAGAGGCAGTCCTTTAGATATGGATCTTCTATATGACAACTGCTACCAACTTGAAGATCATAAGACCTTCAGACTTCTTTCTAAGGTTAGGTCATTTTCTACTATGCCTTCACTTCCTACGAGACTTGAAAAGCAATGTGACCCTTGAGGCAACATTTCTCTATCTCTTTTGAGGGAAAAGAGTTTGGCTGCATATTTAGAAGGTTGGAGAAACACCATAACACACACGTAGATCTTGAACAAAGCAATAGCTAGGATACCCCAAAAGGCTCCACCTTTCCTTTAAAATTCCTTCTCTAGTAAGGGTCTATAGAAAAAGTACCTTCAAGCTTCAGAGGCAAAGGGTCTTTGCTCCTGCTATTTTCTTAACTCTGAGAACTACAAGGAACCTTTGCATTTCAAAAGTCCAACATAAGGGAGCAGATGTTTCCACATATTGTGCTTATCTGACATTATTTGTTCAATTCATCTCAATTGGTGTGGAGCTCTTGATTCCTAAAAGTGTGTTCCATATAAGCAGGGACCTGGGTGGACTGTGTTGCTGCAGTTTGCAGTGATTTTCGCAGAATCAGCCAATCCTGACCATGACCTGAGGGTAAATAGGCCCCTGGGAGATGAATTGTGGGTGGGTGGGTGGGGTTTGAAGGCCCTATGTTTGCTTGAGGGAGGTGCTGAAATTCCAGAGTATTTGAGTTGTGTTTGAGTAGCAAAGTTGTGATTCTATGTCAAACCTAGTGCAAATTTGCTTCCCAGCATGCATAGTTATGCAAATCAAGTTAATTATGCAAATATTAATGCTCATGGTGAATTTGCAGAATTTGGCTTCACTGGCTGCAGAATTTAAGATTTTTTGGTGCAGTCAACTAGGGTCCCTGCATATAAGCATTTATCCTTCACATAGAAAAATCCTAAAATGGAACTCTTTTTCAGTCCAGTTCTTCCACTGAATTTATCTAATACCTTGCATGCCTATCACTGACCTTGTCTTCAGTAAATGAGGGATGCGATGTGTACCTTTCTATTTAGGCATAAACATAGGAAGCATAGACATCTTGACAAACCACATTAACAAGACTATCAGCCAACTAAAGAGTAAAAAGAGAGCTAATTTTCATAAATGGAAGATGTTTTGGATTATTTGGCATGTAACACCTGAAACTGCTTCAGGATCAAGGGTGGTTTAATACGTGTTCCTTAAAATCCAGTGGCTTTATACCTCTTCTCTTTGGCTATATATCTTCATGTCATGTTCTCATACATTCCCTCTGTTAGACAGATGACCTCTGATTGCTTGCTCTATTTGGCAAGACAAGGTGTGACAATTTATTAACTTAGGCAAACACTTCTTTTGTAGCATCTGTGATTGCTGCTTCTGTTCCCTTAGCTTCCTATCGGCACATGATGCAGTAGCACTCACATAATTTCCCTAGAAACATGCTGGTGGATTGTTAATGCCTGGAGAGCAACACTCGACTTGTCCCTTTTTCCAGTTTAAAGAATTCTATTTTAGTGAAAGCTGCATCATGTCTCATTGATAGCTCAAGCAATCAAATTCCTTTAGCTGTTACGCAGGAGGTACCATACCTCCTATGAATCTATGTTGTAGTTAATCCTTCAGTCTCAGTCCTTTACCAGTCCTGTAATGGCACTTTTATATTGGGGTAAACCTACCACCAGGAGTTGGATTGAAACCTGTCTGAGCTTTAGCTGACTGAAATCTTCTGCAGTAGCTGAGTGGAATGAAAAACCTTGAGACTGGAGAGGTGCTAATGAGTGGAAACGAATTGGCATCTGCCTTTGATATTCAGAAGGGAAGAAAAGCAGAGTTGAATCATCAAGAAACCAAGTGAGCTTCCTCTCTAGGGAACTCTGAACTGTAATTGAGGACCTGTGTTCATGGAATTTTCCCTATTGGCAGCAATGAGGGAAATGCAGTGAACATGGGACCCTGATTCTAATCTGTGGAAAAGGCCTTGAAAAACAGGTAAGGGAAACTCTTTGAAGGGCCTCTTAGGACTCCTGAAGTAACAATCTGTGATGGTTGTGAGGAAAGTACTAAAGAGGGCTGCGGAGAGCTTGTGGAAAAGAAGTAATAGGCTCAGGTTACAAAGGACATGGGAGGATGGATCCAGAAGTGAACAAGAACATAAACCTCTCTGAAAGAGAGAATAGAAATCCTGCGTAAGCCCATATTACGTGGGGAGACTGAGGCAGAAGGTGTGCATGTTGGCCTTAGGGAGGATGAGTCTTTCTTCATTTTGCTTCAGGAGATGATATACATAAGCAAAAGACTTTTCAGAATTGTCATTGGTGGTGCATTCACAATAGGAGGATGAAATCCCTGGTCTATACTTGATGCAATCCGCATATCGTCCAGAATATTATCAGTACTGGTGAGACGGATGCTTGTAGATTTATACTGTGAGGGCTGTAGTTGTGAACTGCTGCTGCCACTACCCTGCTGGGGTCTTGGTCAGCCTTCATTGAGGAAGCTGGAAGGAGAGCGCAGTATTGATTCTGTGCCGACATTTGAACTTTCTGCCAGTGTGGGGAGTCACAGCGTTTCTCCCCACCTCCCCTCTAACCTCCCACATTGATGGGAAGTTCAGATATTGGAAAGGACCAAAATTGCACTCCTGATTGTGTCAGTGGCTAAAGTGAAGAATTGGGTGTGGAATGGAGCAGACTGAAGCATGGGAAGGATAGGAATGGAAAGAGGTTGAGGGTAGATTAGTGTGGGAAAAGGGCTGGGCATACAGGAGAAAGTGAGTTCTGTGACTAGGGTTGGAGGGTCTCCACAGTATATACCTCAGAATGTCCCCTTCCTCCAGCCTTTAATCCAGCTACACCTGGACCTATTGAAAGAGATACTGCCTTCTTCTTCGTGGACCGTATCCCATCACCATTATTGTTCACTACACACCCCTACAACTGGTGGCTGCACACGTGAGAGTCCTGTTTTGGAGGAGAATGGCATATAAATCCAAAGAGGGATAGTAATGTGTACCCAGGCCAGCAACTGTAGCTCCTTCTCTTCTGCCTGAGGGTTGCCCTTTTCTGAATTGTTGCTGTGGCATGTTACAATGTAGGCACCATTGTGAAAGAAACTGGAGGTATGAGGGCAACATTAATGTTTTCATTATTGGTTTGGGAAATGGTATTAAGAGTGAGGTGATCAAATCTGCAGATGACACCAAGTTATTCAAGGTAGTTAAAACACAAGCAGACAGTGAGGAACTGCAACGGGATCTTACGACACTGGGTGCCTGAGCATCTAAATGGCAAATGAGATTTAATGTGGACAAGTGCAAAGTGATGCACGTAGGGAAAAATAATCCAAACTCTGCGTACACAATGCTGGATACTAAGCTAGGAGTTACCACTCAAGAAAAGGATCTGGGGGTGGTTGTGGACAATACAATGAAATCCACAGTGCAGTGTGCAGCAGCAGTCAAAAAAGCAAACAATGTTAGGAATTATTCAGAAGGGGATAGAGAATAAAACTGAGGATGTCATAATGCCTCTATATAAATCAATGGTGCAACCGCACCTCGAATATTGTGTGCAGTTCTGGTCGCCCCATCTCAAAGACATAGCTGAACTAGAAAAGGTACAGAGAAGGGCAACAAAAATGATCAGGGACATGGAAGGGCTCCTGTATGAGGAGAGGCTTGGTAGGTTGAGGCTCTTCAGCTTGGAGAAGAGATGACTGAGAGGAGATATGATAGAGGTCTATAAAATCATGAGTGGTGTGGAACTAATAAACAAGGAACAGTTACTTACCCTCTCAGCTAATACTAGAACTAGGGGACACTCCAGGAAACTCATGGGTGGCACGTTTAAAACAAATAAAAGAAAATATTTTTTGACTCCTTGTATAATTGGGTTGTGAAATCTACTGTCAGAGGCTGTGGTAAGGGCCAGTACTATAGGTGAGTTTAAAAGAGGTTTTGACAAGTTTCTGGAAGATAGATCCATTAGCAGCTATTAGTCAGACAGAATCAGGGAACATAACTGGACCTGGGGGAAAACAACAGGGAATGGATCCCCCATTGTGACCTATTAGGTGCTTCTCCCAAATCACAGTGATTGGACACTGTCGGAGACAGGATGCTGGGCTAGACAGACCATTGGTCTGACCCAGTATGGCACTTCAGTTCTTAACATGGGGCATTCTTTCCTCTCCCCTTTTCCCATTCTCAAAAAGCTGAGTAAGATTGGGCATTCTCTCATCATGAAAGTGAGGAGGGCCTTTTTCAAAATCCTTTCACTTAAAGGTTACATGCTCTTGGAGATACAGCTAAAGTTTCATGAGGAACGAGACTGCTTGCCCACGTGTAGATTTTCACATAAGATTCAGTCTCATGTGGAAATATTCTATATGTGAGTTTTTGTAGTGGGCTATATGCCCACATTAACTTTTATCTGGGGCATGGATCCGTTTTTGGAAATAATGGATCCATGACCACATTACCTCCTTCCCCCCTCATCAGGCTGGGTGTGCCAGGAAAAGCCACCCTCCCCCAGTCCAGTAACTCCCTGCTCCCTCCAGCCCAGTAACTTACCTGGTGGTGGCAGCGGTGGCAGCAGCGACAGCATCCTGGAGTTGTCCAGTCGCCTCTCTCAATAGCTTCCTGTGGTTGCTTCCAGCTCCTCCTGACAGGGTCTTCCAGGCAGCCACAGCTGGATGATGTCATCCAAGTGCGGCTGCTCTGAAAAGCCCCATTGCAAGGGAATGAAAGCAACCAGAGGAAGCTATTGAGAGAGGTGACTGGAGAAGTCCCTGGTGGTATAGCTGCTGCTGCCCCTGGGGGAGTTACTGCAAAGGGGAATCTCACAAGTTTATCTTACAGTGCGATTCCCCTGCACATGTTAGAATTACTCTTGTGTTTAAACTCATATGAATGAGAGGGCTGGATTTTCAGCCCTTTCAATCCGTGGTGAAATACATGTGTAATTTCATCCTGAATGCGAAAGGGGGGTTTACCCATGGTACCCAATCTCATGTTTGTTGGAAACAAACGTGAGGTTGGGTAATGTGGGCAAGCAGCTCATTTCTGAGTGCTTTATTTGGCAGCCTGAATAACTTTCTTTTTAAGTAGATGTAGACAAAGTAGTTTAGATGGTACCTTTTATAGGACCAACTGGGAAGGGCCCTGTGTGGCTGACAACCTGCATAATCTATCAAAAAGTTGTCCAGTAATGGATATTGTCTGAACTACTTTGTCTATTTATTTATTTTTACATTGGGGACCAACATGGCAACCACTTTCTTCGTAAACATGTCTTTTATGTATGACATTTTTATACATGCCTTTATATATAGTTGTTACATGACCCAATTAAATAAACAGCAAAGAAAAAAAAATGTCCTTGAAAAATATTCCAGATGTTTAATTTGTGGGTGCTTGTTTCTGCCTTTATTTTATTTAGAATTCACAAACTGAAGCTTGGGTTATTATTTATATTTTTACTGTTCAACTATAAGTAATGGAAAGGTTTGCCTTTTTGGCTTTAAAAAAAAATAATCCCAAACCACACACCTATTTATAACCTTGCAGTACAAACAGTAATCTTCTTGTTGTACCAAGTCAGTGCATCTGCGAGACACCCTCATGTGGGCTTATTGCTGGAAAATAAACCAAGGCTGACGTGGTATGGTAGCTCTTGGCTAAGGAAGACACTAGAGTCTTTATATCCTAAATATGATTAAACTGGTTCATACTTCTTTATAGCTGAAAATAGCAAATGCCACATGTCTTCAAAGCTTTTTTCTTTTCTTTTTCATATGGCAGGGGAGAGAATGAGAGAGAGAGGAATATGTGGACACAGTGTAGTCCCCCTTCAAATGTGTTTGTCTTTTGACTGATGATACCATTGCTATTCTTTAGTCAACAGGTGACTTGATTTGATACATGTAGCTGAACATATACTTCAGTTATGCTATTGAAAGTTACCTTTGAGAAAAAATTGCATAGTAGTAACGAAGTTGGTTTGAGTTTACACACAGCTTTCCATGTAAAGAAACTACATGTTTACATGCTGTAGTTCAACTACAAGCTTCGGTTAGGACAAATATCTTTCAAAAAACTAAAAACAGGCAGTTGCAGCTACCTTGAAAATCTGGTGGGAACTTTCAAACTTGCTCGTTGAGACAACCTTGGAAGCACTCTTCATACTGGGATAGTTTCTTGAGGGGAGGCACGTTACAGTCTGAACTTGCATAGCATTTGGGGAGATAATTACCACTTACGGTTCTGGGAGTGGCTGAAACATGGAGAGCTAGATGGCAATTTGTGATGGTAAAGTGAGCCCAAAAAAACCTTTGGGAGTGATGCCAAAGAGAAAATAATACCAGCAAGTCAAAGTGGGTAAGTTGTGAGAGAGAATTAGAAAATTTCTGAGATTGGTAATCCCTTTTAAAAATTTTATAGACAAAGTTACTTGTATAAGTATCTTTGTACCTGAATTTGGTTTGTTTGTTTTTTTTCTTCACAACAAACAAATATTTATTTCTTTTGGAAGTAGACACAGTTCACAAAAAACTTATTATTTCTGTTTTATTACCATAGCTTTTGTGACGTACCACTAACCTCGCTGTTTAAGTACTCAGACTTAGAGAAAATAGTTAAAAAACCCATGTATTGAAATTTGTTTGCATTATAGACAATAAAAACGGTTTAGCTTGCAAAAAATCCTTTTCTCATTTGAAAAGCTAATTTTAAATAAGCTAGTGACTGAATAGTTCTACCAATGAGTAAGCAATTTATGGTGTGATAGATATAACACACATCCTCCATTTAACTTTTTTAGAATCATTCTTCAGGATACTATTGGGAAATAAACTCCCAGGTTTTCCAGTTGTGTATGAAGGCATAAGGCCTCCATTTCTCCATTTTGTGCCTGGCCACAGAATCAAACCAGGATTATCCTGGATTAGCTAGAGGGCAATAGTATGGTGGTCTCACTTCCTGCCAGGGCCCAGCTGTGACTCAAAACTTAAGTAAGGAAAGCTGTGAAAGGCTCCAAACAGAGCTTGTTGTTTTGGTACATTGAGTACAGCGGTAACAACTGACTCTTGAAAAAGGAGGTGTTTTCATTAATGTGTGAATGATGTACCACTTGGTTTCTAACCAATCATTTCTGATCTTTATGGTTCTTTGTCTTTAATTCCTATGTAAGGGGTCCCAGCTTGGACCCCAGCAACTCTTTCCTTTGTAAGCTGTTCGGAGTTCCCTCGGCTGATACTTGTCCACAGCTAGTGTCAGTTTAGGAAATATAACTATTGGTTTTGGTATTCACCTTTGTATCTGGAAGTCTGTTGGCTTTTCCTCCCGAGGTGACAAGGTTACTGGCTTGGTTGGCCTTAGGGATCTAACATATTGGTACCATTTGACTCTGTGTTTGGACCCCCTCAGAATACATAGTAAGTTTTGGGGGACCCAGGACTTGTGCTGCTAGGCTCCTCCCCTTCCTCTGCTGGCAGGGCTTGCTGGTTGAGCCCACTTCAGGGAGGCAGCACGGTCTGATACTCTTGGCTCTGGACCCCTGGATGTTGGGCTCCCGACCCACAGGCAGCCTGTATATTGGAAACTGTGCTGGATCGTGTCTGACCGACCCCGACAATACCGGGTTGTATTTGCAATTGGAAAAACAGACTCCGGCAGCAGCACTGAAAACACACCCAACGTCTGAACTACAGGGTTGGAAAGAAATACCTCCTTTATTTTTACTCGTAGAAAAGTGAATAATTAACTTTAAAGGTGCTGTGCTTTTAGCTCAGGGGTGCTACTCGACTTACAAACCAAATTTTCACCACGACGAATGGTGCACAGCTTCCTTTGTCAGTGGAAAGGGCCCTTCCATTCTGCAGATAGCAGTGCCAAATTCTAGAGTGTGCTATATTTGAATTTCATATTTGACCATCCCCAGCCCACTTTAGGTCAGCTGATTATTTCTGCACTGTCGAGTGCTCACAGCTACTAGCAATGGAAGGATTTTCAGCAGATACAGTGGCCAGCTTTTTAACAGAATGGATTACAGAAAAGGAGGAGGCCGTATGCTTTTCCTAAAGAGATCTTAAGTTGGGACTGGGAAATGGTTTGACTTGCTCTGGGTAAAATTCTGGCTGATAAAGAAATAGCAAGCCAGAAAAATACTATGGTCCTTCACGGGCTATGTCTGGGTATTGCTGCACTTGCTGGAGTATTGAGTGACACCAAACCAGTCAATGACTCTTTTCACACAAGACACTCTCCACCCACCCATTATACATGTTGCAGGGCTGCAGTGTTGCCTTAGGGTGCCCTGTAACATGTATAGTGGGTGGGTGAAGAGTGTCCTTTGTGAAAACACGCAATGACGCTTGCCAAAACAAAAACATACCTCCAAATGGCTTGTTAGGCAAACTGAAGATATGGAAGGTGATAAGAAATTATACAAGGTTCATGTGGTGTCAGCCAGTTAGTCTTTTCTGCAGAACAGTGCTGCTTGTGCTAGTCTCGAGCAGGAGAAAAATGATCTTCAAGATGAGATTTTTGTTAGCTATTTAGGAAAGTGTGTAACACTAAGTGGCCTAAAATCTCTCTAGCTGACTGTGCCCCCACAGCAGCAATCCTAAAAGAGGCGAGTCTGCTGTGCTGGCTAGTAATAACAGACTGAGACATTTATGGGAAAAGATCCTGAGCTGCAGTCACTGCTAGAAAAAAATGGGGAAAAGTCCTTGGGTAATTCATAGGGACAATTCCTCCCAAGGGAATGCAGTCCCATCCTCTTCCCCCAACCCCAGGGAAGCAGCAATTCTAAATATGCCTGGCCCTTACATTCACAACCGCCTTTCATCTCTCCCCCCTCCTCCCCCCCCCATTAGTGATCCAACAGTGTAGACCTAGGGTTAAGTCTATGTATAAAAAGGAAGGTGTTTTACAAATAAATAAATTCTAAGCTCTCTATTTTGAATTTGACCCTCTGCTTTAGTAGAACTGTTTTGGACAAGCCTGTTACTATATGCGTCAATCCAGAGTGAATGGGCACACTTTATTAAATTCACCATAGCTTGTCATAGTGTAGCAATTAACAAGCTCTGGACTTTGCTTTCTTGCTTAATCTGTTTTAATCATTTAAGCCTATTATTGTTTCAACTTTAATTTCGAAAGCCCTTTAAATCTGTCTTGCGATATTAATGACTTAAAATCTTGACTTTTTTTTTTTTCTTCCACACTGTCTATGGTAGTTTAATTGAATGTGGAGTTTCAAAGCTAAACTATACCAGGGTAACAGTGGACAAGGAGACCTGATGTGAAGACATTCTTTATCAATAAAATAATTGACTGTCTTTTTAATTATGTCCAAGTTATCATGGTCTGAAAGGTTGTACATTGCATTAAAATACTGTGAAAATCACTATTCAAATAAGATTTTAGATTAAGGACTTTATACAAGCTAATAGGTTGCATGTTCAGAATTACTAAATTAAATTACTTGACAAACTTAGCAAAGGATATTTGCTGAAGATAGTTTGGACTTGTTTACTGAAGGATACTTTAACATAGAGGTTTCAGATTTGGGTCATGCCATCTCCAAATCGGTAGACAATCCCAATAGATATTTGATTCACTTTGCACTTCTTTATTGCTATCCAGAGTCACAAAGTAATGCTTGTCTAAAAGTGGTGGTGGTGGCTTTTTTGTTTTGTTTTGTTAGCAAATCGCTACAGGGTCTGTTTCAGACAAAATAGGCTTCCAAAACAAATACTTAGCCCAACTGTTTATATCTTGGAGTTTAAATAAAAGAACTAAAGATTACTTTTTCATTCATAGGCAGCTTTAATGGCCATAGAATCTCGTTCTTTTTATTGCATGGAGTGCTCATCACCAGGGCAGTCTTTATTTTTTATTTTTTTATTATTTTAAAACACAAAACTGCATTCTAAAAGCTTCTCAGTCCGGCAGACAGCTTGCACTGCACTCCTTTACAGTCGTGTGTATGTCTATGACCACTTACGGTGTTATGGAATAACATCAAGAATGGAATTACTCCATATTGTTTTTAATATGAAGTGTTCTGATATTTTGGAGAGAGAAAAAGCTTAATCGCGTATCTTCTATACTTTTGTCTATTTCCATCACTCTTAATTCACTTGTGGCTTTTCTCTTCTGCCTGCAGTCCTCCAATCCTTTTTCCTTCCCTATCTCTCAATTTTTACTTCAGGGCGTGTTTCCTTACCACTCTTTCTTGTGGCTATAGTGTTCAGTCACCAGGATCTCTTCTCCCCTAGATGGAGGTTTGCCTGCGCTGTATTTTTTTCCCCCCTGAACTTTAATTCCTTTGCTGGTGGTGGGCAGTAGCAAGAGTCCTAGTAGCTGTGTGTCCTGCTTCATCTCCTCTCTTAGGTAGAGGTGCTTCCAAGGAGAAGCACTGTGGCTTGGCTGTCTTGACACAAAGGGTATATTAAATGTATTGGTTCTTATCTATAAGTTAAACTTGGGCAGTTTTGGGGCTTGTTCACACAAGCATGTGTGTTGGAGGCAGGCACCTCCTACCCACTGTGAGGTGGGGTTTTTTCCATGGAGAATCTTTGTGCACCCTGGGAACTGGTGGTACTGCTGACAAATGCGAGCAGCAGTGTCCTTTTCTCCCCCCACCCCCTCACCTGCAGCAGAAGCCCCACATTCTCCCTGGGGCCTGTGCTTCAGGAGGGGTGCTTCTGCTCCCCACTAAAAAGCTGTTGGGTGCAAATTGAGTGCATTCCCCCAGCCCCTGCGATGCGAACCTCAAAGCCAGGTAGGAATAAACAGGAGCTGGTGCTTCCATTGTAGGTGGAGGAATGTTTGCTCCCATGCATAGCTGGTCTTGGTAAGCATGGGCCCTGTGTGAAATGAGTATGCACGGGAGAAAAATTATGTGCATGGGATTATGAAAACTTTTCTGTTAAGTACTGTAAAATTGATTTTAGTTTGATTTTATTTATTTTTCTCTTTGATTTTGGGGGTTGGTGTGTATTGAGAGCCTACATGTGTACAAGAGAAAATGAATGAGGGTGGCAGGCTGGAAAAACTACAAGATTTCGAACTTAAATTAAAATACATATTACACCATTTTTACTACAAATGCTACCAGTAACCCACACAAGCATACTTTTCAATTGTCCCTAATTAGGCGGGACAGTGCTGCCTTGGGTGCTCAATCCTGGTGTGGGTGTGTGTGTGTGTGTGTGTGTGACTGACTCTCTCCTTTCTCTTTCTCCAGATTCCTTGTAGCCCTAGAGAATGCTCTTTAAGCTGGAGCACAGGTGGTTGTGAGTCGGCTTCTCACTCGCTGACTGTGAAATTTGAAACAAGATGCGGACTGTTTGTGGAGGAGCACACAGCACATGCTGAAACCTGGTTCTCTTGGGGAGCAGGATTGCTCCCACCTGCAATGCAAGCCTCTGAGGGGAGCAGGGGTGTGCACTGACAGAAGGTGGCTGGGGAAGGAGTGTTTGTACACAAAAATATTTTCATGAGCACATTTTTCATAACTTCCCTTTCCACGCAGTGGCAGAGACAGGTATGAGAGAAAAGCATTTAAATGGGTTCTTGCTACCTGTGGTGAAGTGTCTAGGGACCTGATTTTGGTGTGACTAGTGGGTGGTACTATGTTGGGGGTTATAGAGCAGCACTAAGTTTAGACTTAATGTGTTAACATTACTATCTACTGGGCCCAATGAGCAATGTTTATGCAGTCAAGTGGTCTGTAATGTCTGGGATCCTGATCTCCTCAGGCTGCCCAAGCAGAATGGTCCATTCCACATTCAGTAGCAATTGGGGTTGTGAAAAGGAACATCATTCGCTTTAGTTTTAGTTCTTGTTTTCATTTCCAAAAAACCCTTCATTGTTTTATTTAAATTAATAATTAAATATCGGTGCGCATGCACAAAATGGCTGTTGGGGCCATTCTGCACATGCGCACCCTTTTTTCAAATTGGTGCTGGCGGCGTCAGTGCCATTTTGGACAAGGGTGCACATAGGCAGAATGGCCCAACCACCGGTTTTGCACATGAACAGTAACTTTAAAAAAAAATATTTTTAATCGTATAAAATAAAAAAATGAAAGTGAATGAAATCAATGTTTGCTTATTCATTTTGTTTTTGTTACCTTAGTCATGAAAATGAATAGGGCTCCATTTGTTTTTGTAATTCATAAAATGATATGAAATTGCACATGCCTAGTAGCAATGCAATTATAAGTCTGGCACCTTTTTAAACTTCCTTTCTTGTTTGAAACTTTATGTATTTCATTTCATTGCTTTGCTCCATAACATTGAAGGATATTTAGACTTAAAACGTGGCTCATCAAGCAGTAATCGTGCCTTTTTAAACTTCCATCTTGACACTGGCTTTATATAGCATTCATATCATATGTAACTGATTTTGATTGGTCAGACTAGCTCATAAAAACATTAAGTCATCTCTGCTGTTAACTTTATTTGGTATGATGTGTTGATATTTCCCCCCTCCCCCATATCTCTCTACAACACTGGTATATCTTGATCTTTAGGCTAGATATGTCTTCCTACCAGGTCTTCAGGGAAGTTTGGTTCATGAACTATGTTGAGGTTTGACATCTGTACTTATTTGTCCTATGGCACAATTACTACTTTCTAACTTGGAACATGATGGACTTAATACACTTCAGATATCCTCTATTGCCAAGTTAATGTTGGCGATAGTAAAGTTAATGTTAATGTTCCATTAACTACGTTATGTCCAAAATGTTGTTTTCAGTAAAGGTTCATTAGCTTTCAAAGTATCTCTTTAGGTACTTGGAAATGGCAACTTGAAGAGTCGTAGCCTTTTCATTCGAGGAACAATTTGCAAGTAAGCTGCTGTTGTAATTGCTCAAAAATTTATAGTATTTTGTAGAGAAAGAAATAGTCAACAATCCTATGAAGCGGAGCTAATAGTCTTCTACCTCATACTATTTGAACAATTTCAGTACTGTTTGAGGCAAGGTCAGACTGTAGGGTGATTGGGGAGAGAAATTTAAAAATACTTTCGTTGAAAACACAAATTCTGTGTCTGTGGTGGGATTTTTCCTTGTTTGCTAGCTACTCTTAAATGTTCAGTTGCTCTAGGCCACTACTAAACTCGTACAGTGGCTTAGAAAGTTGGCTGGCAAAGAGAATTTAACCATGAATGCTGCCAAACTTCCATAATACCGTATTGACTAACTTTGGGGAGTCTACTTTTCTTCTTGCTAGGATTTAAATCTGATTTTGATTGTAAAGAATAATTGTACACTTACTGCTGAACTGCACCATCACAATGATCATGCCAGCAAGGAAGAAAATATCTTCAAACAGTGGGTAGCTTCTGAGCACATTTGTGCACCAGGGCAAGTCTTCAGGAACAGGTCTCTAATATAGCCAGGGCCCATACCATTCAGAGCCCTAAAACCCAGCACTACAATCTTAAATTCAATCTGTCACTCTACAGGCAGCCAGCGCAGAGAATGCAGGGTGGGCGTAATATGATCAAGGCTGTCCAAGCCAGTAAGCAGCTGCACTGCAGCATTCTGAACAATCGGCACTTGACAGCAGCACTGTTAGAAGCCCATAGAAGAGGGAGTTACGATAATGGAACCTTGTGGTCTCCAGTGCGTGTGCCACGACAACCTGGGATAAATAGGGGCATTGCTTAAGCAAATTGCATAGCTGAAAAAAGCATGGGCATAAACAAAATTGATGGTGGCCCACTTGGACCCTCGGTAGCCCGTGGGCCACTGTCATGTTTGTTGGGGGCAGTCCAGATATTTGCCCTGAAGTTTTCCTGGGTGTGTTGGAGGCTAGCCCAAACTGTCATCCTTGAGACCTCTGGGATCACAGCCTGGGCTAGCCGCCGACATGCCCAGGAAACAACCTGTCTAACCAGGTCAAAGAGGGCTATCATGTTCCTGGCCTGGTCTGGAGTGGCCACCATGGTGGCAGTCGTTGTTGGCCATGACTGCCCATCATGGGGGTGGACAGAGCGCAACGCGGGGGTAGGCTGGCCATCCACATGTTTGTGTGGCTGCCCCCCACCCAAGCCACGTGAAGGTCTCGTATGTTTTCACCCCCCATGTCAGATACCTGAGTTTTCATGGGTAGAGTATGGTTGAAAATGACTCCCAGTTCTTTACTTGGCCCACCACCTCCACCCACACCCCCTCAACATGCAGGGGCCCAGATGAGGTAAGGGTGCCCTTATATTGGCTGTCCCTCCCCACCAGCATCACCTTAGTCTTTCTTCCCCAGATAGAGCATGAGGCAGCTCTGATGCATCCAGCCAGCTGTATCATTTAGGCATTCTTCCGAGGCGTTGATGACAAGGCGACAGAGCTCACAGGGCAAGATAGAGAAAGTTGCCCTTCATGTCTTGCATGCAAAGCATTATGGGACAAATTTCATAGAGATGTCAGCAGGAGAAACGCTTTGTGCTACATCCTGGGAAATCTTGATTTACGTACCATCTTCGTCAACCAAACACTGAAAGAGTTCACATTACCAAGTCTGGCCCTAGGTATGTGCAACGTGGGGTTCCGCATGGCCCTGCGCCAGCCTAGGCCTGTGCCTGTGGGTGGCAGTCCTGGCAATTTTGTTAAATTATGCAAATTAGGTCCCACACCAAGACTCTGCACATGGCCCCACAAATCCTGCGACCAGCCCTGCACATTAGAAGATACTTTTGTTTTAGAAAGTGAATGGGATTATCTGCTCCAGATTTTTCTGGAACTCATACTTCATCTTACTCCTGAAAATCCCTTCCCCATCACACACCACATAGTCTGGCCCCCTTCTGAGCGTGCACACAGACTACCTCTCCCCCCTCCCCCCCCCACCGAGTAAGAATTTCCTTCTCACCACATATGGGCTGCTCCTCTTCTTTTCCTTCCATGCCCCCATAATTCAGCAGCACAAAGAAATGAAGCCAGGCTGCTACTAGGAATACACGAACACTCTCTCCTCCATGGGGGAGGAGTGGACTATGACCTCTATGGAGCCTGCTGACTGATGGTACTCCTTCCTTTCAGTAAAGAATAAGATTGGCTCGAGGGGGTGGCAGGAAGGGAGCATTATCATTGGGTGTTATATGAGATGGGGCCCCATATTGGCCCCCCTTCATCCCAGATTTACCCACCTGTGTGAAGGGTAGCTGACCGATGTTTGCCCCAGTTTGGGCTGGGTCTGCTCTGCACAGCGTTCTCCCCAGATTGGTGGAACATGCTGTGAAGGGTAACCTGTCCCGAGCTGGGGCAACACGCTGCTCTGGGACCACCTGCCATCTGATGGGGAGACCATGGGTCAGGCTGCAGGAGTGACTGCAACTCTGTGGTGGAGGGGGAGGTGGCATGCGGGTGAACAGCGACTGGGGAACCACTGGCTCTTCTGCTGGGGTCCTTGTGGAGCTGGCGTAAGGTGGCTGTGGGGAGTGGGGGCAGGGAAGAATAGAATAGCTCCAGCTTCTGACAGACTCCCATCCTGTGCGTTAATACCCATTGTCTCCCAGCCAGTGTCCAGCAACACTCGCCCTCCAGAGGCAACAACAAAGGAGTCGTTTCAAAAACAAATTAAGCCATTCACTGTGGAGCTCTGCTGACACTGCGTAAAGCAGCATGAACTGCTGCTGTGCAGTGAGCCTGGGTCCCTGGTAATATATTAGTATATATGCCAACCTTATCTGTTGCTACGCTTGGGTTCGAGAGAGATCATGTCTTCTGGTATGCAAAAAAAACCTGACCGTCTTTTGTCTGGAAAATGAACTTCCTTTGTATACTCTCAGATGGGAAATAATTCTTGTATTATTTTTTTTTAGATATGGACTGAAGCTGAATGACCAAATCTTGGCAGAAGAAAAACACAAAGAACTGTAAGTTTGTATACCATGATGCTCTTTGATTCATAAATACGATTACACACTTTAAAAAGTTTGAAACAATTACTGCAAGCCTACTTCTTTTCCAACACCTCTTCCTTCTCTCACAATTCCGTAGTCTGCTATATTTTGAATTAACCTTGCAATAGTAGATGCTTATATTAGTTGAAAGAAAATTAGTTGCTTTATTTTATTTTTTAAAATGTCTTAAGCTTGTACATAAAGGACACTTCAAAGTTCAGTACATTTGTAGTAAAATGACACATTTACTGAGTGTCTACGAAGTGTTCTTGATTGGTAATACCGGGCAGGACTTCAGTGGGGTTACTCTGAAGTAAGTGGTTTGTGGATTACATCCTTGTTTGCTGTTAGCTTATTCTGTAATGCTGAAATACTCATAAATGCACACAAGCACAGTTGGATTTTGAGCCCTGTTATCCACGACTGGAAAAGGGGAGATGCAGCAGATGATGCTTTTAACCCCGTACCCATGTTCAGAGCTACACATTTGTTTCCCTACTGTGAGTTTACAAAACGTAAGTTTCACCTGCTCGGGTAATGTGGGCTAGCACCTGAAGTCTCTTCATTTAAGCAAGACTTTTATGCTGCAACATCCTTGTCCCTTTTAAACTGAGGATTTCACAATGATGCTTGAGCAGTGGGTTTGACTCTTACTACTGTGATCTTGAAAATCGCACGTGCTACATTCAGACAGTAAGCAGAATGTCAGCCTGAACAGTGTGGCGTCAGAGATCTGGCTTTAGGTTTCAGGGTGCATGTTTTCAGATTCCAGTTCTTGTACATTGATTTCTACATACGGACTTCAATGTAGTTTACAAAGTAACTTTCAGTTAGACCCCTCTCAATATCTTAGTTGACTTACACGTTTATAAAGATTGTTTTTCATTTTGTTGGTTACAGCCATTTCTCTCAGTACATGAGACGTCTGCTCATTCGGTCTTCCTTCCCAAACTCAAAAAGCTTCTGTTTCCTGGCCTTCTTCTGGTTCTGTTAACCAGAAGCAAATTACTATTCTCACCAGGATTTGGGATTAATAAAGGATAGTTAACTGGGATTTTCCATGTCTGACATCATTGACTCACCAGTTTTATAGGTGTCAAAACTCCAAAGTTAGAAAGAAACAAATCCGAATAATGTTGCCACGTATGAATGCAATTGGAAAAGTCACAAGAAGGCAGCTCTTCATTACATGCAATGTAAGAGAGGTTTTATAAAAAGAAGAAACCTTTTAAATGATAGCCGTTATACCACGTTTTCACATAAGAAATAGCATGATGCTGTAAGCGTATACGGCCTTCATTCTTTCAGTAAAAACAGCCAGCGAGTAACAGTGTGGCATGAGTGTAGGAAAGCAGCAGAATATATAACACAAAGTAGAGGTCCCCAAGAAAACATGTAAACTGCCATAACCAAATACGAATGAGGAAAAAACTTGGCAGAGTTCTCAGTGTCTAAAGATGAAATCCCATCATTGGAGTCCTTTCCTAAGTTGGGCCTACTGAGGCAAGGATAAAGAGAGCTACTGTAGTGGTTAGGAAATGTTAAGTCAATACATGGTTGCTCAGACAAACAAACCAAGAAGTGCAAAGAATGAGATACTTGCAAATAAAATAAAAATAAAATGAATAATTAAAAAAATCTACCATCAATAATTACCAATAGGCAAATTGCATTGTGTAAACAAAGTATGGCTTTTATAATGGTCTAGGCACGTCCAATATAAATTAAATTGCTATAGAAAAAGGTTAGTTTTTGTTTGCTGCAACACTGGTGTATTTATTTTTATCAGAGGAGTTAGTTATTGGAAGAGTGTTATGAAGATGAGATGTAACTTTTAGAATGCTCCTAAAGCCTTGTAAGGATGTTAGTCTTTGGGCGATCCGTGTTCACTGAGTGGAACAGCCATAGAGTGCCCAATCAGGTGGAGCGCATGGGAAGATTTTAATGGGTGGCTCCCTAGGTGGCCATCGCACCCACACAGGCAGCCTCCATGCACTCCCGCCACCACGGACTAGCTATGCAAACAATTCATATGGGTTGCTGTTTTCCACTCCCCACCCCAAACTCTACCCAGCTGGTTGCCCTCTGCCAAGACACACAGCCGCAGACACCATAGAAACATGAAGCTGCAGCAGCCAGTAACCCCTTCCTGTCCAGGAGCCACTGCAGCTGCTGGCAGTCCTGGGCTACAGTGGAGGTGCCCAGGACATGCCAGCTGTCCTCTACGGAGTGGCTGTTCTTTCGTGCGTCGCAAGGGTTTTTTGTTGTGCTTTGAGCCAACATGTTGGTGTATTTCTCGCATGTCCTTTAAGAGCTCCCCAGAGATCTCCCGGCGGGTTGTGGGCAGGACTGGGGAGGCGGGAGAGGACCCATCTGCTGGCGTGGGTGGGTGCCTCAGTTTACACTGGAAGGGAATGTATGGGTGACTCTCCACACGCTTTCTTGCCTTCATCTGCCCCAGGAATTCCAGCCTGTTCTCCAATGTCCTGTGAGTGGCCATGATTGGGTGCTGGATGGGTCATGGGAGTGTACCCCCACCACACACACCACCTTCAGATGGGCGTTGGCCTGTGTGAGTGTATCTTGTCTAAAAGTGGCCATAGTTTTGTTGCACACCTGTTCTTTTGAATTCATGAATGTATAAAAAAGATTGTAAAGTCTTGAAATGTAGAAATTTTTTCTTCAATTTTGACTAACAAATTCCACTAACTAAAATTGCTAAGAATTGGTGAACGTAATAGCCGCTTTAGCTATTAAGTATTTGCAATCCTCAAAATATAATGATGGATGGATCCCTGTTGAAGCCAGAGGGGCTTCTCCACAAATGTTGTTAAGATCATAGCTGCTTGACTTCTAGCCAGAATCCTGGACACAAAGTAGTTCAGATATCTTTTATTATAGCAACTACTGTTGGTGAGATTTCAAGTTACACAGGGCCCTTCAGCCATCTAAAGAGTCAGTGGCCCAAAAGCTTGTGCACTTGCCAACAGTAGTAGGTCCAATATAAGATGATGATTGAACTATTTTGTCTCCATCTTTTACATTTGGGACCAACACAGCAACCACACTCTGTGTAGGTCAAAATCCTGTGAGATTTAGTAGAATATGATTTGAATATTGGTGTGCCTCTTTCTCTGGGAGCAGAGGGATAAGAAAGAATAAGGCAGATTTAATAACTCTCTTTAATGGTGGTAAGTGTACAGCTAATGCAAGTCTTCCTCCCAGCTGACGAGAGCAAATACAGTTTCCCCCCCCCAAAACATAATTCATACGTTACCATTCTTATTTACTGCCGATACTCTCAAATCTCAAAGCAGGGTCTGCTCTGGAATGCTAATGTTTATAAGTAAAACAGAAGTTCATAACATACTGCTATCTTTGTGGCTGTATGAGGCATATTTCTATACTAAGAAAGAAGCAGAGGGTTAAGCAATATTTATTCTAATAATTTGCATGCACTTTTGGCTTTTAAAACTTTGTGTAGAATAACAGTATAACTTGTTAGCATATTGAAAGTTGCTGTTGTATGTTATGAATAATGAACTAGTATTTGCCTCATAAGGTTGTGAATGTAAAATGTAAATGTTATAATCTCTTATGACTTCAGTCACAGTGTATACCTCGTTTAGTGACTTGTGTTGCATGAAACCTCTTCAGTTCAGGACAAGAAGTCCTGCTTAAAACCAGCCATTGACACTTTGAGCTCTTAACTAAAAGAGAAAAAACACAACAGCCTCCACATGAATTGAGTTACTGAAATTGCAGATTTCAGCTAAAAACTGTTATTTCTAGAATGCTTGCAATGCTACCAATTTTACCAACATCATGTAGGCAATGTGTTTAAAAACAAAGTTGTAGTCTTCTGGAATAACGGGCATTTCATTTGTTTTTTTATATCATGGTGATGTACCTATGACATTTAAACTACTAGTGCTGCAGGCAAAAAATTGGAAGCAGCAGTTGCCTGTGATCAGTAGATGAAGTTGTTTTCATGTAGAAGATATTTGCAGTAATGGTAGGACGTTTAAGGACCGTGTATGCAGGTTTTACACATTGAAAGCAGAACACACACCTCTCTGTAAGGGTTTGCTAGTCAGGAATTCTGGAATTCCCAGCATTCTAAGGGGTTAAGTCCGAGTTGAAAGGCAGTATTTTGCCTTTATTTTCAAATGTACACATCGTGCTGTGTGCCCACCTTTTATCTGTGCTTTAATTATTGACCAAACTTCATGTGAACTTTCTTTTGAAATATTGGTGTTGAAATATCCCTTCCCCATTTCATTTTGGAAGCATATAATTATGCATTAACCTTTGGTCTGTGTACACATATTGATCCAATGCTTAATTATTTAACATATCAAAATGGAAATCTTTCTCTAAGCAGACTATACTGTTGAGGACACAGGATTTTCCCCAAAGTTAGTTTTATAAATCACTGGTTCCAGCTAGTGAATCAAGTACCAACTTCTGCAGTGGTAACTCGGCATTTATGTGCCTTCACGGCCAGTTCCAGTTTGACCATTTTGTCTTCAATAATGTAGTAATTCTGCTGGAGGGGTTGTCGGTATGCAGTGTCACAGTGCCATTCTTGTAAAACCAGTGGAACTTATTGGTCAGGTTTCCTTTTCGAAGTCAAGTGGAATGCAAAAATGAAGGGTGCAGTTGCTGGAAAAACATGAGTAAAATATTTTGTTTAAATCATTTAACTGTTTAACAAAATTTAGCAAACCTGCAACACTGTATCTTGATATCAACAAAAATCTGTAAAGATGTCCATTTTTTTTTTTTTTGGTGGGAGACTAAAGACTTTTAGTATATTGACATGAGTTTGCTGATAAACACATTTACAGAGAAGAAAAAGATTCCTCTTTACAAAGGTCCTTTTGACACAGTTCTTCTCTTAGTGGAATAACTGTGCTGCTGTTCCCCAGAACTGCAAATATAGCTAGCATCTTTAATAGGGATTGTTTTGACCATTCCAAGTCGTCAACATAAAGATTTTTCTTCTTTTGGGGACAGCTTCCTTGATGTGTTCCAAAGGAAATACATTTGTTGGAAAGATAATTTAAAGTAGATAGCAACTACAGAGGATTTTGCCTGATGGAGTCTGTCTTCAGACTAAAAGCAGAAATGTAGTGTTACTTACCAAATCCCTAGGTTCCTTTTTGTTAAGAATAAAGACCCTTGCCTTCACTAACCAAGGAACATTGGTAAAATAGTTGGTAGAAATTTTTTGTGGAAAGGGAGCTAACTTGTATTAAATGAACGTTTGAAACTAGGTACTGCCTAATCTGTATTGGTTCTTTTAAGCTTTGAATTAATAGTTTGCATTTGCATACTGACGAGTATATTATACAATGCTTTACAAAAGACCATTTTTTATTTTGAAATGTGTTTTTTTTGGGGTGGGGGGGGAGATCTGTTTCTCATAAAGAAGAAAAGAGTTATAGGAACACTGGTGGTTCCCAGAGTCAAAACACTCCCACAGTGAAGTCTCCTTTTTAAAAATACAAATGACAAAGGGACCTGGGTCTGCAATTATAGCTTCCAAGGACTTGGGGTATTTTTTTAAACTGGAATTTATTTCTAGGAACACCTGAGGTTCTATCAGATTGCAAATCTTTGCTGGGTTCACACATCTCCTGGTCTGTCTGGTATGCTGCGCAATCAAAAATGAGAGCCATTATGCTATGTCTTAAGTAGAGATGTAAAATTTCTAGAAATTTTGACAGCATGAAAAAAGTTTTTTCCTGTTCTTTGGGGAAAAATTGAAGTTTTGGAAAAAATTGAAATATGTGTATTTTTTAATTGACACATTTTGTTGTATACTTTAGACTTGGAAGTAAAATATAAAACCAGTGTTTTTACTTGATTCCCTAAGTATCAAGCAGAGTCAGACTCAAGCTTGTAAAGATGCAGTTGGGAAATTAGTGCATATCCAAAATATTTGCAATGCTAGCAGACGTTATTTTTAGTAGGTTGTGTGTAGAGATGTAATACTTCCATCAAAGCTAACCATACAATGAATCAATACAACTATTACTAATATACTTTGAAAGGTTAGCAATACTTGAACTCAATTTTTTCGTTATCTAATCAGAATCTGTGTGTGAAAGATCTTATTGTGAACTTCCACGGTGCTCAGAAAACGAATTAAAACAAGGTTCTCAACTTCTCAACTCATTCACATGTTAATCTGTTCCTTGATTTTGTGTTGCATATGGGGTAGGAATAGAAATGTAAACGCAGGTCACTATTTAAAATTGACAGGAGTAGGAATTTAGGCAAATAGTGACCTGCATTTACATACTGTATGTATTAGAAAGCATTATAAAAACGGATGGGCAGCAGTAACAATAGTTAAAATATTTTTAGAACTATTTATAAACAAATGATAACAAATGAGATGCTAGCCTTCCTGTTACTTTGCATCTGCCATGTGGCCACCATCCACCAAACACTCATGGCATTTTTGAGGAGATCGCAGGCCCAGCATGCGGGCTAATGGGTGTCAGTGTCCTCAGGCCATCTATTAAGTTTGCCTGCAACCTCACCTGCTTCCAGGTCCACCCGCATGCCTGGACAACTTCATTTCCTGTTTTGACAGTGGTAGCAGCAAATGAGGCAAGGGGAAAGTGAGTGAGAGGCACCTCTCAGCTGAGAGGTGGCACTTTCCCTGGGCTGAGAGCGAGAGTGCCTCTCGGCCTGGGGGCGGGGGGAAGATTGCTGACTGGTGGGTGGGGGCGTGAGATCAGGAAGGAGATCGCTAGCATCACTCTGTGGAGGCTGGCTGGAAGCACATGAAATACCTATAGTGGACTGCCTGTTTATTTTGTAGAACGTGTGTTGTGGCTTCATGGACCAAACATGGACTCCGGTGGGCTAACTGGTCATCGGTATTTCCCCTTAGATTTACTTATCCATGACTACAAGCATGTAAGTTTGTCCCTACTAGAAAAAATTGTCTTCAGTGGGTAATCTCAGATGTGACTGGCCTTTGGTCCTGCCATGTTGAACCCTGGACCTGGCATCTGTCTCTGATCCTGGTCCATGATCAGACCGGCTGTCCTTTAGCCGTGCCGGCCAGATCGTGGATGGGAATTGGGGAGGGGCCGCTTGGCTCCGTCCCCCCAGGTGTGGCGACTTGGCCCCGCCCCCCACGCTCCTCCAGCCGCCCGATCCTGTACTGCGGTCAGAACCACGGTCCGGAACAGGGCGAGGTAACAGATGTTACCTTCGCCCCATTCCTGATCGTGGTTCAGCTAACCACGGTTCTGGAAGTGAGGCCAGCCTCACCTCCAGAATCATGGTTAGCTTTGAACCCTGCCAGGAATTCAATGTGGTGAACATCTGGTGGGGCTCAAACAGACGTTCGCGCGATCACCGCCACCACCCTGAATCCACTGTCATCCCGTAACATCTGAAATTACCCTATGATAAGTAAACGTATCAAGTACCAACCTAGTAGCAGATGTCCAGCTTCCCTAGAACAAATGGCTAGAACGAACAAGTTAAACAAATCTATTTTTAGAGAAGTTTAATTGCCAAAGCTATTTTCTTCTTCCACGTAATCGTGCTCTGAAAGGCATTCTCTTATAAAGCTACAAGAAAAGCCTTGCCACAAAGCAGTAAAAATAAGTGCTTATGATGTTTAGTTCCTGCCCTGCCTAGGTTTCAGTGAAGAAAGGGCTTTCAGATTTTCCTACTGCTATAAAGGTCTTTGCTCAGCCCTGGCAGGTGAACAGGTGCAAATGTGCATGGCTGAAATAAACTAAGATTGAACTATTTGGCTTTTTACCACAGTCACCTTGGTTTAGTTCTTCTTCATTCTGTAGCTTAGATGTTGCACATCTTGCTTTCATGACTACTGTCCTAATTGATGCTGACCCAGCATCCCACAATGAAGGATTCCAAAGTTGGGCTATATCAATGCTGCCTGCGCAACTTTAGTTTTGTCTGCATATTTTTCTTTTTAAAAAAAAACCAAACGTTTAACTAAATGATCCTTTTAAAGCTTTGCCCTATAGCTTAATGAGTGTAGGGGTCAGTTATGTGCTTCATTTTCCATTTTACTCCAGCCTTTGCTTAAGCATACAGCGTTTAGGTCCCTTCCACTCCACTCAATTATCCATTTACTTCTGAACTGAATAGGAGGATATCCTGGCCCATCATTAATACAATATTGCTTTAATGACTCCATAGATTGCAAACACTGAAGAAGGCAGGGCTGCTGTTTAAGTGGTTGTGCAGCTGCTTATGACATTTGAGCCAACAAAATACAGTACATAGGTACTGTGCAGACAAGACCCTATTAACAATTCAGCTGAATGCCACATTTAGTACCAGCAAGCAGAATTTGAGCATCATTACACAAAATTATGGCATTGAAGATTTTTGGGAGAAAACATAAAAAGGTGTACTTATGCTCTAGGAGTCAGAAGCTTGAGCAATTTTCACTCTGGATTTTTTTGCAACTAACATGTTAATAGGGTATATATGATTTATTTTTTTTGACCATTGCAATGTCCTGTTTGCAATAATTGCTTGTATTGAAGATTAATAGGAAAAAAATGTCCTTTTGCTTTAATTTCTTCATTTTAGTATGAATTGCTTCACGAATTCCATATTCCAATCTTTTAGAACATATCAGCCTTGAAAAATACCAGTGTTAACATGTTCATTTTCAGTCTTATTTTTTATTGACACATACTCTCAAGATGTTCATGTTTAAATGGAAAATCAAACATGTCAAATCAAAGTCAGTGTGGCTGAAGTTAAATGTTCTTTAAAACGTGTAGGTTTCATGAAACTGGATAGATGTAGCATATATTGTTAAGACAAAGCTGACCATGTGGATGAAAGGTTTAAATATTTGCTTGATGGGGGTGGGGATGTAGAAGATGTAAGAAGTAATGAGAGAGATCATTTTGAATGGCAGTTGCTCAGTAATTGAAATGAATCATGCTTATTCTTTGGGGTGTTGGCTCCCTCTACAGAACCTGTTTAAAAGTGCAGCTGATGTGTTACCACTTGATAGGAAAATGATCTGAAGTTGATTTCCTTTTTTTATGTGAACAAAATATTGTATGCCTAAAATTATGTTAAACCTTTGATGGAAGTTTTGCAATGCATTTTTGTTTGCTTCATTTTTTTTTTTTTAAATGCAACACTGAAGACGAGCAATTGGGCAACATAGTTACTTGACCATTTTGGTAAGACACTGAATACATTTTCTCAAATGGTGTTCCAGATTGGTTTTCAAATTCTCCTGTAGCTGAAGGCACTTGCCTTTTGAAAAACTCTACCTATCCATGCCTGGAACTCCCTCCCTGAACACATTTGCTCTGCTCCCTCCCTCCCATCCTTCAAATCCCTCTTTAAAACCTACCTCTTTTGTCAGCCTTCCCCTTGCTTCTCATCCCTTCAGCTTGGTTACTGATGCTTTATCTTCCACCTTTGTATTAAGGTACTCCTCTTCCCCTGTAACTAAGCTAAGCACATGCACTTGCAAGTTCCCAGCTTCGTGAATGTATCCCTGTCTGTCCCTTTGTTCCCTTTTTACCTCCCTCATCTTTCATTGATTCTAAGCCTCTTGGGGTAAAGTCTGGGACTGGTCTCTAATTAGTTATTGTAGAGTGCCAGTTACATTGCTTATGCTATATAAATAACATGGTGTTCATAACTTGTATTAAATTTAATGTGTAGCCTATTTAGTTAAATGTCAGATTTTGTTAATTTTAGATGTGTAAAATAGTCACTTTTTAATGTCAAGGTTTTTAATACACAAGAACAATAAGTGCCATATTGACCAACTAGGCCTCTGCATCCTCCCTTATAGGGACTACTGCTTTCCACTCTCCCATCAGTATAAGTGCACAGAATCCCACCTGAAGAAACAAGATAAGTAACATTCATTGTAATGTTGGTTCTTTGAGATGGGCTTTGTCACTCATACTGTGCACCCTCCTTCCCATCTACATCAGAGTCCTAGTTAAAGGTACTTTTTTACTTTGGAAGGAACAGAGGTAATGTGCCCTCCATTCCTCCTAATAAAGACTGGCTACAGTCCCACCAACAGCACAAGACGGGGCTATGGAGCACAAGAGGTGAACTGCTAAGAGACATTTCTGGGGCTGAACCACGCAGGTGGGCTCCCGTTTGTGTGAGTGATGGAGCCTATTTCAAAGAACCAAGGTTACAGATAAGTAACCTGAATTTTTCCATTTCTACTGATGAGACCCTAGCAGAATAAAGAAGACTTGTCAGACAGCAAGAGCAGCAGGATTCATCTGATCCATCAGGAGAAGGTACTCTACCACATGACCTCTGGCAGAAGGGATAGGAGGTACATCTCCTCTTGCTCTTCTCACTGTTACTCACAACAACAAACTACTCTGGTTTGTCTTGCAAAGACTAGGTTTATGAAGCCCAGACAGAAAATTAGAACACAGCCATGGGACAACAAATCTGGTTGTGGGTTTAGTACTTAACAAAATGAGAGAGAGCATAATTTCCCTTTGTTTACTAGATATCTAAGCCAACATCACTGTCGACAGATGGATCAGAGAGTGAGTCACCACTGGCTATTCAATTCAGTTTGAATCCGCCCTCATCCCTCTTTAGGGATTCCTCTCACAAGTCAAAGTTGCTAGAAGAGGTTGAGGTTTTCCTATCCAAAGGAGAAGAGGCTGAGGCCTTCCTTTCTGATAGAGCCACAGAAGTAGTTTTCCCATCTATCATGGAAGAGGGATTCTCTTCTAGATACTTCATTGTCCCCAACAGGGATGGGAGTCTCCATCCTATCTTGGGTCAAATTGCTAAACACGTTTGTCCGAAAATTAAAATTAAGAATGGTCACCCTCTCTATTTTACCTGCTCTAGAAAAAAATTGCTGGCTAGCCTCTCTCAACCCTAAAGATGCATATTTTCATATTTCATTTCACCAGGCTCACAGAAAATTTTTGCATTTTGTTGTAGATGGCTGACATTTTCAGTGCAGTGCTCTCCTTTTCGGCCTTGCCGCAGCACTGAGGGTCTTCCCAAAAGTGTTACTGCTGTGGCTGCAAAACTAAGAAAATCTGGCATCCAGGTTTTTCCCTACTTGGACAATTGTCTCCTGGTGGTGAAGCTGGAGTATTGCCTTCAAGATATACATACCATGACCTTGTTCCTACAAAGCCTGAGGTTTTAATCAACTGAAAAAAATCAAAACGTGTACCTTCCAGTAAATTACCATTCATCAGGGCAATCCTAGATATGACCAAGGGAAGAGCATTTCTCTTGGAGGACAGATTCCGTACCATTTGACGGATCATCAAAAGTCTTCAGCAGTGCCATACCAGACCATATTTCCTCAGGCTGTAAGATCTGTTAACCTCAAGCACAGCAGTAACGCTCTTTGCTAAACTGAAGATGCACCCACTGAAACATTGATATAAACAAGGATGATTATTTTTATTATTAACCTTTATTTTAAAGGGAAAATAGTACCATGTTTATAGCTGCTAAATGATGTTTGACAACACAACTTCAGTAAATGATCATTAATGACAGTATTCTGCCATTTACTTGATTTTACACACTGCATACTCTAAGGTACTACNCATTTTACTCCAGCCTTTGCTTAAGCATACAGCGTTTAGGTCCCTTCCACTCCACTCAATTATCCATTTACTTCTGAACTGAATAGGAGGATATCCTGGCCCATCATTAATACAATATTGCTTTAATGACTCCATAGATTGCAAACACTGAAGAAGGCAGGGCTGCTGTTTAAGTGGTTGTGCAGCTGCTTATGACATTTGAGCCAACAAAATACAGTACATAGGTACTGTGCAGACAAGACCCTATTAACAATTCAGCTGAATGCCACATTTAGTACCAGCAAGCAGAATTTAAGCATCATTACACAAAATTATGGCATTGAAGATTTTTGGGAGAAAACATAAAAAGGTGTACTTATGCTCTAGGAGTCAGAAGCTTGAGCAATTTTCACTCACTCTGGATTTTTTGCAACTAACATGTTAATAGGGTATGTATGATTTATTTTTTTTGACCATTGCAATGTCCTGTTCATTTGCAATAATTGCTTGTATTGAAGATTAATAGGAAAAAAATGTCCTTTTGCTTTAATTTCTTCATTTTAGTATGAATTGCTTTAGTGCACGAATTCCATATTACAATCTTTTAGAACATATCAGCCTTGAAAAATACCAGTGTTAACATGTTCATTTTCAGTCTTATTTTTTATTGACACATACTCTCAAGATGTTCATGTTTAAATGGAAAATCAAACATGTCAAATCAAAGTCAGTGTGGCTGAAGTTAAATGTTCTTTAAAACGTGTAGGTTTCATGAAACTGGATAGATGTACCATATATTGTTAAGACAAAGCTGACCATGTGGATGAAAGGTTTAAATATTTGCTTGATGGGGGGGGGGATGTAGAAGATGTAAGAAGTAATGAGAGAGATCATTTTGAATGGCAGTTGCTCAGTAATTGAAATGAATCATGCTTATTCTTTGGGGTGTTGGCTCCCTCTACAGAACCTGTTTAAAAGTGCAGCTGATGTGTTACCACTTGATATGAAAATGATCTGAAGTTGATTTCCTTTTTTTATGTGAACAAAATATTGTACGCCTAAAATTATGTTAAACCTTTGATGGAAGTTTTGCAATGCATTTTAGTTTGCTTCATTATTATTTTTTTAAATGCAAAACTGAAGACGAGAAATTGGGAAACATAGTTACTTGACCATTTTGGTAGGACACTGAATACATTTTCTCAAATGGTGTTCCAGATTGGTTTTCAAATTCTCCTGTAGCTGAAGGCACTTGCCTTTTGAAAAACTCTACCTATCCATGCCTGGAACTCCCTCCCTGAACACATTTGCTCTGCTCCCTCCCTCCCATCCTTCAAATCCCTCTTTAAAACCTACCTCTTTTGTCAGCCTTCCCCTTGCTTCTCATCCCTTCAGCTTGGTTACTGATGCTTTATCTTCCACCTTTGTATTAAGGTACTCCTCTTCCCCTGTAACTAAGCTAAGCACATGCACTTGCAAGTTCCCAGCTTCGTGAATGTATCCCTGTCTGTCCCTTTGTTCCCTTTTTACCTCCCTCATCTTTCATTGATTCTAAGCCTCTTGGGGTAAAGTCTGGGACTGGTCTCTAATTAGTTATTGTAGAGTGCCAGTTACATTGCTTATGCTATATAAATAACATGGTGTTCATAACTTGTATTAAATTTAATGTGTAGCCTATTTAGTTAAATGTCAGATTTTGTTAATTTTAGATGTGTAAAATAGTCACTTTTTAATGTCAAGGTTTTTAATACACAAGAACAATAAGTGCCATATTGACCAACTAGGCCTCTGCATCCTCCCTTATAGGGACTACTGCTTTCCACTCTCCCATCAGTATAAGTGCACAGAATCCCACCTGAAGAAACAAGATAAGTAACATTCATTGTAATGTTGGTTCTTTGAGATGGGCTTTGTCACTCATACTGTGCACCCTCCTTCCCATCTACATCAGAGTCCTAGTTAAAGGTACTTTTTTACTTTGGAAGGAACAGAGGTAATGTGCCCTCCATTCCTCCTAATAAAGACTGGCTACAGTCCCACCAACAGCACAAGACGGGGCTATGGAGCACAAGAGGTGAACTGCTAAGAGACATTTCTGGGGCTGAACCACGCAGGTGGGCTCCCGTTTGTGTGAGTGATGGAGCCTATTTCAAAGAACCAAGGTTACAGATAAGTAACCTGAATTTTTCCATTTCTACTGATGAGACCCTAGCAGAATAAAGAAGACTTGTCAGACAGCAAGAGCAGCAGGATTCATCTGATCCATCAGGAGAAGGTACTCTACCACATGACCTCTGGCAGAAGGGATAGGAGGTACATCTCCTCTTGCTCTTCTCACTGTTACTCACAACAACAAACTACTCTGGTTTGTCTTGCAAAGACTAGGTTTATGAAGCCCAGACAGAAAATTAGAACACAGCCATGGGACAACAAATCTGGTTGTGGGTTTAGTACTTAACAAAATGAGAGAGAGCATAATTTCCCTTTGTTTACTAGATATCTAAGCCAACATCACTGTCGACAGATGGATCAGAGAGTGAGTCACCACTGGCTATTCAATTCAGTTTGAATCCGCCCTCATCCCTCTTTAGGGATTCCTCTCACAAGTCAAAGTTGCTAGAAGAGGTTGAGGTTTTCCTATCCAAAGGAGAAGAGGCTGAGGCCTTCCTTTCTGATAGAGCCACAGAAGTAGTTTTCCCATCTATCATGGAAGAGGGATTCTCTTCTAGATACTTCATTGTCCCCAACAGGGATGGGAGTCTCCATCCTATCTTGGGTCAAATTGCTAAACACGTTTGTCCGAAAATTAAAATTAAGAATGGTCACCCTCTCTATTTTACCTGCTCTAGAAAATAATTGCTGGCTTGCCTCTCTCAACCCTAAAGATGCATATTTTCATATTTCATTTCACCAGGCTCACAGAAAATTTTTGCATTTTGTTGTAGATGGCTGACATTTTCAGTGCAGTGCTCTCCTTTTCGGCCTTGCCGCAGCACTGAGGGTCTTCCCAAAAGTGTTACTGCTGTGGCTGCAAAACTAAGAAAATCTGGCATCCAGGTTTTTCCCTACTTGGACAATTGTCTCCTGGTGGTGAAGCTGGAGTATTGCCTTCAAGATATACATACCATGACCTTGTTCCTACAAAGCCTGAGGTTTTAATCAACTGAAAAAAATCAAAACGTGTACCTTCCAGTAAATTACCATTCATCAGGGCAATCCTAGATATGACCAAGGGAAGAGCATTTCTCTTGGAGGACAGATTCCGTACCATTTGACGGATCATCAAAAGGCTTCAGCAGTGCCATACCAGACAATATTTCCTCAGGCTGTAAGATCTGTTAACCTCAAGCACAGCAGTAACGCTCTTTGCTAAACTGAAGATGCACCCACTGAAACACTGATATAAACAAGGATGATTATTTTTATTATTAACCTTTATTTTAAAGGGAAAATAGTACCATGTTTATAGCTGCTAAATGATGTTTGACAACACAACTTCAGTAAATGATCATTAATGACACTATTCTGCCATTTACTTGATTTTACACACTGCATACTCTAAGGTACTACGCATAGGCCACTTTTAGACCTTTTCTCCCCCCCCCCCCCCNCCAACTTCTACAGGAAGAGGATTTGTACCAAAACATGAAGTCAAAGTGTGGGTGCATTGAGCCTAAGTTGTAAGTAAGCATAATATGTGAGACTGTACGTCTTTACTGCTTACATGGCACATAAGTTAAGGCAGGAGGCTTAACTTGCAATTTCCATGCGTTTTATTGCATGATTGAATTTGCAAGAGCCTTAACTATTATAAGCCGGAGGTTTTTTTAATTATGGAATTACATTAGGTTTGAGGGCATGCAGTCAGCATGATGCTCTGGTGTACCTTTTGAGGGACTCCAATCCTTCTGTAACTATTTGAGTGGCAAAATGTTGTGCTGTAGCCATTAAAACCAGAAAGGCAGCTCAGGAGAACATATAATTGTGCCCACCTTCTTTAGTCATTCCAGTATTTGAACTATGTTAGTTTATGTGGATTTTGTCTGTCTTGTTGTTTTAGTATCTTGTGTTGCCTTTGTGCTATCACAATAAAATTTGAATTTGATTAGATCACATGAAAGAGTTACTTCTGCCCACAATCCCAGTTAGGTGTAGTAAATACAGCGAGCATGCCCCGTGCACAAAGGTTGAGCAAAACGTACCTCCAAGGTCGTTTGGGAGGTAGTCGTCTCCTCCTATTAGTCTGGACAACAAACATCAGCCTGGTTTTTCTTTCTCATGATGCAAAGCTCTAACTAGCCATCACAAATCCTCCCAGACTCTACACTTATTTCTCTGCCTTCCCCTCTCTGCTTAGCAGAAAGACTTGGTGTTATAGGGGGCTGTTAGTTGGCTATGGCATGTATACTGAAGCTGCAGGTGATATTAACAAGGAAAGAGCAGCCCAGCAGGACTTGGAAGCAGAAAGTAGTCAGGCAGATGGATACATTGTAGCAGGATCAGCTGCTAGCTACTGGAAGCCTGAGACTGAGAATATGTGAATCAAAGTAGCGAAGAGCCTCTGCTGTAATTACTGGAGAAATTTACATGGAAGCTTCTCCAGCTGTGCTCTGGTGAATAAAGAAATGGGGAGAAAGTTATGTACCAAAAGTAAGTAAATGCATCTGCGGTGAGAATTGTTGTTAATGTTTGTTTACAAACTGGCCTTGCCTCATCCCAGCTGATTCTTGCTCATTTACTTTTATTAAAGAAGAGATTAATTTCTCATTCCTCATCATTATGTAGTGGTTGTTGTATGCAAGCTTCTCAATCTGCTGGAATGGAGCTGGATTGCAATGAGATTGGAACACAGCAGGAGCAGGACAGCACACAGCAATCCTACTACCCAGAAGTTCAGGCTGGGCAGGGTCCAGAAACACTAGTTGGAATATAGCTAGGATGAAGAGGGCCGGATTCGCAAGAAAGCTTGGCCAGTATGCAGAATTTCTATCCATGTACGCAGACACTTAGGACACCTGAGGTCATTGTGCCCCATAAAGAAGCTGTGGCTCAACTAGACAGCATACAAATCCTCATGCCAGGCCAGGCAAGTGGCAGACAGCAAGAAGATGGGATGATGCTGTGCCACTCTTCCATGCCAGATACCCTGGGCCTCAGAGAGGGCAGCACCCAGCTGATTATCCCCAAGCACACTGCCCAAGGAGCAGTTACACTACCTGCACTGGAATCTCTCTGTACTGTCCCGTGGTTAATGCCTTCCGGCCTGTTTATTCTTCATGAGGTTAAACAAGGTCCCACACCAGTGGCTATGCCACTACTCAAAGTTTTGTAGCATCTTGAGAGGAAAGGTGGGGGACAGAGGGAGGAGAGAAGGGACAGCCATGGGAGGGGTTGGGGCCACTACACACCACACTCGTTCATTCTATATGTACAGACACACATCCACCCTCTCTCTCATATACACGGTGCTCGCGCACACACACTTCCTCTCTCATACCCATGGGGCATGCATGCGTGCGCGCACACTCATGGGGTGCGCATTCCCCCACTTATTCTTTCAGAGATTTGCATAGAACACACACCATTCTCTTACTCACTCCTTTCCCCTTCCCCCCCCACACTCACCTTCTTGCACACACCACACATACTCCCTTCTCCCCCACACTCCCACGTCTCTTGTTTGTGCACACATACCCACACCAGTCTCATTCTCTTTCAGACATGCATGGCAGATACACCTCTCTCACGCACATACTCCCTTTCCCTCCCCCCACACTAATTCTTTCTCACACACCACAGACACACGCCCTTTCCTCCTTGCCCCCACTTATTCTGTCTCACACATACTCCTTCCCCC
>QEPC01014657.1:584698-606898 GCA_003113815.1 Sphenodon punctatus
GTAATGGGCTGGATGGTGATCCCATCAATGGAAACAGAAGTGGGAGAGGAGTTTAATTTTTGACACCTTCATCTGGATCTCTTATCTCAAGCTTGAGATGTCTGAGACAATGGGCTCAATCCCATAGTCTGTGGATCCCACGTGTAAGCATGCATGCGTGCGGTTTGCACACGGCATAATGGCCTGTCATTGGGGATGCGTGCAGATCTGTGGGATTTGGCCTACTGATGGGACTGGATGGAGGGGGAGTGGGTGGGACTTTTTGAGGAAGCTATACGTTGGGGGTGGGGAGCTTTTTCCTTTGTACAGGCCACTTTGAAAGTTACTACATGCTCCATGATCCAGATAAGCATTTAGGACAGCGGTGCTTAAGGGGAGTGCTCGAGATGGGGTAAGGATGGGAAGAATTCATCCATATCATGCATCTATAATATGGATCCATCCCTTTTCTTTGAGTATATGCCGCCCTCTTCGCTCCCTTCTCCTGAGTGCACTGGAAAGGGACCAAATAAAAAACGGCCATGAGGTGGAGGTGCCCCACCTCTGCTATACATACTTTGTAGCAGCTTGTGGTTTGGACCTCTTCTCTTGTGTGCATTCAACAAGTTGGCCTTGAAAATGCAAGCCGGAGATACTTTCCATGCAAATACAATTGGAAGGAACACGTAGCTCTTAGCAACCACAAACTCTCACTTGGAATGAAAAAGTACCTTATTCTATGACTGATAACAAATGTTCCAGTGCTGGATTGAAAGAGCAGCGTACACAAGCTTACCTATACTTAGTTGCTCCTACTCCGTCTATCTAGAAATTATAACATTTCTATCACGTTTGTGACATGTTACCTCTGCCATTAAATAAAGCACATTATTCCTAAATAATGGTCTCATGAGGCCATTGCACAATGGGACTTTGACTCACTAGAACTCATTACTATATTTGCTTTGACTATACAAAAGCAACACTTTATGTACGTATGTTTTACTCTGCATGTAGCTTACTGTAGATAGGATGTTCCGACAACTAAGAGTGCGCTTTTTTATAATGCTTTATTGTATGCATTTTAAAGGAAGGGATGCATGTTCACTGCGTTTTCTCCTTTGTTGCCAATGGGTCCTTGATTTATAGTGATCATTTCTTCATCTGACTGTTTTTCTGAGAATATTGTCTGTTAAGGATTCTCATAACTAGCTGTTCTCTCACAAACTTTCAAAACCCATCCTCTTCCTCTCCTTTATCTTTTTTAAGCACTGCTACTATTTCCAAGAAGAAGGAATTTGTCATTTAGGCACGAGGTGGATGTTGAGCCTTCTCCAACTTAAAGGTGGCTTGTATGTTAGTTTGCAAGAAAGTCCTCAGAGTTGATAACCCAGTTCTGTAGTCCTTTTGAAATTTCCATTCTCAAAGTCCAGTGCTTTAGGGCAGTATTGTGTTTATATGCATGTTTTCTCAGAAGCAATTTACATTTTTTTTTTTCAAAACACATTTTCTTTTTCCCCTTAAGCTACCAATGTAATAATAATAATAAAAATAACTTTATTGCGTGACCAAAAGGTCATTGCAAAGAACCACAACAACATAATACAAAATAGGATACATATACAAATACGATATAACTGTTTTGTCAGAAAAAATAAATAAAATAAAGTAAATAAAAACAGCAATACAAACAGATATCTTAATGAAATAGCAAATCTTATCAGCAAGGAACAATTTACAGCTGATGAGTCTGTTAACTAACGTAAACAAAAAATAAAAATTGTGCCACCTTCAGCGTAACCTAGTTGCAACTGTCAAAAAGTAGCCATTTTATATAGAAGTCCCACGATCTCCCAGGAAAAAGACTAATCTCAGGAGATATAAATCTCTGATGTAGACCAGCGTACAGAGGGCAGTCCAAAATAATATGTTTTATGGATTTTATGCACATCAGGCTACATTGACAAAGATGTTCAGCCAGCGGGATACCTCGATCTCTCCCTGGGTGAGAGATGAGGGAAAGTAATTCACCCTTGCCAGGAAGAACCACCTCCTCTTTAAAGGGGGGAGCCCACAGTCAAAGTACATCTTCGGGAGATCACCCTCACTCATCAGAAGGTTATAGGAGCCTAAAGCACTGCTTTTGCCCAATGCTGCCTGTCTCTCCTGACGGCCAATATCCGACAGCCTCTGGATCACCATTTTCTTTGAAGTTTTATATCCAAGGGGGGCAAGAGCCTCAGGGGTGAATCCCAAATAATTCAACTTCTTGGCTACTAATTGTACCCATCTATAGGGAACCTTATCTGATATCACAGCCTGTGTAAAAGGGGGCAGCCAGGCTGAAAAACAACTTCAGCTAATAATTCAAAGCTCCCCTCCAAATCTTTTCATGTAGAGGGATCATTCCGGATACAGGAACAGACCAGGGGGAGCAGTAAGTAGAGTACGCAAAAACCCAGCCTGAATACATTCTAAATTATTAGTTTTATCCAATGCCCAAAGATGGGCACCATAGAGTAACTGAGGTACACATTTATGCAAAAACACTTTAATAGCCTGGTTAATCAACCTCCCATCTACCAATGTATGGTGGTTATGCAAATTTAACTTTACCAAAACAAAACAAAGTTTGGACTGTTAATGGCACTTCCCCAAGCATACTATTTTTCACATTCAGCCATCTTAGTATTCACAATTACATAGCATATGCATGATATGTAGACAGAAGATAAATGTGGTTATTTTTTACTTAATTTTCCAGCTAATTATCTTCATCTCTTCATTGGCTTTGTCAGTTGAATCAACGTGGGTCTCTGTATAAAAATGACTTATTTGTCTTTACCTGCCTGAGTCTAGCTTGAAGACTGGTAGATTTGGCAGATAGCATAATATGCTATCATGAATGCAAAGCTTCTTGTCAGTTTCATATGGTTCTTGACATTTTTAGAATCTTTTGTTTTAAAACCAACTAAGTGCTATGTCAACGTGATGAGACATCTTTTTTGATCTGTTTAGTTTATTGATCTTGAATTTTTACATGAAACATAATTTTCTTGGTTATGGAAACTTCAGTTCGTAACTGGTGACCTTCATACTCTGACTGATCCACCTTCTGTCATGTTTTACAAAGACAAGGTGATGTGATAGGCTCCCTCAAAGATTATTCCCTAAGATGTTGGTGGAAAGCTCCCTTGTGTGAGTTTATGATCCCCTTAACATTCTTCCCAGGTATGCATGCTCTTTCTGATAGGTCTTCATATTTTGTTAAAGCAAATTTTAGATTTTATTGGGTGCAAACTAAAGCCCTTAAATTCCACCTCACTTGTAATTTCTTTTGGCACCAATTTCCATGTGCTGCTTTTACCAACAGACATTTATATGAACAGTTATCTGAGATAAATGAAATACAGTGAACAGGCTGGTCTTCAACTAAAAGACCTTCCAAGTTTGCTCAATCTGTGAAAATGCAAATGCCATTTTGTGTCTTAGGGATGTTTTTCCTTCACAGTCATCTGGAATTGGCTAGTCTCTCCATACATTTTACAAATTGTTGCTCCTTGCATTCAGTTTCTAGGAGGGAATCAGTTTGGATCCGTGTGTTCTGCAACTTGGTAACCTTGGAAACAAGTGCAACCTTTCTCAGCCTTGAAATCATATTTTTATTTTATTTTTTGTTGCTTTTGGAATACGCCTTTCAGTTGATGATTTTTGTGTTGCTGTTTTCCATGATTTGTTCTATGGGCTTGAATGTTGTCTTTTATTTGTATAATTAATCTGCAGGTAATTCTCTATAAATCTTCTCCTTTTCATGTTATTGGTATTAGCCTTTTTGTGGCAACGTATTGCAGCTTTGCTCTTGCCATTTTCTTGTGACAGTCTTTGGAGTTTTTCCTTTTGGAGGCATGAAAATCCTGCACAGATGTTATCTGCAGAGAAATAAAAACGGTCTTAAATCCCATGTCTCTGGTAATCTAATTTTACTGGATATTCACTTAACAGCTGCTCCCCCTCCTTCCCAGTTTAGATATTTTTTTTAATGTGGTTTCCAGTTTGCCACTTAGTTTCAAACAAAATTAGAAACCATTTCTTTAGGTCCCACCTTGATGGTGACTGTTTATATGGTATTTTCAGTGTTCAAAGTGCTTTACAACCATTATCGAGTTCACCCTCACAACAACCTTGTGAGCTAGATCATTCTTCCTATTTTTTCAGATGGGGAATTGAGGCTGAGAGTGACTTGCCCAAGGCCACTCAGTAAGTTCTTGGCTAAGGTCTATCCTGCTCTGGGGTATCGAGAAATTATAAGAGCTATGGGAGTTGTACTAGTGTGCCTCGCAAAGGGGATCAACCCTAGGAGTGAGACTCCAACCAGACATTTGTTTTCAAAGAGGTAAAATTAGAGGGTGGTATGATCTTTCTCTTACAACATTTAAATATTGTCATGGCTTCTTTCCATATAATTGAATTTAATTAAAACAATTGAGTCAAGTTGCTGAACATCCTTGATAATGAATGTTTGGTTGGACTTTGTGAAGATCTGACAGATTTTATAGAATCATAGAGCAGAAGATAACTCCCATTCTAACCATTTAAAATATACACCTCCGTGTCTAAATCTCTCTTTCACTTACAGGTGGCAGAGCTCTCCCTTCCTTATGAAGAGCACATCACTAGAAAATGGGCCTGTTCTGTGAGAGCCAATGTAGCTTAGTAGATAATGTGTTGGACTTAGGCCTGAGAGACTAGGGTTCAAATCCTGTCAGCCATGAACTCAAAGTGCCCTTGGGCAAGTTGCTATCTCTTTGCCTCAGTTTCCCACCTGTAAAATGGGAATAATAATGACCTACTTCAGAGTTATTGCAAGCATGAGCTAAATAAGGATGGTAAAGCAATTTGAACACTGGAAAGCTTATAGAAGGGAATAATAATAATAATAATAATAAATGAATAACCACCCCCATTTTAGCCAAAATCTGCTGCCCACTTAGTAGGAGACCCAAAATCCAGTCTAGCATCTGAACTGTACTTCCTTTTGATTTGGATTTTGATAGCTGGTGGAGGACATAAGGGTTTTTGGTTTTGTTGTTGTTGTTGTTGTTGTTTTTATTAAGTTCTTTTTTGTTCCTGATATTTTATTTTTTAGTTTTTACTCGAATTTCATTTTGCCACATTCTGCTGTTCATAAGTAACAGCTAGTGTGAGACGAGAGTATGGTTATGAGGAAATCTTTGACTACTGAATATAGATCTGGTCCTCTGATTTGATCAAGTGGTACCTGGCAAGTGAGTATGGGTTCAATGGAGGACTAAAGTAATTTTTAAGAACCTAAGAAGTGCCATACTAGATCAGACCAATGGTCCATCAAGCCCAACATCCTGTGTCTGACAGTGGCCATGTTCTGTTTCTTCTCAGGGAGTTTACAAATGGCTACTGACAGGTGGGTGTGTTCTCCTGCCCAGTTGTTAGCTGAACGCATCCCGAATATATGTTTGCCATTGGGCACCCATGCACGGCATCATAAGAGGGGATGTGGGGAATGTTGTCAGAGTTAATCCAGGCTAGCCCATGCCCATGTGCTAGCATACTACTAACTAGGTTGTGTGCAGGTGTACCCGCATGTGGCAGCAGGATTGGTAGGCGTCGGATGCCAGTAAGTGAATGGGAGAAAACCCAGAGCTTTGACACTGCAGCCTTGCTTGTGCTTGCTGCCTCACATGCTCGCCCTAGTGGCTTGGAGCCTCAACTCAAAGAAATAAAGATTGTATTCTTGCCCAACCACCTCTTCCCTTTCCTCCAGCCCAAACATGCTGCCGCTGCCTCCTCCTGGCTCCTTTCCCTTTCTGGGATGCCAGTCGCACTTGCCACTTTGGTTTGGTTGGCTTTGGGAGTCAGCCTACCACTCCTCCCTACAACTCCTGTCTGTCCCTGCCCTTCCTGCTGTACCTTGGAGTCATTTGTTAGGTTTGAAACTCATGGTATATGGGTGAGTGCAGTCTACACGTTCATGACTTGCACTGTGGTTACTATGCTGTTTGTAAATGCCCTCAGAAGTGCACAACAGGTCATAAGATGGCCCAAGAGTGACCCTGTCCTTCCTTCCCACTGGGTAGTGACATTCAGGCCACATCAGTGCCTAAACTGCAGAGGTCCGCATGTATGCCTCAGAGGCTGAGAATGCCTCAGGGTCTCACCAGTGCACTCCTCTCCACACCAAGGGAGGTCTTCAGAGCCAGACCGCAAGGGGAAGAAGCACTGTTGCAAATGAAGTTTAATGCCAGAGTTTTTGCCTGAATCAATGCTATCGGCACCAAGGTTTCTGTGGACTGGGACATGGAGGTGCCATATTGTGACACTCAGGATGCCTTATGCCCCCTAGGGTATCTCCTTGTAGACCATTAAAAGGTCTACAAGGAGGGTCTTGCACTCACCCGTCAGTGCTGTTCCTTTCAGCACCGTCCTTGAGACCTGCTCCGCCCTTATTGTTCTTCCTGTCGGTGGCACTGACTCTTCCAGTACCAATGGGAGGGTTGCTGCCTGGACCCTTAGTGCCAAGCCACCCTTTGCTGGTAGCACCAGCGCCTTCAACACCACCTTTGGGGTTGCAGTCGGTGGCTCCTTCAGCTCTGTGCTACTCGACTTTACAATATGTGATGCTGCATATGGGCTCTTTGCTGCTTGACTTTACAATAGATGATGATGCATATGAATGTGGAGCTGCCCCACCCCTGGATCCATATATTCTAGTTCCAAGTAACTGAGAAGGGTTTAGACTCATGCTTGATTTGCGGGCACTGAATAAGTCTATTGAACATTACCAGTTCTGCATGGTCACTCTGTCCCAGATCATTTCTTCCTTCAGGAAGGGGGATGTATTCACAACCCTAGACATGAAAGATGTTTACTTTCATGTTGCCATTCACCCCATTAACCGGAGGTTCCTCTGGTTTAGTTTACGTGGAGCCTGTTACCAGTTTATGGTTTTCCCATTTTAGTTGTCAGCCTCCCCCAGGATTTTCAAGAAGTGCCTGGCCCCGATGGCAGTTGCCCTGCGCAGGCGAGTATTCTTTGTGTACTCGTATTTGGATGACGGACTGTTTTTAGGGCACAGTTGGTTGAGCAAGGTCTTGTGGGACCAGATGCAGGAGGTGTTTCCTCCTCTCTGAGTTGTGGTTTTTTTTATTAACCATGCCAAGTCCAACCCAACCTCTCTTAGCCCAAGCCCTGCTATAAAGTTTGTTGGGGTGATTATGGACTCCTCTCGGGCCGTGGCCATTACCCTGGAGGATAGGTTCAGGGCTGTTGGGCTGTGTTGTAGGGTCCTTATCAGGTTTATATTCTATTTTCCAGATTGCTGGGTCTCATGGCTTTGACAGTGTTTACGACACCCTGGACCAGGTTGCAGCTCTGCCTGCTCCAACGATGGCCGAACCTCTGACTTACCAGGGGGCTCCAATCCCTGGGAATGCAGCTAACCATGCCAGCAGGGGTCCTCGACCGCTTTCAGCGGTGGATGGTGTAGGGCAGTGTCTGTGGTGGAGTTTCCCCTGGCCCCCTAACCCCTCACTTGATGGTTACCACGGATGCTTCCCTGTAGCGCTGGAGGGGCACATGAACAGGGCCTCTCAAAAAATGGATCCTGCTCTTTGCAGGAGTACTTGATGAACGCCAGCGTACTGGAACTAAGGGCAATACAGCTTGCTCTGCAGGCTTTTGAGCCACTGGTCTGGGGACTGTGTGTGCTGGTTTGCATGGACACTGTGATGGCAGCATTCTATGCAAACAAGCGGGATTAGAATCTTGCTCCTGTTCCCTGATGGGGAACAAGATCCATTTTTGGATGTCCATTCTGGAGTCATAGTCCAGTCAATATAAGATATACTCAAGAAGTAATTGCAGTAGTTTTAAAGCGAAGTTTTTCTGAGTCATTGGATCCCCCTGAACGTATCTGTAAGCTTCCCCTTAAATCTCAGCACTGGAAAACTTCAAGATGGCGTCAGCTGTTATTTCACTGGCAATCGCCGAAATGATGTTTTCAGCTTCTGCTCTTCACTGGCATTGTACAGGCAGACAATAGCTCTCTCCCCTGATTCAGCAGTGTCATCTTTTGACATTTCCCCTTGTGCAAATACTGGGGCATGTTTCATGAAAACTGGATCGTGCAAGAATTTTTTAAGGGGCAGTGGGCTTTCCTATGCCAAATACATGAGAAGTGATGTCACATCCTAGTATGGCATGGATGAACAGGATGTTCTTGCAGACATCATCTCCCAGTGCCGGAGTCAGTTTCTGAATATTTCACACTCTTCCTCCCTTGAATGCAGCATGAGGTTGTTGTCTCAGAAAAACTTCATGGATGTCACAGCTCATATGAAATATCAACAGGACCAGTAGGTCTGTGTCGTTGCCAACAGTGACCGTGTCTATGCTTCTGGCTGACACTATGGCACTATCAACACACCTGCATCAGAAGTTGCATGCACTTTCTGCATGGCCTATTTTCTGGAGGTACTGGCTCAACGTGGTAATGAATTTCTGCTTGTTTTCTGAGTTGTAAAGGAAATTCTCCTTCCTCATGTTGTTTGTAGAGGCATTGAAACTGTTGATCCCGCTTTTCTTTGTCTTCGTTTGGAATTTCATTTCATTTATTTATTTATCTAATGGATTTGTACCCCGCCCCTCCTGCAAAGCAGCCCGGTGATGCCCTTTGTTGTAGGGCCACTGCCATAAACGTCAAACACAATAATGGCACCAGGGAAGTTACGGCTGACATGGACAACATACATGTTACATATGTCACCAAAAGTTATGTGATGCTTCCATGGCACTTGATGCAGGAGAGAGACACCACCCTCCCCCGCCATCCAAGACAAACCTCATCCCTTGAAGACTGGCGGTGGCTTCTCCACCAAACTGCTTCCAAAGAAAAGTGGCTAAGGAAGCTTTGTTTGGTTACCTTGGTAACCCTTGACTATCAAACAGTGATGCTGGAACCGTGCATAGCTCATATGCAAACACACTGTTGATGTCCTCTGTACTCTTCCTTGCTACCCTGCTGAGACATTGGAAAAGAAGTTTGGGGTCTGTTGATTGTGTTGCCATCTACTGTCACCTTTGTCTTCTGACCCAGAGTGATGACCTGTGCTTTTTTTTCTTGAATGAGTATGCAGTAAAACTTGCTACTGCCATATCGTTTAGGATTTGAAGACCCACCTCTTCTGCTCTGTCAACATTGACATCACTGTCAGCAGCTACTCCAGTCGTGATGGAACGAAGTGCTTGGCAGTTACCCAAATGCAAGCGCCTTCAAGGAAAGCTACTAATTTCCTATTGTCCGTGTCATCTCGCTCTTTATGTGTGTGAGAGCTCTCCTTATGCTGTTCACTGGTTTGGAAAGAGAGCGGCATGAACTCCTGCATTGTAGCATTGATTTCCGCGCACGTAGGGCGTGCTAATAGCCACACAACATGTTGCTTTTCAGTGAAACCCTTTCCCCTTGTTAGCCCACCATTTGACTTCATGCTTCTCATCAGTACCTGTTCAATTGCTAGGTCTGTGGAAATGCTTGCCCAAAACCTTTCACTTCGGCACACTATGTGCTTCACCTGAATAAAATGGCTGTAGACATGTGGATGGTCAATCTCAAGGGCTACCATTCTCTGTAGATACAACCTGGTTGATCTAGTGTAGTTGTGACCACAAGCTGCAAAGAGAGGCAACATTTCACTGACACACTGCAGATCAAACATCGAGTTTCCTGTTTGTTCTGCCTTGATGAACTTGCATAGCAAGTCATACATATCCATGTACTGGACTCAAAGTTTTGATGTTCGAGAGGCTGCCTTGAGCTTCTCTTTTGTCGCAGTGAGTTGGTGAGAGACTCATTTAAATAACTCCTTACAACAAAATTTATTAAGGTCAATGTCACCTTTCAACAACTGTCCATAAAGGGCAGATATGGCAGCTACATCTCCATCTGAATCATCCAAATACTTGTGTGCCTCCCCATTCTTCTCACTAGAAGATAAGTTGTTTGGCTTAAATGGCAATCCATCAATGGTATCGTCTGAAGCCTGACTGTGGTCCTTACATACTCCACTACTTTACTGGACAGAAGATGCGATTCCTTGTTCAGCTGGTGTTCCATCGCTAATACCTTCTGCAGGCTGGCTGTGGTCAACAGTATTTGACAAAGTTGTTTGTTGGAGGACATTTACAGGAGTTTGTGACATACTTATATACAATAAAGTGTTCAAACTCTTATCAACTAGCATGTGTCCTCTCATGGCATGGGACACAGCCTTACCTGAAAGCATCTGCACCACAGCGCCTGGGGTATACATGACAGACAACATATCTTGTAATCCAGATTCCTCCATAACATGACCTATATTATCTGGGCATGAAAAGCTCCTAATCTTAGTACAAATGACCTTGAAAACTCACTGCTGGGGTCATCCAGAAGAATCATGGCTTTCTACCACAATGGCTGCTCGAAGGTGAGGATGGATGTCGCCTCATATTTCTGTGCATGCATATAGGCAAAGTCCATTGTTGAGAAAATGCAAGACGGATACTTGCATTCATATCTATCATTGGCATGAACATGATTGATGACTTTCCAGGGTGAGTTCCTTTCTGAACAAACTGCATCATGCCTGACGATGACATTGCAGGGAAGTTTAAAGGGCATGCGATTTTCCATGCCACATAAAGTACAGCTGTAGTGTCTGTTGCATAAACGTGTTGTATTCTAGTGGATGAAGTCCATTAAGTCAGACGGAGGGTAATGTCTTGCTTCGTCCACTAGGAGGCAGCACTAAGCTGAAAGCGTCTGGTTAGGGAAGCTCTCTCCTTACGATCTCCAGTTTAGTGTCTGCCTCCGAGCTAGGAGGAGCGTCGCTTCAGGTCTCCGTTTCTGGACCGTCTGAGGGAACGAGGCGGACCCGAAAACCTTTTAAATATTGAACTCTAACTCAATAGAGTTTGTCGTCCTCTAATGGACTTCAGTGCAGAGACCTGCTGCTTGTGTGCCAGGGCTGGCCTCTGGGTACGGACCCTTGAGTGCGACTGCCGAGGGACAGTTTCAAGATGGCGAAGACAGCCAAAACTAGGCAAAATGCCCGCTCGATTTCAGATTCTGAGGGGAGTCTTCCCCCCCCGCCCAACAGCTAAAAGGAAAAGGGGCCAGGGGACTCACAGGGGTTGTGACCATTCTTTAAAGATTGGGTGGGGCACTTTAAGGGGAGAAGACCAGCTAGATCCTCCACGGGGGTTCCTCAGTCGAGGCGCTCCTCTCCTTCTTCCACACAGCATTCCTGACTACTCTGGCGCCTGCTGTTTGAGTACCGCCCTCGTAGGCGGCCGCATCCAGCTCTATATCTCCACGTGGGAGGCGTTGATGACAGACCGGTGGGTGCTCGACATCGTGGATCATGGTTACCCCTTAGAGCTAAAAAGACTCTCCCCAGGAAATTCCTCCGGGTTTCCCCAACTTCTTTGGTAAAGCACTCCGCCATGATAGAAGAGCTACAGCGCCTAGCACAGATCCAGGCTAAAGAACCGGTTCCGGTTGGAGAGAGAGGATTGGGGCTATATTCAATTTTATTTTTGGTATAGAAAAAAGAAGGATCGTGGCGAGTGGTCCTGGACCTGACATTTCTCAACAGATTCATCAGGACACAAAATTTTGCATGGAGACTCTAGCCTCAATAACCCTCTTCCTCCCTCCAATCCGGGAACTGGTTGGCATCAATAGATTTGAAGGATACTTATCTGCACATCCTCATCCATCCTGCCCACAGGCGGTGGCTACAATTCCTCTACCATCGACGCCACTGGCAATTCAGGACACTTCCGTTCGCCCTTGCAACGGCGCCACGAACCTTTACAAAGGTACTAGTACCACTGATTGCCAATCTCAGACTCCTGGGAACAGCTATATTCCCATACTTAGACGACCTTCTCGTCAAAGCGGACAGCAGGGACTTCTGCCAGGCTCATGTCGCCAAGGTGGTGGAATACCTCGAGGACCACGGGTTCGTAATCAACCACAAAAAGAGCCAGCTCTCTCCCACTCAGCGGCTGGAACAGCTAGGGATCATCGTTGATGCTTATTTAGGAAGGCTGTTTATTCCTCCAAGCATCAGGACACTATCACGTCCCTGATTTGAGAACTGGTAGACCAGACACGAGTACCTATCCGGAGGCTGGCACACCTTCTGGGTCTCATGGTCTCCTGCTTCGTGCACCTCCAGTGGGGCAGGCTTCACGCCAGATTCCTCCAGAGGTTCCTGAGGCCATTCTAGCTGCACCTGGTGGCCAACAAGAGGATAACCACCTGACTGGACCGCACCACTATCAGGGCGTTCCGATGGTGGCTAGAGCCCAACCGCTTCAACTCAGGAGTGCAGTTGGACCCCCCACAGCGAGTGACCATATCCATGGATGACTGCCTACAGGGCTGGGGAGCCATCCTCCAACACAGGGTGGTGCAGGGGTGCTGATCGAGCTGGGACCGACAGAACAGTATCAGTTGGCTGGAACTGTCAGCAATTCGCAGAGCCCTGCTGGCATTCGCGAGAGATATCCAAGGCCATCACGTACAAATTCTATCAGACAATGTGACTGCTGTGACTTACGTGAACCATCAAGGAGGCTCGAGATCAATACCTCTCCACAGGGAGGCCTCTTGACTATTTGAATGGGCCGAGAGGGAGGTCCTATCCTTACTAGCCTGTCACATACAAGGCATAATGAACGTGGAAGCCGACTGGCTCAGCCGAGAGACCGTACAGCCAGGAGAATGGTCACTAAAACAGTCAGTATTCCAGGAATTGACAAAGTTTGGGAACCCGTCCTTCGACCTTTTTGCATCCCCAGTCAATGCAAAATGCCCACGGTTCTTCTCACAACACCACTGCCCAGAGGCAGTGGCAGTGGATGCCCTCTCCCAACCATGGCCGGCAGGCTTGCTATATGCCTTCCCACCATTCCCCTTAATTCCGAGGGTGATAATCAACACCAAGATGGAGCGGGCCCATGTCCTGGTGATCGCTCCTTTCTGGCCCCGCAGGCTGTGGTTTGCAGACCTGCTACACCTGGCAGGGGGATCATTCTGGCAGTTGCCAATGATCTACGACCTTGACACAGGGTCCGATACGCCACAAGAGCCCTGGTCTCCTTAGGCTGACAACGTGGCGGCTGAATCTAACGCACTCATGCAATTCGGATACCCTGACACAGTGGTAGCTACCATGATGGCATCAAAAAGACTTTCCATGAGATGGATTTACCAGAGTTCTTGGAAGGCGTTCACGGCGTAGTGTTTCCTGAACGGAGTTCCGTCCTGTTCCCTGTCGGTCAGAGACATACTGGCTTTCCTTCAGTGCGGGCTCGACAAGGGCCTCAGGCCCAACACCCAGGCGAGACGGCTAGCAGCTATAGACAGCACGCTGTTGTTGGATGTAGAAAAAAATCTCTTCACACCCTCACCTCAAAGTTTTTGAAAGGGACTCGCCAAATATCGCCACCTGTGATCCACAGGCTCACCTCGTGGAATTTAAACATCGTACTTAGGGCTCTTACGGGACCACCATTTGAGCCTCTTCGGGAGATTTCTCTCTATTTTCTGACTATCACATCGGCTTGCAGGGTATCAGAGCTGGGGGCTCTCTCGATGGACCCAGCATTATGCAGATTCAAGAAGAAATCAGTATCTTCATACCGAAGGCGAATTCTACTTTTCATAGGGAAGAGAAATTATCCATACCTTTTTGTCCCCGTCCGAATCATCCTTTGGAGAAAAGATGGCATATCCTGGATGTTAGGAGGGCACTGAAGATTTATCTGGATAGGACTACTAGCTTTAGGCAGTCCTCGGCCCTTTTTGTTAGTTTATAGTCGTAGGATGAGGGGTAGGAAGGCTTCCAAGGCAGTAATCTCTCACTGGGTATCCTCATGCATTCAGGAGGCCTACAGGGCATTCAGGAGGCCTACAGGGCTGTGGGACTATCTCCACCAGCGAGAATTCTTCCCCATTCAACCAGAGTGGTGGCGGCCTCCTGTGCCTTTTGCCACAGGGCTTCTTACTTTGAGATATGCAGGGCAGCCACATGGAAATCCATGCACACCTTTACTAAGCACTATGACATAGACTTAATAGAATCTGTGGGGGCAGCGTTCGGACGCTGTATCCTCCAAGGTGTTACACTTTAATTCTCAACAATTAGGAGTGTACCCTGCAACTTTCCCACCCAGCGCCGACATGGCTGCTTGTTACCTCCCTCCGTCCGACTTACTGGACTTCATCCACTAGAATGCCCAATTGGGTTCCTTACCTGGTAATTGGGATTCTAGTTGATGAACAGGGACGTAAGTCGGCCCGCCCTCTGCTTTGTGCGCTGAACAGGGGTATACTCTCTTCTCTCTGTGTATATATACCTCTATTTGCAAGGTTCACTGTTAATTATATGTTTGTTTTTCTTCTTTTCTAGGCCCAGTAGGAGCGTAGTTGTTCATTATGGAGCCATGCTAGTGGCTCCATTAGTTAAGGTGGAGCTAACGTTCTTCATTGAGAGTTCCATTGATTTCAATGGGAGTTTTCGGGGCAATTTTCTCTGGCTTGCAACTGATGTTGACAGGGTTTTCTCTTTGATCTTCTTAGTAAGAGAGAATCTGGTCGCACACAGAAGTCAGGAAATGGCCAGGGTATGTACTTCTCGTTTCACATTGTGAAATGGAGTAGTGGAAGATGTTTGTTTTTATTTATTTTATGTTTTATTTATGTGTGTGTAACTCCCCCCCACCTTCGGGGACTACCAAGTGCTTAGCTTGCACTTGCAGTGAGACTGCCACTTGGGGGCAGAAAAGAATAACTGAGTGAGTTGGGGGGGAAGGGAGAAGAAAAGGAGACAAGATGGCTACCTGAGGAGAGGCTGAGAAGGCCTGGCAGAAGAAACAGGTGAGCTAAATCAGCAGCACAAAGCAGAGCTGTGATCAGAGGCTGCATGAAGGGGAGTAAGGCCAGAAAGAGAGGAGGGGAGTTGGAGCTGCCAAGGAACCCAGGGCAGTCAGGAATGACCTGAGACCTCACAGAAGCTACCAGTGAGGGAAGTGTGAAGGCTCCAGCTTACTGACAAAACCCTGCGGAGAGGATACTCGGTCAGCAGCTTGGCTGACGGGGGACCAGAGGGAAGGACGTAAGTCTGAGGATTCAAAACCCCCAGGTACCAGAGGGATCGCGTGGGAGGTCGGCTGGTAGGGCAACCAGCGAGGCATTCATCCAGGCAGCACAGCCCAGCTTCAAGCAGGCCAGCGGAGGGAAAGCCCACCGACCTGAGGGGTCGGGTCGCCTTATCCCATGACCCTATTACCCTGGCAGGAAGCTCCTAGAGGCCTCAGCCTGTGCACTAACTGGCCCAGCCCAGCACTATAGGGGAGAGGGAGTGCGGCGTCCCCAGAGAATCTGTGGGGGGAACGAGGAACTTGAAGCATTTTTAACCTGCCTTGCAAGGCTTATTTTCTGTTTAGACTAAACCTATTGTTTAACTTGTTAGCCTGTCTCACGTGTGTGTGTTTCAATGGGGGAGGGGGGGTTCTCTTAGCTAGTCCTAGGGATTCCCACCACAGGGCCCTGGGCCATGCAGGGGGGGAGTAGCCCACCCCTTTCCTAATCAGGATCCCCATAGTCCTGTATGCACCCTGAGTGGAGGCACCGCAGTTTTGTGCCAAATCAGGAGAGCAAGTCCATGAACCCAGTCGCTCTATTCCTTGGACCCCTTCCCAGGGAGACATAGAGACAAGGGGGTAGCCGAGGGGGTGTTACATGTGTGTGTGCTTTTACGGGACTTAGCTCATGCATGTGCAAAAGGGGTGGCACATCTGCCCCCTTCTGGCTGCTTGCGCTGCCTGTGTGTGTGTTTCCCGGAGAGGAGAGGAGAGAGGAGCGGAGCCTGGAAGCAGAGCTAGTCAGTGTCATGTCAGTTACACAGCTCCCTGCTCCCCGGCTCTTAGGTCTCAGAGAGGGGAGAGGAGTGGAGCCAAGAACCGGGAAGCGGGGCACTGTGTAACTGACATGACACTGACTCAGTCTCAGCAAAGTCTGCAGGGCTTAGAGGAGCAGCAGCAGGTGTGCGGACAGCAGCGACCGCCTTCAGCGCCTCCCAGCCAACAGTTTGTACCCAGGAAAAGCTCAGCCAGCGGGAGGCGGCGGCTGAGACTACCCATGGGTGTCCAAGCCCTGGAGGGACCGAGGGGAAATCGCGAGTGAGTAACTGGAGTGGGGGCCCTGCAGCCTCCTCGTGGAGGAAGCGAGGGGCATCAATACGGGGCAGGGGTAGGTCCATGGCTGGGTCTTGCAATGGCAGGAAAACCTCCACTCACTCAGTCCCTAAAGCCAGCTCAAACTGGGACTGAATGGAGCAGCGAGGGGAGCAGCTTCCCTAAGAGGCATCGGCTGACTCAAGCAGCATCTTTCGATGTTGATATAGGATGGGCTTATGAATTATTTGAGGCTGTATAGCCGATTAGACTACTACTTTGGAAAGGGGTATCTGGAGAGCAAATCATCGATTCAGCTATGTATGTGGATTATTCTCCCTTTGTACTGAATTGCAGACCTATGCTTTCAAGTAATGTGTCTCGCTGTGTGCTGTTTTATTTTATTTTATATTCTTGTTATGTATTGTATTTTGTATTTATTTTGTGCTCTAGTTGCTTTGGCCATGGCTTTAAGATAGTGCCGTAATAAAATAAAATGAATGAATGACTCAAGCAGCAGTGCGGGGGGGGGGGGGGGGCACCACTCTGCTCGCTCCCCTGCCCCCGTTAGGAGCCATGGGTTGCGGGAAGGCTGTGGGGGCTCCTCCTCACGCTGGTGCTGCTGCTCTGAGTCTCTGCCTCGCTCGCAGTGCAAGCCCCGCCTGCTATCAGTCACTCCCTCCTGCCCTCCTTGGCCGGCTCAGTGAGTCCTTCCTCCCTTCTCCTTGGAGGGAGGCTGATCCCCACGAGGCTCTAAGTGGGAGGGGGCCACCCACCGGGACTGTCTGTGGAGGCCAGGGCCCTCTCCCCCTGCCAGCGCCATGGGGTCATGATCAGCCAGGGGAGGAGGCGATCGGGTGGCAGCAGGTCTCTCTCTCACCAGGCTGCACCTTCCCCATCAATGCTAATCCTCCGCCCATCATGTATACATCTACTATAATCTGTTCCCATCTATATACTATCAGAAATCACTGTCACGTGTTTGCATTGTGTTTTAAAAAACCCCAAAGAAATTAGAGAAACAAAAAACCTACGGTTTTACAAACTTAGTTAAGGCAGATTCATACCAAGCAAACTTTAACAAACCTAGAAATTGTGTGTTAAGGCTCCCGCCTTAACTTCCACACCATGTAAGCAGTAAAGATGTTGTATGGCTTCGCATACTGTGCTCGCTTACAACTTAGGCTCCATGCACCCACACTTTGCCTTGGTCTTTCAGCTCCAATCCTCTTCCTTTGCAGGTTGGGGGCAACACTAAAGCTAGGACGGCATGCTCCTCCCTGTCCAGTATTACATCATTACTCTACTTACAATGTGGTAAGAATTTCTCTTTCATTTATATTCCAGATCTCCATTCTGTGGCACTAGATCAAATACATCTCCCCACTGCACAGGTGACTAACAGCATGTAAATATGCCACCATCAAACAACTACATGGACTAGTTATGTCCTTACATTTAAATTCCTTTTATTTAGGATCCCCACCTACTCTAACCTACTACTTATTTGCCCCCCACTCACTGTGACCCACTAACCACCACTTCACTCTTAGAAGATAGAAAAGTTCTGACTTCAGCTTCCACCCCCCAGTCTTATCTACTAGCTTCCAACCCCATAACACACAACCCAGAGGTTTGGACTACCCAATAAACTTCACTCACCTCCCCAAAAATTGCAAGACTCCTGACCAGTATAATGACGATAATCTCTAATAGAGAATACAACAGTGTGTGTGAGATGACAACCCCTCTCCCCCCCAAAAGAGAAAACACCACCCAGGAGAGGAGGTGTAAAGCACAATGAGGCATAAGAGACTAGAACAACAAGGATGCAGCTATGGTGCTTAATAGCACGATGGCAGTGTTCCCCATGGTCTCCTATCACTCCTGCCAATCACCAAAAATCACATCACCAAAAATCCCAACATTCTACCAATTTCTTATGGCATTCCACCAAGTTCCTTCCTGCTGTACTTCATCCTTATATCCTCCTCCCTCACATTCCACCATCTCTCCCTACTGCCTTTGTTATTCCACATCATCTTCCCCCACACACTCCCAAAGATGCATCGCCATTGTATTATTTCAGAAAGTTAATGAGAGATAATTTAATTCCAAATTAGCATTAATGTTTCCTCCATTTTTTCCATTGGCCTTTCCATGCATTTAATGTCAACGTGTATCCTGCCCAGCTTTAGTGTTGCCCCCAACCTGCAAAAGAAGAGTATTGGAGCTGAAAGACCAAGGCAAAGTGTGGGTGCATGGAGCCTACGTTGTAAGCGAGCACACTGTGCGAAGCCATACAACATCTTTACTGCTTACATGGTGTGGAAGTTAAGGCGGGAGCCTTAACACACAATTCCTAGGGTTGTTAAAGTTTGCTTGGTATGAATCTGCCTTAACTAAGTTTGTAAAGCCGCAGGCTTTTTGTTTCTCTAATCCATAGATAGGGAAGCTCTCTGTTGTTTCCTTAAAGATTTAAGTGCTACTCTATGGTTTTCGACAACTGGAGAGCGTGAGGAGAGAGCTTCCCTAACCAGACGCTTTCAGCTTAGTGCTGCCTCCTAGTGGATGAAGCGAGACATTACCCTCCGTCCAACTTACCTCCCTGTTCATCAACTAGAATCCCAATTCCCAGGTAAGGAACCCAATTGGGCAGTTCATAAAACTGCAGTGACTGCTGATCCTTTGTCGTCTGAGACTTGAAAATCTTGACCTTGATGTGTCCAATGGCAGAAACATCTTCCAGTGTGCTCTTCATTCTTGAAATTATCCTGGTCGCATATGTAGCAGGATTGATAGTTGCAATAATCCCCATAACTACAAATTTATTTGCACCATCTAATGTTCGACGGTTGTGATCTGCGTTGTCTGCAATGTACTGGCAGAAGTGACCACACCGAAATCCAGGGATATCAGTGCCTTGTGACAGTGCCGCACTTTCTGCAAGCTTTTGAACTTCATAGTATGGGCTACAGAAACGGCTGCGGTGGAGTGATTGTATCAGGAATTTTGAAGAAAAGTAGTGATGCATTTGCACTACCAAACGTGTCTGCAAAGGAGCCAGAATGACCCTGGGTCTGCAGGCCTGCACTATAGCCTGCCCAATGGATGCTACCTTTTGTAGCTGCATGCTGGCCAACTGTTCCTTGAAACTGTTGTAATCTCAGAGTTGTTCTTCGAGCATCTCCGCGATTCTCACTATTGGGATTCACTTCCTGCTCCACAGGTACCGGAAAACCTCTTGTCTGCAGTTTCCAGGTAGAAGATGTCCTGGAAAGATCTAGAACATGGTGAGGGCTCCGTCCTTCCTTCCCCTCCCTTCCTGAGAAGCGTGGGTTCCAGATCGCGTGGGAGTACATAAAAGGGGGTGGAGCCCTCGCCGCCTCAGTTCCTTCTAACTGCATCGCGATTGGAAGACCTCTGTGCTTCTCAACACCGTCAGTAGTTTACCTCACAGAGAGAGACTCTATTTTCTCTGGTAAATTCTTTGTTTTCTTCCTAAAAAAAATAAGAACAATTCAGAAGAACTTGCGGTTGGGCTCTGCCCCCCCCCCGTGGGGTCCCATCCCCCCCCCCCGGGGGCCTACCGCCTACCTCTCCCGGGCCGGCAAACTATGCCTAAGCAACTGAGCTTCAAGCGGGTGCGCCTCCTGCTCCACCACGCTCTGAGTGACACTCACGAGCTTTGCCTTTCCTGCCTGGGAGAAGGAAATAACACGAGGACTTGCTCTCACAGCACTCTTCTCTCCTCTCGGACTAAGAGGGTGCGTGCTCTGCGACTGCAGGAGTTCCTCACTAAGAGAGCCCTTCAGGGGGGCGAATAAGGGCCACTGTCCTTTTCATCCAGGCACCAGACCTCCATGGATTCGTCGGCTCCCCTGCAGGTTGCTCATTCCCACGCTCCGGAGACGGCGGCCTCGGTACCATTACCTGTACCACCGGTACCGGCACCACTGCTCCCAAGGAACGCCACTCTAAACGACAGGGAGAACACCATAAAAAGAAGAGGTCACTCAGTGCCAATGCAACATTACCCAGACTCCAGAGGTAGACGCGGTGTTCTCGGAGCTGCTCCCGATGACACAGCCGACGGTACAGAGTCCGGTACTGCAACCACCGGTACCATCGGTCCAGCAAGCTCCACCCACACCACAGTTGACAGAGGATCGCCACAGGCACTCCCGGCTTACTTCACACACATGGTTCCAGCAGCACCACCGCTCCTGCTCTAGATCGTCTAGGCAGGAAACCTTGGAAGTGGATCTCACCTTAGAGGGAGAGCATGCTGACCCTCACCACTTCCTCAGAGAACCGCTCCGTTTCCATAGGGATCCGCGCTCCCGAGCTCCATGCTCCTGTTGCTCTCCATACAGGGACTCATGGTACCGCCACAAGGACTGTAGCCGGTACCATGGGTACAAGCATATGGTGGACTATCAGTGCCATTCTAGGAGCAGATCTCATTACCCCCCAAGGAGAGACTTTCTGTGCCTGGAACGTGATCAGCACCAGGCCACTCACCAATACAGACCCCTGGCACCACCTTGGGCACCGCCTACAGCAACAGTGTCCAGACCTCCACCTGACTCTCCATGAGACCTTGCCCTCCAGTCAGGGTTGCGGCCAAACCAGTCCCAGAGACCGCTTCGGTTACCGGTACCACCAGTACCAGTGCTGCAGATGGAACTGCAGCAGCAGAATATCTCCCCTACACAACAAAGGGAAACCAGGTTAGACCCGCCGGCGGATTCATCTTTCTTTAATGCGCTACTGGGCATTCCACCACTACCCATGGTGACTCCTACCGTGGCAACCGCTCCCCCGCCTAACGTTGAGGCCTTGTCTGAGTGCTCGGCTTCTGTTTCCTCTTCGTTGTCTTCATAAGAAGAAGATGAAACCATTTCTCCTCCTCACCCTGACACCATCTCTGACCCTAACCCCACCCTCTGCACAGAGGACAGTAAGGCCTTTCAGGCCATGTTGAGGCGCCTGGTTGCTGCCTTTCCCAAGTTATCTACAAGGGTTGTAAAGAAAGCACAGTCAGAACCCATCTTCGGCATCCTGGGGTCAGAGGACTCTGGCCAGATCATGATCTCTATGCTGGATCAGCTTTTGGAACCCACGAAGACTGTATGGGAAAACCTTCCTCTGCCTCGCCCACTAACAAGCTAGCAGATTCTTTGTACGGTATCCCCAGGGAAGGGGCAGCCATGTTTTATAGACACACATCCCCAAACTCCCTCATCATAGCGGCAGCTTCTTTAAAATCTAGGACTGGAGGTATACAAACTTATCCCACAGATAGGGAGGGTTGACGCCTAGACGTGCTGGGGAGGAAAATCTTCTCCTCAGCAACCCTCTCCCTTCGAGCCGCCAACTACAGCTCCGCCCTCTGCAGTTACCAGCACAGGTTGTGGTCACAGTTGGGCGGAGCGTCCGATCCCGCTCAGATCCTGGCCCTCCAGTGAGAAGGCATGCAAATAGCATAATTCTAACTCACCGCTAACATGCACATTGCCGACTCAAACATTAGTTATGGCCTCCGCCATTATTCTGACGGCATGCCTGGCTTCGATCTACCACCCTAGCTCCTGAAAACAAGACCTGCATTGAGGACCTCCCCTTCGATGGAGAGGGACTCCTTGCAGCCTCTACAGATGACACTTTGAAGAAAGTCAAGGAAATGTGCCAGACGGCTAGGTCCACAGGGGTTATCCGTTCTGTTAGAAAGAGGCCGTTCTATCCGTCCTCTGCCCCTTACCAGGCCAGACAGCACCCTCGTTACTCCTACTAATCCAACAGATGGTATTCCCCCCAATACCAGCAGCCTCAGACTCCTGCTACCCATCCTCGTAGGAGATTTACCAAACAGAGGGGTAAGGGCAGATCCTCCTCCACCTCGTCGGCTGGACCTCCGCCCAAGCAGCGGTTTTAGGATATCTGAGATCAAAGGAGTTT
>QEPC01014657.1:608553-637523 GCA_003113815.1 Sphenodon punctatus
CCCCCCCCCCCCTGGAAGTTGCAGAAGTCCTACTGAACTCCCGCCGACCCTCTATGCGCGCCTGCTATGACGCAAAGTGGTCTCGTTTTTCGATTTGGTGCACCTCTCTTCCTTGCCCCCTAACTTCCCTCTCCATGATCCATGTATTCAGATACTCGTTATATCAGCACGGCTGTGGACTCTCCATCGCTGCTCTCAAAGTACACCTAGTGGCTCTTTCCTCTCACCTACACGCAGAGGAAACCGACACTCTCTTCTCTCACCCACTCACAAGGACCTTCTGGAAAGGCTTGCTTAACTACTTCCCGCTAACTTCGCAGCCAGCCCCGCGGTAGGACCTTAATCTCGTCCTGACTAAGCTCATGGAACCTCCTTTTGAGCCTATGGCCACCTGCTCCCTGGAGGATCTCTCGCTCAAGACGGCCTTCTTGCTTGCCATCACCTCTGCTAGAAGGGTTTCTGAACTCTCCGCACTTCAAGCATCTCCTCCCTACACTCGTTTCCACAGCGATAAGGTGGACCTCAGGACAAACCCTTCAATCGTCCCTAAGGTTCTCTCTCCCTTTCATTTAAATCAGACCATCTCCTTACCTGTCTTTTTTCCGAAGCCACGTTCTTCACGAGTGGAACAGACGCTTCATACTCTCGACATCAAGCGAGCTCTCGCCTTATACATCAATCATACTCAATCCATCAAAGCATCAGATGCTTTGTTCATCTCATGTGGTGGCCAATGCATCGGGGTTCGTCTTACGTCGCAAAGACTGTCCAAATGGATCCTCCTTTGCATCCAGAGGTGCTATGAACGGGCGGGGAACTCACCTTCGAGCTCGCTCCACTAGGGCCGTTGCCTTCTCATTAGTCAATCTTCGTGGGGTGCTTATTCTGGACATTTGCAAAGCTGCTACTTGGTCCTCAATGCATACTTTCACCAAGCACTATTCCTTGGACCTGGCGGCCAGATTGGACTCGAACATGGGTAGAGCAGTTTTAGTCTCTCTTTGATTGACCTCCTCGTCACCCTCCTCCTTGAGGTAGGTCGCTTTACTGCCACTCTCCCAATAGTGAGAATTGCGGAGTTCCTTGAAGAAGAAATAGAAGTTACTTACCAGTAACTCTGTTCTTTGAGAGAGCTCTGCGTATTCTCACGACCCACCCAACCTTCCCCTCTGTCTCGGAGGTACTTTAATTAGGTTTTCGTGAGACGGGATTGGAAGGAACTGAGGTGGCGAGGGCTCCGCCCCCTTTTATGTACTCCCACTCTTGCGCGGTTTGGGGCCTGCGCTTTTCTCAGGAGGGGAGGGGGAGGAGGGACGGAGCCCTCACCATGTTCTAGATTTTTCCAGGACATCTGCCTGGAAACTGCTGACGAGGTTTTCCGGTTCCCGCGGAGCAGGAAGTGAATCCCAATAGTGAGACTACACGGAGCTCTCTTGAACAGAGTTACTGGTAAGTAATCTCTCTTTTCTGGTAAGTAAATCAAGGTTTCCTCAACAGACATGGTATGTACTGATGGATAAGAATCTTTGGATGTCAGAACAGATCTTATGTCTTACTTAATAAGCTGAGCTGTCACAGACACAATTAGTTGTTTGTCCAAGGTAGTGTCCCCAGATCTTTCCTCTTCCTAGAAACCGTGGAGAATACTGTTGGCAGCACACCTGAAGGTTATGATGTCAGACCTGCCACACAAATCTGTTATTTTGCCCCCCAAATGCTCCTGTAATCTTTCCCTCATATGTTTTACTGTGTAAGCTTTGGCATGGGGATCACATAACCGATACTCCATATGGTTCATGAGATCAGTCAAAGATATTTGTTCAACATAGTTAGCTTCAAGGTATTTTACTACTTCCCAAAAGGCTTCCTCCCTTGTAGTGTCACACGGATGTCCCTTCTTGGCTTCTATGACATGGTCCTCTTCTGCATTTTTTCTCATCCTCTTCTGCATCATTTCAGGTATCCCTTTGTTGGTCCTGAAGTTTGGTCTTGATGTTAACACTGCACGTATTGTGGTAAACAGCATCTGCAGTGAATAAATCTCAGACAAACTGGATACTACCGTAAACGGTATCTGCCCAGGCATCGTTCTGTACTTTACAAATGTCGGTAATGGCCTTCTGAAAGTCAGTTGTGCACACAGGAATTAACTAGAAGTTGATAGCCTTATGTTCGCCCTCATATTTATTTTATTTATTTATTTAATATATTTATATCCCGCCCCTTCTGCAAACAGCTCGGGGCAGCTAACAACTTTTAATTAAAACAATTGGGTCACCTAGCCCACAAAACAAGCAGTGCAACTGGAAATCAAACATAAAAATACAATGAAGCACAAAGGATGCCCTAACTCCAGACACTTCATTACCACATTTCAGTAAAGCAAACTGCCATGCATCAGTGTACTTTTTGCGACAATGATTGTGGACAGTCTCCTCCATTGTGTCCAGGCCCGCCACCGCCATAGGCGCTTTCGTCTGAAAGGAGGGGCGGGGCCGTGGACGGCAGACATCTAGCGGCGCTGATGAAGCGCCCGGGAGCGGCCCCACACTTGGCGGAGGCGGGGCTAGTAACCCTGGCTTCACAGGCAGCTTGTGGATGCAGAGGAGGGGTCTCAACTTGGACCGCCAGAGGAAGGCGTGGCCTTCTGGTGTGCTGCGGCATTCTGCACGTTTGTGCACATTGAAGGGTGGGGCCAGCTGCATATCGAGATGGCCAGAACTCAGTGTTGCTGGTGATCAACAGCACTGTGAGACTGCCTCCCCCCCCACCCCACGTGGATTGAGATTCTGTTTTATGGTATTGTATGTTTGTTAGTGCGGTAGTGAAGACGTGTGTTGTGTAAAGATTACGTGGGTGAGGCGACAGTGGGTGGTGTGGATGCTGTGGGACTGTGGGGATTGCAAGTGTTGAAGGTTACATCATTACAGTACAGCTTCTTGTGTGGTAGGTTCACCTTCTCTTCCTCTGGTGTGTTTTGGTCCCCCTCCTCCCAGTGTACCCGGGGTAGCATGCGTTCTGGGTTTTCTCCCCTCCGTTCCCAGAGCCTTGACTCTCTACCCTACACCTCGCCCCCATGCCCTTCCTTCCTTTCAGTGTGTGGATTTGAGTGGTGGTGTGGGTGTACCCTGAACGTGTGGTGTGTGATACGGTGGTGGCGAGTGGAGGGGCTGTGCTCCGGGTCTTGCGGTTTCCCCCTCCCCCCCAATGATGATCTGGCCTCTTCCCGGTTGGGAATCTTGGACCACCTAAAATCCTGAGGGGTTGGTTTTTCCCTTCTGTGGGAGTGGAGCCCACTGAGGTGTGTACGAAGTAGATTGAGTCACTGTGAGTCTCGGGTCCACATTCCCTTCCTAGACCCCCCTCCCCATACACATTGGCATGAAGGGTGTCGCCACATGACTGACTTGATGAACCGATTGCCAAACAGCCTTTGTTGGTGAGAACATTCCATTTTTCTTTGAAGCCAACGTCCTTTTTGCACAGAGTGCATATCTGCTCTAAGCTTACATGGCTAGTAGGCTATTATCATTTTGACCTGTAGAAAGAAAAAAAGCACAGTCTGAGTATTGCAAATGTAACTCTATAAAAAGCAAAACCTATAAAATACGTGTGTATAATAAACAACCATCCTACAAGATTGGTAGAATAAGAAAATGTTAGGGCTCATTCACACACACAGCTTCTAAACTTTTTTTCTCTTTTGTGCCTGTGTGAAGGCACTGAAACGTTTTATTGGGTAAAAAACATGTTTTTTAAACCTACTTTTTACAGGGTTCCTTGATGAGACTGCACAAATAGTAAGATTTAAAAAAGGTTAAATAAAGATATCTGAATACTCTGACATTTGTTTCTAAGTAGTTTCATTTTTCAAAGGGTGACTGCTCCCTTAGACAGGAAGGACCACAGAGATGTGGCTAAAGAGTCCAGATGCTCCAGGAAGTGCTTATCCTAGGAGCCTTGGAAAGAGGAAGAGGGCTCTTACTGTCAGAGTACTGTTGCTCTTTGAAACAAACATAAAAAAGAAATGGTGTGAAAGGTAGGGCCCTTTTTAAAAACGTTTTAAAATATTTTTTTGCAAATTAAGTTAAACATTAGAAACTCTGTGTGAAGTTTGCACAATATTAACGTTTTTTGTTCTATACGGATCTGGGCTAAAATGAACCCACATCATGATAAAAGGAGTTGCAAGCATCACTTTGGCTGATGTCCTGGATTGGGGGTGTTCCAGTGCTGGGATTCAAGGGGAAACTTGCACTTTCATTTAGGAGTGTCCAATGACAAAAACCCTCCAGCACGTTAAAACGATTGCAATTACTTCTTAGTCAACGTAATATCTTCCATAGATTGACTGGATTAACAAAGCCATTGGACTGCTACCTGCCATGAGAATTGCAGGGGACGAGAACAAGGAGGCAGACCACCTCAGCATATCCCCAGTGATCTCCCACAAGTAGTCTCTAAAGCACACAAGTTCATGACTCTGGTGGGACATGCTGACTGAAACAGTGGATCTCCTGGCACAGTGCAAGGGCTGTCTTTTTGGCACCTGAATATGGCTTTGTGGTATTGAGGCTGCATTGCTGATGATAGAGGCAGCTTGTTCTGAGTAGATGCAGTACATCCTGGTAATTAGCAGGAAGGTGTTCGCATGAGGCTGCTACTCCGGTAAAAGGAGGTGGTTCGTGGCCTAGGTCCAAGGCAACTGGGCGTCTCCCTCGAGACGGTCAAGATGTCAAGTATCCTGAACTACGTGGTATCCCTACTGCATGAGGCAGCAGCTTTTTTTCCTCTGTCAGGGTGGACCTAGTGGTTATCAATGCCTCCTGGGGTCCTGCTAATGGATGTTCCCTGTTTGCCCAGCCCCTAGTGGCTAGGTTCCTCAAGGGAACGATTAGGAATTTCCCTCCAATCAGATCTCCTTTTCCAGCCTGGGACCTAAATGTGGTCCTGCAGGCGCTGATTGTGGCGTCTTTTGAGTCTATGGCTATACCACCACTGGACCTCTTGTCCTTCAAGACTGTCTTCCTTGTGGTCATTACATCACACCACAGGACTTGTGAGCTGTAAGCCCTTTCCTGCAAGCCACCATACATCTCTTTTGATTGGGGATGGATGGTGCACCTGGTGTTACTTCATAAGATGTTATTGGAATTCCACCTGGGCCACTGTATCTCCTTTCTGCCCTCTTCCCCCCCCCCCCCCCCCCCCCCCCCCCCCCNGATGCTTGCCCTGGATGTATGAAGGGCCCTGTTGTACTACCTTCATTGTACATGGAAGTTTCGCACCATGAACTCCTTGTTCCTGGCATTTTGGCTTAACCGTAGGGGTTCTCAGGCCTCCAAGTAGTCCTTGTATTTGATTTGGATGTGTATCAGTTAGAGCTATGAGATAGCGGGACTGAAGAGCTCTAGTCTACTGAATCTTTCTTCGTATGGAAGCCATTCTGTATCTGAGGATTTTAAATTTTAATATTTTTTTTTGCCTTTCTATGCACCAATTCCATTTCTATTATATCTTTTTGGAGATAAGGCGACCAGGAGTGCACACAGTACTCCAAGTATGGTGACACCATAGATTTATATAGCAGCATTTTGATATTTTCTGTTTATCTTTTTCTGAATACTTCCTTACCTTCTGTTTTGCCTTTTTGACCACTGCCACACATTGAGCTGATGTTGTCCATGAATCATCCATGATGACTTGCAGACTCTTTTCCTGTATGGTAACCCCTAATTTAGAATCCAGCATTGTGTACGTATGGCTGTAATTATTTTTCCCCATGTGCCTTGCTTTGCATTTTTCAGCATTATTAATCTGCCATTTGGTTGCCCATTCATGCAAGAAACTCCTCACAGTATGCTTTAGTTTTAAATACCTTGAATAATATTGTTTGCACATTTGGTCATCTCGATCTTTACTACCTTTTCCAGATCATTATTAGGGCCCGGTGGCGCTTAGGGTTGAGGCGGCTTGTGGGGCACCGCGGTTGCTGGGGATTCCCTGCCCCTGGGGTTGTTGATAGCGGAGGAATGCAGCGGACGTTGCCGTCAGGGGCGGGGACTCCCCGGCTGGCGAGTGGAGCACTGCAGTCACGTGGGGCATCCAGTAGCGAGGGGGTGGGGCTCGCAGGAGTACTGCAAAGCTCAGAGCGTCTATGGAAAAGGGCAGGGGCGGCGCTAATAGTTCATAAGGAGGGGCAGAGTCTCACAGGCGACGCCGGTGATCAGCGTAGCTGTGAGATTGGCCCCCTGCATTTGGCAAGTGATACTTCTGGTGACAGTTGGCGATTGCGAGTGTGAGCGAGTGAATGGCGTGAACTTGGTGAATGTAGCGTGAGTGTTTAGCTTGGGTGTGGGAGCGTTGTGTGTTCACTCCTGTGATCCTCTTTGTGTGGGCCCCCTTCCTAATTTCCCTGTTCCCAAGAGAGTGCCCCTCCTGCTCCCCGTCCCTATACTTCGTGAGGGCTCTTCCCCCTTATCCTTCACTAACCATCACGTCCTTCCTGCCCCCATTCCCTTGGTTCCCAAGATCACTGTGTGCATTGGCGGGGTGAAGGGTGTGGCAGGCACAGAGAGTGGGTGAGGCAGTGGTGGTGGTCGTGCACGAGTGGAGGCATTGCTCAGGGCCTTGTTGTCTTCCCCCCCCATGATGATATAGGCCTCGTTTCTCTGGTGAGGAACTATAGGCCCTATAAGAACCAGAGGGGTGTTTTTCCTTGCATAACGGAGCTTGCCGTCACTGGGGAAGGAAGTGAGTCGCTTGGTGCATGGTGTGGCTGTCTTCTCAGGCCCAGATACCCTTCCCAGTACCCTTTTCTTAACAATCATTAATGAATGTCCACGTCAGACTCAGTACAGACCCTTGGGTACCCCACTATTTATATCTCTTAATTCTGAAGACCAACCAGTTAGTCATACCCATTGGGTGAAAACCGACATGATGCTAACTCTGCTTTAACATTTCTTACGCATGTTGCAGGGTTGCATACAGCCCTGCTGCATGCATAAGAAATGTTAAAATGGAGTTAGTGTCATGTCTGTTTTCACCCTTTGTTTCCTATTGTTTAACCAGTTACTGATCCATGACAGGACACTTTTTCTTATCTCATGACTACTTAGTTTTCTCAAGAGGACATTGGAAGGGATCTTGTCAAATGCTTTCTGAAAGTCCAAATACACTGTATTGACTGGATACCTGTACCAACATATTTGTTGACACCCTCAAGAAAAACTCCAATAGATTGGTGAAACATTACTACTTTTTGCAAAAACCATGTTGGCTCTTCCCCCGTTATGTCACGTTTGCCAGTATGCCTGATAATTCTATTCTTTATAACTGTCTCCACCAATTTGTCCAGCACAGACATCAAGTTCGCTAGTCTGTAATTGCTAAGGTCATCTCTGGAGCCTGTTAAAAATTTTGCATTAAATTTGCTGCCCTCAGGTACGGAGACAGATTTTAGTGATAAGTTACAAATTACCAATAGTAGTCGTGCAATTTTGTATTTGAGTTCCTTCAGAACTCTTGGATGAATACTATCCAGTCCTGGTGACTTTTTACTGTTTAATTGATCAATCTGCTCTAAAACCTCTAGTTCTAAAGTCGCGTTGAACTGCGATAGTTCTTCAGACTTATTACCTGCAAAGAACAGTTTTGGTGTGGGTCTCTCTCCAACATCTTCTGCAGTGAACAGCAATGCAAAGAATTGATTTACTTTCTCTGCAATATCCTTATTTTCTGTGGATACCCCTTTTGCCCCCTTTCGGTCATTTAACAGACCAGCTGACGATCCAGCAGTCATTCTGATGTAGTTGGAAATGAAAATTATTTTTCCCCAAACTGTGGGTTGGTCTGGTCACAGAGAGCAGCTGCTAGGTTGCTGTGTTCAGCTGGTTGTCCCAGGCATTGGGGCCACTGCTCTTGCAGAACATTATATCCCAACATTTCAAGTGGCTGAAGAGGGATGGAAACCTGCCACCCTAATGTTTATACATTTGCATGTGTTGTGTAAACCTTTATGTAAACTTACTCTGCCTAACTTTGAGGTTGGACTTGGGTAGGAAGGGGAGAGGACAGGGTTCATGTGTGTGCTGGATTTTTTAAAAAAACCAACAAATAAACCCCCACAGACTTTTAAAATGTAATTAGTCACACAACATCCTTTTACATAGTTAGTTGGCTAAAAGTATGCTGCAGCATCATTACTAGTATAACCAGATAGCTAAACTCTGGGGAATCAGAGACAAAAGTCCTGGGTTCTGTTCTTGTGCTGCTCTTGTGTTACTTCTCCACTACCTAATTTATAAAATGAGATACTAATTCCTAGATCTGTATCTTGTAGAATAGGGTGTTTGTTGAAAGGGAAAGTGCTGAGCTGTAGAAGAAGTGCAGTCAGCAAGAAACTGCCACCACTTGAACATCTTTCTGCTCCAGCCTGTAGCTCAGGTTCTGCAAAGTTGTGCTGTGCTAACTAAACCTGGGACAGCATGTTTTAGGAATCGATGTGGAACAATGTGCAGAATTTGGGACTGTTCGGGAACTTACTAGATACCACTTAAAATACAGCTTCTGTGACAGGTTGGGGGTAGTAGAAAGAGGCATCGTGTCTGCTGCCTGTGGTGGCTGGGATGAGTATCCTGTGCAGACAAAATTGCAAGATCCCCCATCAGGTATTTTTCCAGTCCTTTTTGGTGCAGGGACTAAAGAACTGACTTTCTGACTTCCACATTTTAAAAAAACTATTTTGTTTCTGTGCTTCTAAACTGTTAGCCGTCTGCATCCAGATAATCTCCAACCAGTCACTACACTGAATTTTGTCTGTGTGCTGCACTGTGTGTGTCTGATAATCCTGTTAGACAAATCTGTTAAACTCCTAAACTTTTGGGAAAGCACCACCATATATCAAAATGTCAAAAGGCTAAGCAGTAGAAAACTGATCTACTTTCATGTAACTAGAAAGACTGATGGTTTATTTGTATCTGTATGGTGAATTGTAGCATTTTGACCTTCTCTGTCTCTGCTCGTGGGTTAAGATTTCCCTAAGGTTCATCTGTTTTTGCTTTATTGCTGCAAATTCTAAACTTGTTTAAATTCCTATAGTAATAGCGATGAGGTCATTTGAAAAACGCATTTGTTACCCTTGCACTGGAGAGGCATGCATACTTATAGTACATTACATGCAACAAATTGATTTGAAATTGGCCCATTAGTTACATTGGTTTAAAGTGCCAGAAAATTGATCTAAATTTCATAATTTAAGAATGGAATCCGTTTCTCTTACTTACGGAAGGATGATTTATTTAGAGACCAACTGGAGTGCATGAATACTTGTAAAGTAGATAATGGAGGGAGAACTTTTGCTGGGTTAGGAGTAAGAGTGCAGTTCGAGTACGTTTATGGAATATGCTCTTCGTAACACATTGAATATCTAGCACATCTCCAATATATCTACATTTCTTGACAAACTTGGTGTTCACATAGCATCACATATTGAAGGAGTTAGTAAGCAGCATGTCTACTTAACGTACCCTTTTTAAGCAGAAAGCATTTGAATTGCATTAAATGAAATAATACATTTTTATAATGTTCAGAGAAGAGATTGGGAGCCATTTCAAAAGATTAACATGCTAGAAAGAGTAGGGAGACACCAGGACACATTTAAAGTTGCCTTGGCAAGTGATAGTGGAAAGAGGGAGCCTTTCAAGTCTATCTTTGCTCTTGGGCCTATTTGATAGTTCACATAATTTCAAATTCATATGTAATCTATTAATGCCACTTACGTTCCACAGAACCATCAAATGCAGTTTTGTCATCCACCAAGTTGTTACAACCAAGCCCTGTATACATTTTCACAGTGAAGCTAAAAAAAAATAGGAACAATCAGGTTTATTTGAATACGACTTTGTTCAAACATCACAAAGATTTTGTGAATAGTTTGAAACAAAGAACTAGACTCAATACCCATAGAGCAGGTGAAATTCTCTAGATACCTTGGCTTGGTTTTTCATGCAACGGGCTCATGGGAAGTTGGTGGAAAACAGGTATTACCTGTTATAAAACTTCTGGAGAGTAAACTTACCCCTCAGGCTGTTTATGGTGCAGAGATATGGGGTTGCACAGCAGGTAATAAATTGGAACACTTCCAGAATAAATTAATGAGAGTTATACTGGGAGTTCCCAAAGGCACCCCTGTTAGTATGATGAGGACCGAATTGCATCTTTTCCCTATAGAACTGCAAGCACGATTAAATGTCTTCTTGTGCTGGCTTAGACTAACTAAAATGCCAACAAATAGATTTCCAGTACTTTGCTGGCTGGAAACAGTAGCAGCTGACGGGAAGTATAGTTAGGTGGAGAACTTGAACAAACTGGTATTTTCAGCTGGCTTTTCATTTACTGCTTTACAGGAACTGCCACAAAATCAGATAAAGGAAGTGCTGGCAAGGCACCTGAGAGATATAGCCATTCAGAACGATATGGCTAGTATAAGCCAAAATAAGATTGCTCCATCTTTAAGTAAATATAAACTGAGATTCGAGTTGGAATATTATTTCACTTGCTTAGAATCTTTTCATCTTCGAAGAGCTTATACATTATTTAGGTTCCAGCCGTCAAAAGTACTAGAAGGCAGATATCGGCAAGTTCTCTAGAACAAAGAGTCTGTTTGTGTGGTATGAGCCAGATTGATGATCTCAACCACTGTGTTTTTGATTGCTGTTACACAGCAGACGTTAGGAAGTGATTTTTATTTTCCCTCTTAGCTGGTAAGTCACACTGGGATCTGCCAAAAAGCTCAAGTTCCTATTTGCATCCTCCCAAGATAAAATAATTAGAAGGGTAGCTAATATGGCTCGTAATATGATGCTAGCCAGGAAGATTGGTTCAAAGCCCTTTGTGGTACCAGGAAATGTATAACTCTGAGAGCCTTATATTTATTTATTTATTTATTTAAAAATTGCTATTTGTGTATTTATTTGATTTTATCTGTTCTGTGTTTTTGTACTTACTACTGAAATTTTTTCTTTGTATTTTAAAAATTTGCAAAAACCTTATAGTCGAGCCAAATAAAGATTGATTGATTGAAACAAAGAACTTTTTAAAAATCTGTCAAATTCTATTTTAAAGCACTGCAGATTTGCTAGAATTACTTAATGGTTTTTTAACAGATCTGAATAAAACGTTTAAATAAATGGTTTTAGGAACACATCGATAAACTAAAATAGCTTAATTTTTTTAAAAGGGAAAAATTACATTAGGCATCTAATTCCCACTAACTTTCCTTGGAACATAGATGTCCAAGTGCTGTCATTGAATGTGGTGGGAAAAGTCTACCCGTTCTAATAGGGCAGGCCACTTGGCCATTTACAGTCCATCTCTGCATGTGGTGCAGGCTAACATCCGAGTACCAAAAAGTGTGTTCAGTATTTCAAAGCTGACTATTTAAATGAATGAAAGTTGGGAAATTGCATAATTTAAAGTTCTGTTCACATGCACTGTCTTTTTACTATTGGTAAAAGTTTGCTAAAAAACTTATTGGAGATCACCACATTATAATACAGGTTTTCTTGCATAGGTGGTGAGGGACTGTGCTGTATGGACAAGCCAAGGGAATATAGCAGAGCTAAGGCAGTATAAGCTATGGATTACGGTAGGGATATAGCTGCTGTATAGTGCATGCTTGTGTGCACGAGATACAGTTCAGCCCATTTAGTCTAAATTTCCTGAAGTAGTTCTGCTGATAAAATGCAATCACTTAAAATGTAGTCAGTCTGATTATATTTTAAGTTAATTTACTCTTATTATTTATATAGTGGTCTGGACAATAAAATATATGGTCCTCAATTTTCATTGTGTGTGTTAATACAAGATGCACACCATTTTGTGCATTTGATAGAATCAGAATTTTTTTCTAACATTTTCTCCATAATAGTACTTGGCATCAAATTCTTCCAATCTACTAAAGGTTTGTTTGGTCATTTTTCTCCCCTTTGTTTCCATTGGCAATGGAAGCAGACTGAGAGCCACTGGAAGTTGTAGTGATCTCTCGGGCATTTTTAATTCTTGGACTCTAATCCTAAAAGCCCTTGCAGTGCTTTGTGGATTTGAGCTACTTCAAATGCTTGTAGAATATGCTTTTTTAGTTTACTTTATTTACGGCCGAAGGCCCAAAAGGTTGTAGAATATGCTTACCACCTATGCGGTATAAAAAGGAGGAGTTTGAGTTGGTGCTGTTGGTGACCATTAGGGAATATTCCAATGATACCAAAAAAAATAGCTCCATGCCCATGGGGCTTGCTTTCAGACCCATGTATACCTACTGCCTTGAACTCCTCTGTGGAACCAGAGGGATTAACCTGTCCATTTTCATGGCCTGAGAAATGTTGAATGAAGTGCCAAATGCTAATGTCGCTGCTTCTATGGCCCTTTTAAAACAGGTGTGAGTGCAAGGGGGAGGGGGGAATGCTGGGTGCAGGAGGTGGGTTTGCATGGGCGCGCACCTCCTTCACGTGCACGGAGCCACCTGTTTTTCCCCAGTTGCTCTGTGGATGGATGATAGGTGAAGGTGCGTGGGTCGCGGGAACGCACATGCACCCCCACTCACCTGCCATGACAGTCACACGGGTGGTGTCCACTCATGCTTGCACAGCAGATTGGCGTGGGCATGAGTGGGCCTGTTTCATGTAAAAAGGGCCTATGTCATAACATGGAGGGGGCTAATTAGTCACCCTCTGAGAGGCCACAAAAACTGGCTTCGTGCTTGGGTAATCTGTCTGGGGTAAGTTTTGTTAGGTGATATTTTTACACCTGGATAAACTATTTTGTGTGAATATGCCCTGTGAGGACCTCTAGTTCCTAGGCTCTGAAACTGGGGGTGGGCCTGCTGGGGGCATGGAAGGTGTTCTGAAAGCATTTCAGGAGGACCCCAGCTCATGAACATCTATCTTGACACTCACTGAGCTAGTGCAAATCTCCAAAATAATGAGGTAGCAAGGGGGAGAAAGGGAAAAAACAAGGGGAAGAGAGAGGGGAAGCAATAGAGTGGAAAGGAAAACAGGGAGCAAGGGGTGTATGTATGGTGGTTGGGCCTCAAATATGACCGACAAATGGAAGTGTGGGACATGGTTCAAAAAGTTTGAGAACTGCTCTAGTTGAACATGTGCATCTTTCCCTAATGTAGACAAACCCTTGTGAAGTTTCTATGGACTCCTCAATTGTGGTGTGTCATTTTGTAAAGATCAGATCTCAAACATTTGATTTGATTCTATCAAATCCATATTATATCCATTTATGATTTACTGTATATGATTTACTTATATTATATCCATATATGATTTACTTTTCTTTTGCAGACTTTTTTATTGACAATCTAAGAAATACATATAAAATAAGCTCATAATTATAGTCTGTAATAATGATTTTGAGATTGTTTTAGAAAGTGTTTTTATTCCTTACCTATGCACCCACCATCCATGACACCTTCATGCATGTAAAGCAATATTCGCTTTCACCCATCTTGATGCAAGATACAGATAAATGTCTAAAGCACTCCTTCCAGAGGAAAACTGTTTCGGAGTAGAAATGCACACAGATACGTTGTCACAAGCAGGGCTGGGCACAAATCAGATACCAGGTAGGCGCTCATCAAGGCTGAGCGCAAGTCCAAGCAGGTAGTCAGTTGTACATCAAGGCCAGTTTCTGTGAAGGAAGTCTGAGAGAGAGCCAGAGACATGAGGGCTAGATGCAGGAGGGTCAAGCTCAGAGGGGGAAATCAGGAACTGGACTGGATGCAAAGGCTGAAGCTGCAGAAGGAAACCAGGAACAGGAGCTGGAACAAGATGTGGGAGCAGATGCTGAAACGGGAACTCAGGAGTCGAGATAAGATGCGGGAACACACACTGGCCAGAACAGGAGATTTGCAAAGTTGGCAAGCCAAAGAGGAAATGGCTGCCTGACCTTTATATAGGGAAGGGACTTTCTAAGAGCTTCCTACTTTTCTCCTTTGCTCCCAAGATGGCTCCTCATAGGTTGAGATGGAAGCACATAAGAACATAAGTAGTGTCATACTGAGTCAGACCAACGGTCCATCAAACCCAGCATCCTGTCCTCCAGCAGTGGCCAATCTTGATCACAGGGGAGAAGAACCAACAGTCACAATGGGCAATCTATTCCCTGTTCATTCCAGCTTCCGACAGTAAGAAGTTCATCCTGTAAGCTGCTTGGTTAATAGCCATTAACGGACCTACAAGAACTTATCCAGTCCTTTGTTAAACCCAACTATACTACTGACCTTCACAACGTCCTCTGGTAACAAATTCCATAATGCATTGAGTGGAAAAAGTACTTATTTTTAAAAAATCTGCCGGCATCTAGTTTCATGAAGTGTCCTCTAGTTCTAGTACTATTTCAGAGGGTAAATAACTGTTCCCTATCTACTAATTCCACACCACTCAAGATTTTATAAACTTTTATCATGTTCCCCTGTGTTACCTCTAAGCTGAAGAGACCTTGTTTGAGATACTAAAATCGGGCTAATCCATGTGTATGTTGACATAGGATGTAGTAATATGTGTAGGATGAAAGACAAGTTACAACAATTTTCTTCAGGGAACAGTCATTTTTAAATGAATTAAAATGCATTTATCTCTAAGCTGAATGCGGCAAGTGTAGTGAAAGAAAATTATAGAAGTGGGTGAAGATTGAAGACAAAACTGCTGATTGACATGTCATACTACATATGAACTTGATAATAACTTAAATATTTACAGCATATATCTTGTTAACCTAGATAAGAAAGTCAGTTTCATTTATTTGGGTTTATTTTAATTCTGTATTATATTTTTAATTTTTAATTTTGTTGTTGTTAAAAAAGCATGTTTTAATAAAAATAGGCAGAGGTCATATTACTTCTATTTTGGGAGAACTTAAAATATCCATGGAGAAAAACCTATAGATAGCAAAGTTATAACTCCCAACTTGCCTTGATGCCTCAGTTTAGTTTTTTATTTACGGTCAGCCTTTATGGTAAATACTGGTTTTCTGTCCATTACTGCTTCAGTTTGCCCACTGGTGGTTTCAACCCTGCTGCTTCGCTTCAATTTAGATTACTAATACTGTGTGAGAATTGCTGTTATGTGTTGTTAAATAAGTCTTGACTAACCTATACATTTCCTGTTTATGCAGTAAATTTTGAATGGGAAGAAAATATTGGAGTAACTTGCACTGTAAATAAACAGTTAGCAATGAACATCATAGTGAGATATGGCAATGTATGACTTACTCACTGCAGAAGTATCTGTGTCATTAGCATGCAAGATAACAAATGTAATTACTATGGTGACTTACTCACAAGAGTGAGCCATTTGTGTCCAGCCTTCTGGGCTGTATAGTGAAAGAACTGTGCACACTGCTTCAATACCTTGCTGCTGAAATGCAATTCTCCCTTTCTTGTTCTCTTTTTCTAATAAATATTTTCCCAATATTCCCTGAAATAAATTTCAAAAGACATTTTGGCTTTTTAAAAAAGTAATATTAGTTTGTGTACACAGGTTTTGGTATAAATGTTTTCAATACTGTATTCAGTCTTAATTGATTTGCAGTTTAGTTGTATTAGCATTTCAGAATCACCCACTTCTGTTGGAAAGGTCTATTACAATAAGCTAGTCTAAACATTTTAATTGCTTAGAAAATCCAGGGTAGAAGGTTAATCAGCATTTTGCCCTTCTTAAAGAACTTAGTTTGATATTATTTACTTGTTTTAAAGAATGTGGCATGGCATTAGTTTATAGGCCTTTTCTATCTACAAGGTTGCTCACCTGATCTTAAGTTTATAAGCTTTTGATGAACCTTATGCTTCTATTTTTGTATATTATGATGATGTAAATTATCTATAATAAGCCATCCTAATTAAAGTTGATAAATCTACAACACTGCTCCAATTATACAGTAATCAATTAAACACTAATTTAATTCTACTTAGCTGGATACAGGATATCATCAATCAGGTTCAGACTTTTAATACATCAGATTCAACATATTAACAAAAATTTTAGGTACTCAGATAAACAAGAAAAAAAATCATAATGTCAAATAGCGTTGGTTTTATTCTGGGACCTCTTGGAATGGGAATACGGTGGGTCAAGGGGACCCTCAAAGCCCTTGCCACCAAGAAGCAGGGTTGCACTCCTTTCCACTAGGTGAGGAGGTGCCTCAGCAATTTCTCCTGTGGCTGGGGAGGCAAGTAGCTGTCTTGCCTGCCTTGCTAGCAGCCTTTGCGGCGGACAGAGACTCACATGCAGACCTGCTGTGAGCAACTGAGGAGAGCCCCAAGAAGAGGTGGACCCAAAGAAGCCTCACCAGTCCCCTCAGAGGGGTAGGAGTTGCAGTTCCACTAGGGGGAAGGGCAAGAGGCTCCAAAGTCAGGGTGCCTTCCAACAATCCAGCTCCTCCAGTTGCTGCTCTTCCTCTTCCTCCTCCTCTTCGCCTGCCCCACGCTAGGGCAAAAGAGGCAAGGACCATTCCAAGAGGTCCAAGAATAAAACCAAAAAGGGGAAAAAGAGAGAACGGAAATATAAGGAAACAAACAGAAAAGGTCTTCCTCTCCCTCATATTCCTCCTCCTCTTCAGAATCCTCCCATCAGGGGTACCCACCTCAGGGGTTTGATAGGGAGGAAGGGGAATTACTGGACAAACCAGAGCAGCCCTCTGAGGTTAGGCTCTTTGAACCTGATCTTTTTAGTTAATATCTGGAGGAGGTGGCAGAAGAATTATATATGGAACCTACATTCCCCCTCAGTGTCAGAGGCATCCAAAGACAAGAAGAGAGCTTTCCCAGGCCCACAGCCCTTACCGAACTTCCCCTGGCTCAATTTTACCTGGATGCTATCCAGGAAGAGTGAGTGTATCCTGCTAGATACAAAGCCCCCTTATAAGCATGAGTCCCTGGTACATAGGTGACACCATCCGCCAGCTGAAGGTGAAATGGCCGGGCACTCTGAGCCCAGGCGCAACCACTTCCATCAGCTATGCTGAATCCCATGTTTTCCACTAGGAAGAAAGGCAGGTCTTCAAAAGCAATCTTTTCACATGCACCCCCATCCTGGTGATACAAGTTGCTGTCCCCCCTCCCCTTCACCCCAGCTCATCCATGGTTGGTTGCCAGTGCTGACCACATGGATGAGTCTGGGGCACCTGTGTCTTGGGCCGAGGAATGGGGCTCAGGAGAGGAGGAGTGTCTGTTGCTATCTTTGGGAAGCCAGTTGGAGCCCACTCTGCTTGCCTGCCTGCCAGCACTAATGTGCTATGGTAGGTTTGAAGGTCAGACTTCATCCCCGTATTGCTCAGGTGTGCTGCCTCCTTCCTGTGCTTCACCAAAACCCTGCAGCGGGGAGACTCCATTTCCTGATTGTCCTCAAACTGGTGGAAATGCTACCATAGAGTATTGGACTTCAGCGGTGATCACACGATATTGATGGGGATTGCTGCTGCTTTATCCTCAAAGGAGGCAGGAAGAGAACACCAAGGAGAAGTTGAGGAAGGAATGAAGGGAGCCCGCCAGACTCCCGTCACTCACAACAGCATCCTCCACGAAAGGGGAATGGGGTGCCCAGGCTGCTGATGCCAGGAGAGGCCTGTGGATTAGGGGACCCCACTCTGCTGCTGCCTCCAGAGGATGACAGGGTAATCAGAGGGCTGCTTAGGAGTACTGCAGTTGGAGATGTGCCCAAACTCCCCCACCGTAGGTGACCAATTTGCTGCTTCCAGGGAAATCCTGCTGTAAAACATCAGTGCCAGTGGACCCCTGGCACTAGGTGCACCTTTATCCTCAAAAAAAGGTATGCTTCACCCCTTTCCTGCCATTCCCTGAAATGCTATCACTAGTGGAAGGCTGGGGCTCCTTTACAATCGGGAGCAACATCTTCCCAGTAAGCTCTACTTCTTGGATAAGAAGGCTATCCTAACAAGCTTTTGGGGGGAGTGTGTGTATCCAAATTCTCTTTGCCTGTGCCCCCATCTCTGACCTGAAGGTGCTCCTTCTGCCCCTGGTTTGGGCACCTCAGTGCTTCATGACATGAAAGCTTCCTCATGATCAGTGAAAGGGTATGTGATGTAGACACAGTCACAAAAATCAATTGCACAACAGACAAAAAAAATCTAACGTCCTACATCTATATAATCCTACTAAATGTAAAATAAATCTCCATAAATTTATATAAATAGTATTTACAGTGTTCTAAACACTAGAACACTGTAAATCTATATGAACATACTCCTATAAATGGTATGCTAACTCCTAAATACCTTATGTATAATATCCTATGTAAATCCTATATAACCTATTCTAGATATATTTACAATACACTAAGATCTAATAAAAAAATAATCCCGATCCTCTAAATTCTAAATCTAATGCTATACGGGAAGGGAAAGGATTTGGAAAAGGAGAGGGGACAGAGGAATAGTGAATACTAATTAGACACACACAGACAGGAGATTTAAATTATATACTCAAAACCTCTTCAGTTTAAGAAAAGTTAAGGCTCTTACAAATTGTCACGCTCCAAAAAGCATGGAAATTGTAAGTTAAGACTCCCATCTTAACTTCCATGCCAGGTAAACAGTGGAGACGTTGTACAGTCTCGTATATTGTGCTTGTTTACAACTTAGGCTTCGTGCACCCACACTTTGCCTTGGCCTTTCATCCTGAATCCTCCTTTTCTGTAGGTTGGAGGCAACACTGAAGCTGGGGATAGTGCTATATAAAAGATAAGAATTTAAAGTTGGGTACATATTGAAATTAGTAAAATGAATGCCCATTGGAAGGAATGGAGGCAACAGCAATGCCAATTTGGAAATAAAATAAGTAGTGCCATATTGGGTCAGACTAATGGTCCATAGAGCCCAGCACCTATCTCACAGTGGCCAATCTTGGTCGCTTGGTAGAAGTACCCAACAGGTCACATGGGTGATCTGTTCTGTTGTTCACTCCCAGCTCCTGACAGTAGGGGGTTATATTTCCCCAAACCTACCTGGCTAATAGCTGCTAATGGACCTATCCTCCAGAAACATGTCCAAGCCTTTTTTAAACTCAGGTACTTTACGGGTCTTGACCACATCTTCTGGCAACAAATTACACAAATGAATTGTGTGTTGAGTGAAAAAAACTTTTATTTGTGTTAATTCTGCTACTTGTTAGTTTCATGGGGTGTCCCCTAACTCAAGTACTATTTGAGAGAGTAAAGACCCATTCCCTATTTACTTGTTCCAGAACACTCATGATTTATGAACTTCTATTATATCCCCTGTGTCCTCTCTTCTCCAAGCTGAAGAGCCCTAACCTATCTAGCCTCTCTTCATAGGGGAATACCCTTTATCATTTTTGTTTTCCTTCTCTGTACCGTTTCTATTTCTACTATATCTTTTTTGAGATGGGGTGATCAGAACTGCACACGGTACTCAAGGGACATTTGCACAATAGGTTTATGTAGAGTCATTATGATTTTTTTTAGTTTTTTCCCTTTCCAAATAAATCCTAAAATTTTTTGTTTTTTTGACCGCCACCACACACTGAGCTGAGGATTTCAATGTATTGTCCACAATTACTCCAAGATCCTATTCCTGAGTAGTAACTTCTAATTTAGAAACCCGCATTGTTTATATATAGTTTGGATTATTTTTCCTTATGTGCATAATTTTGCACTTGTCTGTGTTATTTCATCCGCCATTTAGATGCCCAACCACCCAGTCTTGCAAGATCCTCCTGTAATTCTTCACAGTCCACTTGTGTTTTAACTACCATAAATAACTTTGTGACATATGCAAATTTGATCACCTCATTCTTAACTCTGTTTTCCCCCATGGGGCCCTGGTCCAGGAAGGAGGCAGAGGCAGCAGCAGAAGCTTGAACTAAGTATTACTTCTTGGTGGGATAGCCCTCGGTCATGTGAGCACTAAGAACATGTGATTTATTTTATTTATTTATTTCGCATTTATACCCCGCCCCTCCTGAAACAGCTCGGGCCGGCTAACAGTATCAAAAATAAAAACAGCTGTCCGCGTGAGAGGGCATGTTCAACAGATCCTCCCTTCTTCCCTTCACCCCTAGGTGTGTGCTGCAAGCCAGCAGGGATTTGCTACCCTCCCAGAGCTCCATGGGGCCCACCGCCCCTGCACTGGAACAGCAGCTTGGGGGACAGAAAACACCAGCAGGAGCCCCCCTGGCGCCCCAGGCCACCCTCAGCTTGTGAGATGAGCTCCCTAATGTTTGTTTTCCCTTATGATACCCCTTATGATTGGTTTCCCTTTATGTTTGCCTCCATTTATGATTGTATTTGGATCTACTTATCACTGCAAAAAAGTGTTTTCACAAATGAAAACCGTACTCAGTCCTGTGAGAAGCCGTCTGACCACTGACATTTTTTATTCATGTTTGTGTCTGCTGAACTACCAGACTAACACCTCCAAACTCAGCAGCCAGAACCAGAGCTAAGGCAGCCACTAGGACAGAAGTAAGGCTTGTTGATTGATTTGAGAGCATTTTTGCTTGTTTATTAAATTTTAGTTTGCATTTCAAAGTTTGCAATTCAGTATTCATCATTGACACATTTAAAACTGTGTGGGTCTGTGGGAAGAAATCCTGGTTTGATTTTTTTTAAAAAAAAAAAAAAAATCTGGGCACGGGGGGTGGGGGGAGGTCTTTTAATCATTTTAATAGCAATATTGACTCTGGTGTTTGTGTGTGTGCTGCTGGCTTCATCCCCTGCCAGTGGCCCTGCCCACTACTGGCAATCCATTATCTTACAAGTGGATGGGGGCTTTTTTTGGCAGTATGCCCCAAAATGTTGCCTATGCATTCAGCTACTTAGCCTCTGACCTGTACTCTCTAGTTGATCCTTCAACTTTGCAAAAACCACATGCTCCAATATCCCATTGAAATGGACTGGTTGACACTGGGCTTTTGCTCCACATAGAGACAAATTTCTATTCAGATGCTGAATAAAAACATTATCTTGATAATTTTAATGATTGTAAGCCGCTCCGAGCTGCCTGTGGCAGGAGGGGCGGGGTAACAATTTTAAAAAAGAAAATAGTCTGCTCCATGGGTTCAGTTGTTTTGCCATTGTGGCCAGTTCCCATGATTTCTCTTAGGATCTTGGGGAGATTCTGTGACTTCTCACAGGGCCACCGTTTTTAATAGACCAAGCACCATGAATCTGTGGTGTTGGTATTCCCTTATTCCAAAAACGTCCCTGACACCAGCCACAGTCTTGGTGCCTCAACATGTAGGCCACTTGTTTCTTTGCAGTTCATGCTCTTTCAGTAAGGTAGCAACCTTTTTGCACAAGAACCAACCCAAGGGAGATGTCAGCACAGGCGATGATGCTCCATGTGTTCTTGCCTACTGTCAATGTGTTGTGAGAATTAATCCTCAGTGACTGCTGCTCCCCATACTCCCATATTCTATTTGTGTCTTTCTCCGATGCCCCAGTAGTCTTATGTAGGAAACCCAGAGTAGAATTCCTTTCTGATGATTTCAAAGGAGGGATGCTGTTCTTCTACAAGCTGGGGGTGGAAGCAGAACTACCACAACATTCCACAGAGGTGGTAGGGAAACAGCAGTTCTTCCCTGAATAGTTCTGCAAATTAGCCTGGGTCACCTTGGCAGTCACGTTAAGCTTTGAAAGTGACTAGCTTGTCCAGAGAGAGCTTCACTCAGAGATTCCTGTCCTGTGAAATGGTGACATTTCAGGCTGAGTTCAATGCAGCAGTTGTGTTGGACTAGACTACTGGCTAGTGAGTTAACTATAGCTGTTCCTTAAAGATTTCAGTGTTCTTTCTGAATATGAGAGGAAACACCACCCTCCCCTTCAATCACCTCTCAAAACATTGTGTTTGTGTTGCAAATCTTATTCATGTGAAGCCAGCAGGAGGGGTGCCATTATCAGAGGGTTCCAAGATTTCCAAGATGAAGAGTTGGACTGAGAGTGACAGAAGCCACTTCAAGCTGGGGTCCCTGTGGCAGCACATAAAGCAGTTGCCAGGGATCAGGCAACTATAGTTGGAGTTGGGGTAGACGCCACCGTATGGGTAGTAGTCAGGGAGCAAGTGGTCAGAAATATAGGTTCCGTGGGAAATTGTGGTACAGTATTGGGGTATGGTTTGTCTTGAAGATCTCTTCCCCCAAGGGTTGGAATTCACATGTTACCAAGCCCACAAGTGATGCAGGGGGGAGGAATCAAAATGACCGACCTTTGTTCAGTAAGTTGGCTGTATCTCCATTATTAATGGCCATAGAGCAACCATTCATAGCTCAAATTAAAGGTAATTTAATATTAATGTTTATATAGGATGCAAATTGATAAATGTAGCCACCGTTGGAGCAGCAGTGCTTAACCTCACCTGACAAGGTAAAACTACTATTCCTATGAGGCTTAGGACCCCTGAAGGGAAGGGGCTTGGGGAAAGTTGAAAAAAGACGGGAAGATTCTGAGGGAGAGGGAGACGAGGTTAAGGGAAGGAGCTCGAGAGGACAAGTGTGGACTTTCTGAAGCAGGAGGGGGTTCTACCCTGTCCTGGCTTTGGAACTGTCTCCCATGGGATTCTGCTATCCATCACAAGCCTGCCATCCTGCCCAGACTGGTTACTGAGAGCAGCCTGAAACTCATGAGAGCTGGGGAGCTGCTCTCACCACCAGAGACCTTCTGTGGTGATTTCTGTGAGACTCTTTATCTGTGAGTTAAGCTGGCCAACGGACAGCATTGCAACAAACAAAACAACCCACCACCTCTATACATGTTAAGGAACGTGTTGGACTAAAAGGGCGGTGGGGACTGTCTTCTGTATTGTGAGTTAGGTTGATGGTTTTCTTTCTCTCTCATAAAGGGTTACTATCTGTATTACATTGTATACTGTCCTATGGTGTGCTGATGGGGTATTGTCCCTAGGGACCTGCATTTGTGGATCTATCCCACTAAAGTCCCTTGGATGGAGGCACTAGGTGCCATGAGACAGAAACTCAGGGACTCGCAGCCTAAAGAGAGGGTGGAAGGAATTAAAAGGAGGGGGGGGGGCGTCCTTATTAGTTCCCTCCATCTCTGGGGCTTTGGGGTTACATTAAAAAATCGGTTAAGGTAATAGATGGAAAAAAACAAAAAACACGTTTTCACTTACTGAAGTGTGAGTAGCCTTGGAAGCAAGTATGCTGGAGAATAAAGTTCCAAGAATGGATATCCGCTATTCACTATGTATAATATGCCAAAGGAATTAAGTGAAGGCTTAGTAAAACCAACCTAAGTCACACAAGCAGGTTCTAAACCGTATAGAAGAACGGACCAAGTACCAAGAGCCTATGTACATTGTACCCAGCTTGCGACTGTGTGAAATCACCATACAAATGTTAGTAGACAACAAGGCATTGTGGCACAGGAGTTACCAGTATGTGACTGAAAGGAAAACTTGATGGAGTGAAAAAGCAGTATGAGACCCAGACCCAATCAGTGGTACCTGCTGCAACACAATTGTACAGAAATTCCAGTAGGAGAAGACTGACATGAACACACTGCATTCCATACAGTAAAAGTAAATTATTATTTTTTGCCACGGCCTTCACATTCGAACAAATTCCCTTTGAAAACTTTCAGTCGATGATAATGCACAGAAAAATATCAGTAAAGCTATCAAAAAGAGTGGAAACAAAATCCTGCAGATCAAACTCAACACAGCAATTAACACAGAGGATGGACATGCCATTGATGTTACATACCATCTGCTATGCTGGGCAAAGAATGTCACACGTTATGTCGACTTGACACTGATGAGCATACCAAATCTACAGCCTCTGAAGCAGCAGCGGAGATTGAATTCTGAAAATTGAATGTCTGAAAAACGGACCAATAAGTATGGGAACTGTACAAACAGCTTATGAAAACATCCGTGCCATGAACAATGTGAGTACCCCATCTATACCACGGAAAACCATCAAGAAATTGCTGAAAACATCTTGGATGTTGAATTCCACTGACCTTCAAGAAGAAATGAACCAGAGGTTGTTAGTATAAAAGAAACTCGGGATCATGTTATAGGTGTGACAGCTGAAAATACTGATGACGATATTGAAGTGAACATGCGAGTTTTGTACTATGCAGCACATGTTCTTCAGAAATCTATTAGCAGTGCTAAGATATGGGAGTTCACAGGACTGCTAGACGTAACAGAGGAGTATGTTCCATTAGCGTTGTATTCATTCTTCAGATGGCTTGTTTCTGGTAGGATGGAAAACATGTCTTCAGAAGGAAAAGTGTGAACAGGGCAACTATGAGCATTTCACAAACTGCCATAGCTAAGACACATGGTGAGAGGCAGGTAAAGCACGTGACTACAGATAATCTGAACTATACATGTGTACTGCCTCAGCAGATAGCTGTAGAGCTGTCAGTTCACCAAGCTACGGAGAACAAGAAGGTTGTTGATCTTCTCCATGGGTATGGTTTATCTGTAGAGTATAACCGCCTTCGTCGGTATGAAACGTAAATAGCTGAGACGGTTATGTGTGACATTACCAACAACTGAGGTGTATATGTGCCCTCAGATATTGTCAAGGACAGATGCGTTTTCTTTGCAAGAGATAATGTTGATTTCATGGAGAATATACCAGTTGGGAAAAAACACTACCCACGCAACTGCACTTGCAATTTATCAATGAAAACATCCAGATGATAGTCCACCAGCCTTATACCTGATAAAATTATCCAATCATTGTGCACTAGTAGATTTCCAAGACATTGTTACATCAATAAAAGACTGCACCATGCCTGCAAAACCAATGTCAAAGTGTCGAGCTTATCCAGATTTTATCCCATGATGGCCAAGGAGACAGTATTACTATTATTATTAGCTTTTATATAGCGCCTGCGGTGTATCTGGCACTTGACAGAGAATAAGATAGACACGGTCCCTGCGCGAGAGCTTACAATCTAAAGACAGGGGGAGGGGAGACAGGGAAGGGGGAACAGAGGGAGGGACAAGGAATGCAATATTCATGAGGATGCGAGAACTCAGGTACACATTCTTGGCTTGGTTCCAGTAAATTGGGAGTTTGCAGATAACAGGTGGGGGATAATCCTGGGTAGGGATGATTACCAGGCGTTAGGAAGGGCGGAGCAGAAGAGGTGGATTTTGAGGAGGGGCTTGAAGGTGTGGAGGGTAGGGGCAAGGCAGACGAGGGTAGGGAGGGAGTTCCAGGCATGTGGGGCAGCAAGGGAAAAGGAATGAAGGTGGTTGGGGAGCAGGGGGGTTGAGGGAGGGGATGGAAGAGGAGCGGAGTGCTCGAATGGGTTCGGCGGGAGATCAGGGCAGAGAGGTGGGGGGAGGGGGGAGACTGTGAAGGGCTTTGTAAGTGAAGATGAGGAACTTGTGCAGAATACGCTCAGGAAGGGGGAGCCAGTGGAGAGAGGAGAGGAGAGACTGCACGTGGTCAAAGCGCCGGGCTAGGTGGATGATCTTGGCATTTGAACAGAGATGAGGGAAGAAAGATGAGAGCGGGGAAGGCCAGCAAGGAGGAGGTTACAATAGTTGAGGCGTGAGATGACAAGGGCATGGATGAGAGTTTTGGCAGAGGAGACAGACAGAAAAGGGTGGATCTTGGCAATGTTGTGGAGGGAGAAGCGGCAGGATTTGGCCACGGAGTCAATGTAGGGTTTGAAGGTAAGGTGTGAGTTGAAGATGAAGCCCAAACTGCGGGCTTGGGGGACAGGGAGGATGGAGACCCCGTCAATGGCAATTGACAGGGAAGAGGGAGAGGAAGGATTGGGAGGGAAGATCAGGAGTTCAGTTTTCGCCATGTTCAGTTTGAGTTGGCGTTGAGACCTCCAGGCGGAGATATCAGAGAGACAGTTGGTGAGACGAGCTTGAACAGAGGGGGAGAGGGAAGGAATGGAGAGAGAGTTGAGCGTTGTCAGCGTATAGGTGGTATCGGAAACTGTGCGAGGCAATGAGTTTACCTAGGGATTGGGTGTAGATAGAGAAGAGGAGAGGGCCAAGGACAGAGCCTTGGGGAACCCTGACCGAGAGGGGTAGGGAGGAGGAGGGGGAGGCATTAGGAAGAGGTACATTGAAGGAGTGGTCAGAAAGGTAGGAGGAGAACTAGTCTAGGACAGTAGTCAATTACATACAGTTGGAAATATCCCTGCATAGTCTGCATATAATTCCTGTATATACAGTGTCCTTTCTTAGACTAGGATACATGCAACACCACTCATACCTGCACCATCAACATCATGGTCAACAGTGTTAACAGTTTTACTATAAGCACAGAGCATTAATTATACAGTATTAGGTTCTGACAGGAAAACTGTCATTGCCTTAGTTATCAGTGGTGGGACCCCGGGCCCATTACCGGCTACCGGATTTACCGGTTACCGGTTCTACGAAAACCGGATTCCCGGATTAAATCCGGTATACCGGTACCGGATTTATTTCATTGGTTTCAATGGGGCGCTGTCCCCATTGAAACCAATGAAATAAATTAATTCCCTCCCCCTCCCCGGCTGCGCGGGTGGAAGGGGGGACACCCCCCCCCACCCTGCCCAGCCTGGATTTTTGTTTTTAAAAAAAGAGTAAAGAAAAGACCCAGAGGCGAGGCGAGCCCACCCACCAGCGGCCGTGGCGTCCCCGCAGCCGCCGGTAAGTATGACCCGATCTCTGGGGGGTGTGTGTTTAACATTATCGGATACCGGATTCTACCGGTTTCCCACCCCTATTAGATATGGGTCTGTATGTCCCAGCAAAAAAACTGCACATGAGTTGAAGGGACCTTGACCATATTGTACTTTGGTCAGGTGAATTGCATATAACAATGACGGTTATGGGTGCTTTCATCGAAAGCAGTGGAGTTGATACTGCATGGATTGAAAGTGATTTGTATGGATCTGCAACAACAGATGCTATTCTGGCAGGTAAACAGTAAGAGGAACAGTAACAGGAAGAGTAATAGATGCACATTTGACAACTGTTCAGAGTCTGTTCACTCTGTATATGGATGCATTTACTGAGCTGAATCAAGAAATAATATCCAAGAAGCTGTTGAATGCCTACAAGTAGTATGCACTGAAAGGAAACAGGAATGTTTGAGGTTGCTAATGAGCAACTTTCACAAGTTGTTCAGTCACATGATGTATTTCAAAAAATGAATGCCTGTGATGCAATTTTGAAAACTGTTTCCAGCGCCAAGACCATGTTGCTGTACATACAAATGGTATTAGACTTAGGTTTGTTCATAAAAACAGTGAGAACGGGAAATTGGCATCTCCATCTGTCTGCCCTTGATGCACTTGTGAAATTCTTCTTTGCCCATGATAAGCACCACTATGCACACATGATACCCCTGTATCTTGCAGAGTATGCCACTGTCAAGTCCAGAGATATATGCTGAGTTTTGTCAAGGAAATTGGGTTGTAAACAAAAACATTGTACCCTTCTGTGTTGTAGGAGCAGATCATTCTCTGGAACATGTAAACTGAAGCATGAAAGTGAGTGGAGGTCTAATAGGTCTGATGATGATTTTCATCAGCCCGCACTGGATTCTTCTTTATTGAGCCTGCTCTTGCTATTTAGCTGAACACTGCAAAGAAATGGCAGGCACTGGTAACACACAGAAACTTGGACATCATGAAGATACCAAAGCTTTTTTAGAACGGCAGGAAAATAATGTAGCCAGACTTGTTGATGTGTTGAAGAACCAAGGCAATGTGTTCAAAGAAACATCTGGAAATCTGCTGAACTGTATGACAGAGTGTAATGGGTGACAAGATAAAACAGGACACTTGTTCCTGAAATGTCACCGGATAGATAGCCTATGAAGAGTTGTTGAAAATCATATAAAAACCAACACCATCAACTTGTGGTCTCCAATGAAAATGTTGAAACTAAGTATGTGTAAGACCAATGGCAAGACTGTGACTGTGAAATTGCACTCAAGGATACTGGAGCTAAAGGAAGATGGTGGTTATTGGTGAGACTGCTGTTGATTGCAAAGTCTAGACCAAGTGTAGATTTTAAACATACCATTAGCAGTTATGAGCTTGCCGTCGTTCCACGCTCTTTTTACAGCTGAGGGTGACCTCTTACCAACAAAAAAGAATAACTTTCTTTCAATTCTTGAATCTCACATTGGCGAACTATCATGTACAGAAACACAGATGCCACAAGAAATGCGGATTACAATGTTTGATGGAATGGCATTGCTGCAAAGTCTTGATGAGCCTCCATTCATACACATGTGTGAAAACTTAGCCAACCATTTCCTTGACCGATTATAGTCCTCCTATGGATCCTATGATGAATTACAAGTTGTGTTTGATAGGTATGACATTCAGATGTCACTGAAAAGTGCAACTCGTACCAAACGACTAGTGGGTGGTGTGGCAATTGCCTACCATATCGGAGACAGTATTAGGATCAGGAATGTGTCTCTGAAAATGTTGCTGTCACATGTTCAGACAAAAGCAGAGTTAACTCCATGTTTGGCACACAAGAGCCTTAAAATATTTGGCAACCAACAGCATGTGGTTGTGGCATGGGGAGCCATGGTGGCAGCTGCTCACTGTTCAGTGCTCTACATACAGAGCACTCAAGAAAAGAAGCAGACACCAAAATGATACTTCATGCTGTTGATGCGCTCCTCACCAGTGCTGATCAGAAGGTTGCTACCTTGTAAAGAAGGTTCTTCGAGATGGCTCCCAACATTCTCACAACTGGGTTGTGTGCGCTCACCCTGTTCAAATAATAGACCACATGATGGTCTTGAGCTCCTCTGGTATAAAAAGAACCCTCCCCCTCTGAATGACAGTTCCTTTCAACCCTTTCTAGAAATATAAGAAAAGAATTCCATGCGGGGCTGGAAGGGTGGGTGTTGTGAGAATGTTCGGAGCCATCTCAAAGAACCTTGTTTTCAAGGTAGCAACCTTCTGTTCTTC
>QEPC01014657.1:641762-653244 GCA_003113815.1 Sphenodon punctatus
TCCTACTACTACTTTAGTCATATATGAAACTTTAGAGTTTCACAGAAGAAAAGAATAACACATACTAAATGTTTTAAAGCATATGATAGCTGTGTTGAATTGTATGACTCAATTGGATTTCTGAATCATACCATTAATATTTATAAGGCAATTCTTGTAGCTAAGAACTGCTTTGGAAAAGGGAGAAAAACTACTGTACTTAATGTTTCATTTTGTTTCTATGGCTCCCTTGGTGCTGAATAGTAGAATTGACCATGCAGTATTCAGGTAGATAAAGAGAAGCATTGGCTATATTACTACTTAGAGTAGAACATTAAAATGGTATTTTCAATTACTACCAACATCTATCATTTCATATAACAGTAGCATTTCCATAAGCTATCATAAATTTTTTTAAAAGTAGATTTGAACAGCTGTAGAAGTGGCCACATCTTGACTATGAGTAGAAGGAATGAACCAGGAATACCATTACTGATAAAATATTTTACTTTTTTTTGGTTCCGTATGACTTTACATGAAAGTTCACCATCTCTTCATTTTCTTGTGCTGAGGACACAGGTGAATGGCTTGGATTTCTATTCTGGGAAAGGTTCTTGACATAGTACTTTTTGGGTGACACCGTACCCCCAAGAAAATGCTGTAATATTTCAAATGTATTTTAGAGGTGCTTTCCTCCTTAATGTTTAAAGTTAGATGTATAATGTTCTGAAATGCTGGCGTTATCGGCGAGTGTCCTACAAGAAGTTAGCTTTTTCTCAAAGCTAGGACTTTCACTTTCATTCTCTGTACTGAAAAGTAGCAATGCAAGAACCTTGAGCAAAATTGTGTAGCAATGTACAAAATAACATACGATATGTAGGGAGTACCATTTGCATGTGTTTGACAGACAAAGCAGACATGACCGAAAGGGAAGAATTTAGATTTGTTGTCCTGACCCCTTCTCCCACCCTGCAATGGAAAGTGCACATCTTTTAAAACATTATCACAAAGATGAGGATTTTGAAAATAATTAGTAAAACTAAAGTTGATCTTCATATATCATGAGTCTGAATGTTAAAGAATGAACAAAAAGAAAAAAGAAAAAAAAAACCTTTGCAGGTCACCTAATGGGTAGCCATTATTGTAAAAAGGCTGAACCAAAGGTATAAAATAAAGCACAGGAAATATTGGAGTATGACATTCCTTGAAAAATCAAGGAACAAAAAACTAGTGTGGTTAAGATAAAGAAAAATAAATGAAAAACGTACTGGGTAAAAGTGATGATTAAATAAGACTATGTATGTGGTTTATGCTTGCAGAGTCAAGTCAGCAAAAACATAATGAGGTATCTGTAAAAATTATGTACGTACAGGTCCCTGCCCCAAGGGTTTTACAGACTAGGATGGACAAGGGAGGGAAGACAAGAATAGGAAAATATATAAGAGGGTGCAGTCCAGCTCCCATTGAAGTCAACGGCTAAACTCCCATTGGCTTGTANTTTACAGACTAGGATGGACAAGGGAGGGAAGACAAGAATAGGAAAATATATAAGAGGGTGCAGTCCAGCTCCCATTGAAGTCAACGGCTAAACTCCCATTGGCTTGTATGTAGAGCTGAATTGCGCCCAGGGATGCATTAAGAAAGATGAGAAGCTGCAGGTGCCACATGCTGAGCTTAGCTACAAGGAGAATAAAATGATGCTGAAGGGGATCTTTCTTTTGTAAAGAAGTATATTTTGATATCAGATGTGTTGTTTTTTAATACAGAAAAGTTGCAATGTGCGCTGTATGCTATCATGACTGAGTATGTTAGAAGGTTTAAATTCTTTGTGAAACCAACTTTTAGTTACCTTAATAAAATAACTGGTGGAGTGTTAAGCTTTTTTTAAACCTGTGATTGACTCAAAAATTGTCTACATTTTTATATTTATTGCTTCTTTCATTGTTGGAAATGACAATTGATAACATAACTCCTTTACTCTTGTCATAGCAAAATTTCACTTATGCAGTATTTTCATAATTTGTCCACTATCACTAAATCTGAGGATAAAATTGCTTCAGCCCTTATTACGTGGTACATCTTCCTGGGATGATCAACATAAATTGCTTTATTTATTAGTTAATCCAAATGGTTGTCTAGTTAGAAAACTGACAAATCTTGCCCATGCATTAATGGTATACTGACGCAGGAATAATGATAAACTTTAGGATTAAAACACAGATACAGTACTAGAGATGGTTTTAATTTGTTTTTTAGTTTATGTATAAAAAATGCCCAGCCCGTATAACTCGGGACAGTGTTGCTAAAGTTGCAGGGGTCAAGTGTTGCCAGCTCAAGCTCCATGAAGGGCAAGGTTATTTTTAATATTCTTAATACTCAGAATTAAAACTGGTGGAAGTGTATATGTAGTGGTAGATTGCAAGGACCAAATTATCAAGTCAATAAAGTGATTGATTTGCTAGATTGATTTCCATGATTAATCTCAGTTGAAAGGGGAGGGGGGATTGCCTTTAAATTCCTCAGGTAGCAATAAATACATTGCAATGATAAATTATTCCAGTGATGATGGGAGAAAAAGGTAAAATGTTTTATATTTTTGTTATGAATCGAATGGAATAGATTTGGAAGAAAGGATAATACTCTTCTTTCTGAAGAGGTGAGGGAGAGAGAATGACTTTACTGTTGAAAAACTGATGCTGGACTATTTATAACGTAATTTGTTATGCTTATGTAGTGCCAGCAATGTACCTAGCACTGAACACTCATTAATTAGAGACCAGTCTCGGCCCCAAGCTACTTAAAACCTATGATGGACTAGGGAGAGGCAGGGGGTGACAAGCAAGGCTGTGGAGGTGGTCTGTGGCTCTTTTGAGTGACACTGAACCTGAAATGGCAAACCCCCATGGCAGCTTTTTCCAACAGAAAAAGCTGTTCCATAAATTGTGTCAAAGCACAGCCATTCTGCCTCATTTTCCACTGTTAGTCACTTTTCCCACACGGGTTTTCCACCTTTACTGTTTCATTGTGGTATGCTGTGTTTGCCAGTGTTGTTTGCATTTTAGTGTCCCCGCGGGGTTTCTTCAACATTTCTTGATTTTGCCTAAAGCTGTCGGAATAGCGGAATGTTGGCCGCATTTCAGCTGAATAGACGGTTTCAAAATTGTGGAGTGGCGGTGTGTGTCTCTACTTATGACTGGGGTCCAGACTGGGGTGGGGTGGCAGTGCAATGAGTTGTCGCTCATCGTCCCTCCCCATGTCATGTGGCAGGCTGGCACATCATGATCCAACCCCCGTTGAATGTGTAATGTATATCATGCTGCTTTTTGTTGTGGAACTTAAGGGGAGTGCTGGGAGTGGGGACACTCATCACAATTTTTGAATGGATTCATAAGGTGAGGAGGACTGGACTCAGCTCAGAGGAGGAGAGGACAGCCTTTCTCCTCTTGTGTTCTCTCTCTCTCTCCTCTATGTCCACATGTGACTGGCTCGGTTGGGAATCGGGAAGATGACTCTGATCTTGAGTACTTTAGCTCTAGGGCTCAAGCGGGTGCGGTAGGAAGGCGAAAGGGTGCACCTTGCAGTTTAATTTTGTGTTTAGGGCTGGCACAGCAGAAAACAGGGGGGAAAGCCACAGCTACGTAGGAAAAGCAAATTTCGGAAGAGGCGAGATTGCCGTTTAAGACTAATCTGATATTCCACGACCACGTGAGAAATGTACCACAATTTTAACATAGTTCCGACACTGCAGGCCAAGTGCTGTTTCCGTGGCATTGGAAGAGGTGCGGAAATTGTGGAATGTCATCGGAAAACTGGTGGAAAAGTGGTAGGATTGCTGAAATGGCAGAAATTAACTGCAGGGAAATTAACTGGAGGGTGAAGCACGCTGGACTGGCCTTTGAAATGAACATGTTGTGGCTGTGAGTGCTGGGGAACTGGGCTCCCCAGAGGCTGTCTCTTATACACATCTAGATGTGTATAAGAGACAGCCCCAGCACTCATAACCAGTTCCTGTGACTTGCAAAGACTGTGTCCCCTGCCCACAGGGAGGGGGAGACGAAAATGTGTTGGTGCCCATTGCCCCACACTTTGTTTTGTTTGCCCACATGGCGCACTCTGGATTTTTCTGCAGTGTGCCATGAGTGGTCATGAGTGGGTGCTGTGTGGTTCACAGGAGTGCACAATTCCGCACATTACTGTCAGACAGGCAGATGAGTGGCTTTTGGATGACTATGCATGGTAGCATGGGCATTTTTTAAATTAGAGAGAGACGTTTATGAAGATGAGAAATTGCAGGTGTGCATGCTTAGTTGTTGTTACTTATTTAGTGCCAGCGATGTACCTGGCACTGTACGGTCAGTAATTAAAGACGGGTCCCTACCCCAAAGGGTCTACAATCTAAGAAACAAGTAAGGGGGAGACAAGGGAGAGGTGAACATCAGGAGAAGCAAGGTGTTCCTTACTATCACGCTTCATGTAAACAACGCCTAATAAAGCATAGGTTTAAAATACAGTTTATCATATTAGTAAATATAAATGTGTTTATTAATAAAGTTCACAATCCTAAGCACATTAGTTGTAAGTCTCATTGGTTTACTCATGAGTAAGTGCATTTAGTGTAAGAGTTTGGGGCCCCAATCTTTTCTGAACATACAGACCAGTGCACTTACACTTTTGAAGGCATCTAAGTGTGCCATTTCAAATAGCTTTTACTGTGAAACTTCTCTGACTAAAACTACTTGACATCATGTAACTATAGTTTGAGCTCTCTGAATGTCGATAAGCCAAACAATGAAAAATACTTCTTTTAAACAGGAACAGTGTAGCCCCATTGAGACTGATCTACAGCAATTTAACTTACAAGAGATTCTTGTTCACAGTGCCATTGCTTCTGTGTCTCATGATGTGGAGATAATTTATTTACTCTTGTTTTGTGTGATTCAATCTAAATGCCTTTGTCTGCATAAAAGAATAACTTTGCCATATCCCCTTAGTAACATGCAGTGCATTGTGTAATGTGGTTATTTATGTTTGCAGGTAGTAGTTTGTAGTAAAATAGCTATTATGTAATGAGTTTTAATGTGTGTGTGTTGGCAATCAAGTACCCAATTTTACAGGAATAAAAAGATGAACAATTTTGGGGGGAGTTTATATAATGGACAGGGCTTGTTTCTGAAACAAAAACGTCAAAATTTCTTTGACCTGTGTGCAGAATTTTTTTTCTTTTCGATTCCATAGGCATGATATGGTAAACTATTGTATACTTCAGAGAGGGTTTTTTTTTGTTCTTTTTGTAAAGTTCAGCTTTAAATACTGTAGAACATGAATGTCTTATTCTCCCACCTTTTAAACCTTACGTTTTATATATGATTAGTCTTACCTGCATTTTCCAGTGATGGAATAGTAGCCATCCTTAAGCTGAGAAAGATGGGGCACATAAGGTGCATATATCTATAGTTATAGATAACTCTAATCAGACAAATTCAGGTAAGAAGAAGCACCAGGAAGTTGACACTCGGAACAATGATGCTTTAGGTCAGGGGTGAGGAACTTCAGGCCCTAGAGCCAAATGTGGCCCACGGCAAGTTTTTATGTGGCCCCTTTCCACTTCCTGGATCTGGCCCTTGGATCCCGTTCTTACCTCCAGTCACTGAAAAACTGAGCTCCAGGGAAGGGAGCACAGATAAGGTCATGCAAACAAGGATAGGGAACAGTTTCATGGCACAGAGCCATGATTTGGGCCCTCCTTTCCTTGAGTGCATCCCTTAAGCACCCTCACCCCAACTTCTATGTGGCCCTCGGAGCTTGTGCAAGCTTTCAAAGTTGCCCCTGTGAGGGAAAAGTTTCCCCACCCGTGCTTTAGGTGTTGAATTCATGGATGCACATGGACACGTATGCATACACCATATCTTTGCCAAAATGAAATAGTTTGTGTTGTATGCTAAGGTTGCAGTACTTAGCAACATAATCTAGCAACCAGGGCATCTGCATCATTAGTCAGTTTAGCATGTTGCAACTTTGCATATGTTTCCCAAACATTGCCAAGCTGTGCTTCAGTTCCTCTGTCAGTGAGAATTTCTTGTCGCTCCCCCATCTACAGAGATACTGCTTGCTAACCTACCCAGTAGTGGGTATATACCAAGGACTTTTGAGAATGTTTATTTCCCTGTAACCATTGTACTTTGAGACTAGCATCAGCAATCACAGAACAAAGAAAATGGATGACGAAGGTAGGTATGTGAACAGGGATCTGGGTGATGAACAGACAAAAAACAAGTAAGAGGATATGTTTCTTACATTCAAATTGTCTGCAAATAACTTTCTGCTTGATTCCACTGATTAGAGTTGACCTCCCACCCATACATGTTATCCTACACCAAACTAAACTTGAGGGTGAGCCTTAGGTCCATTTTAAATGACCTGCAGTGCGGGGGGGAGGGGTGGGGAGAGGGAATGGGTATGTACTGCGGTGCGGGGGCAGCGTGTGGGTTATGGTTACACGGGCACGCACCCATCTCCACCGAACTTCACACACGGAGCTACCGCTGTTTTCGCCAATTGCTTAGCGCATGGGGGATGGAGATGGGTGTTTTAAGTTTTAGCTTTACATATATGCTAGACCTATAGTTCAGTATCTCTCCTGTGTGGCCTTATGTTCCTCCGTGACACAGCTCCTACCCGTGCCTCCCTCCCCAAAATATTAACAGGTTAATGGGCCCATTGTCCTACTCTTTGTTGCACATGATGATGATAGTATTGGATCAGATTATCTACCAATTTATTTATTTATTGCAAAATTTACTATTGCTCCCTCCTGTAAAATATACAACAAAAACTTTAAAAATGATCATTTCCTTCCAACCCAACGCCGCCCGTACCCATCTCCCTTACCAAATGCCTGGCGGAACAACCAGGTTTTACGTTGATGCCTGAAGGAAGGTAGGTCCTGGGCCAAAGAAGCCTCCGCTGGGAGGGAGTTCCACAACTGAGGCATGGTGGCCAAGAACACTATCTCCAATGTGGCCCCCTGCCAAACACGGGGGACCTCCAAAAGGGCACGCCCGGCTGACTGCAACGGCCATTCCAGAACCCGGGGAGTGAGGCGGTCCCGCAGGTAGGTGGGGCCCAGGCCGTGTAGGGCTTTATAGGTAAGCACCAACACCTTGAATCGGGCCCAGTAGGCAGCGGGCCGCCAGCACAGAGAACAGTGCACCGGTGTTATGTGCTCTCAGCAGCCCGTGCCCATAAGAAGACGGGCTGCAGCCTCTGGATCGTCATCTTGGGTAGCCCCATGTAGAGTGCAGTACAGTAACCAAGCCTCGAGGTGATGAAGGCATGCATGATGGTGGCAAAGTCGCTGTCTGAGATACAAGGCCATAACCATTTTACCAGATGTAATCTGGCAAATGCACTCCTCACCACAGCTGCCACCTGGACATCCATGCGGAACTGTGAGTTGAGGAGAACCCCCAGACTGCGAACCTGAGGAACCAAGACAGGGCATACGCCATCAGTGATTGGGACCTCCACTTCCTCGGCCCTCCCCACCAGCATCACCTCTATCTTGTCGGGATTCAGCTTCAGACGGCTCGTCCTCAGCCGTCCTCATCATCCTCAACTGTCCAATCGTTTACTCCTTGTCCCAGCCTTTGAGCTCAGGGATCCAACAGACTTTCTTCCCTTGGAAACACAGGGATGCCCAAGCCAGCTCTACTCCCAAATCCTTGTAGTTAAACCTCACGTTTACCCCAGTTATTTCCATTGCCTGTACAGGAGAATTGATGCAAAGAGAGACTGATTACTCCCCTGCCTCTTAACTGCTCCAAGACATCCTTATCTGATTAAAGTGAGTTTTCTGACTCCTTTTGGAAAACCGGCAAAAGAAATGGCTTGAGGACATGATCCAGAGTTGAGAGTGCTCTGTTTTAAGATTCATGTCTGTACAGGAGTAGTGTATTGTATTGGGGGTCTCAGCCTAGAGATTGCAGACATGTTGTGCGGTTTGGTGATGGTGTGTGACATGACTATAAGTGATGGCCCTAAGCTCATGGCTGTTGGGTGGTGTCCTCTATCCCCCTCGCTGCTCAGGATCTCTCATTTTAACTAACAAGATTAATAAAATCTACCAGGATATTACTTCTCACTCTTGTCCATCCCACATTTGCTTCCCTTCTCCTCCTTCCCACAATGAGATCACCTCCCTGCTACTTTACATGCAACCCCTCTGCCTGTACCTGTGACACTATTCCCCTCCTGCCTTCTGATGTCTATTACCCCATTTGTGTCGTCATCTCTTCTGCACATTGTCAATCTCTCCCTCTCTACTGGCTCCTTTCACTCTACCTTCAAACGTGCCAAATCACCCCATCTCTCTACTCCTCTTGGAGTGCTTTACAGTCACAGGTTTTCAAGGCAGGCCCCTGCTCAGTAGGTTACAATCTAAAATGGACAAGGGTGAGGGCAACACCAGACACACACACACACAGAAACCCACACACACCATTTTGCTTACAGATGGGGAACTGAGCTCATCCTGTCTCTTATACACATCTAGATGTGTATCTTGGCCCATTTCTCTTCTCTCTCTACACTCTGTCCCTGGGCAAACCCATTGAATCGCACAGCTTCCAATATCACCTTTATGCTGATGACACCCAACTCTTATTTCTCCACGCGATCTCTCCTTCTATCCAATCTTGTATCATAAACTCTCTCTCTGACACCTGTGCTCTGATGTCTCCCCATCAACTCAAACTTAATATGGTCAAAACTGAACCCCTCTTCTCCCCCCTCCTCCAAAGCTTTCCTCTCCCCTTTCCTTCTCCATTTCCATTGACTGGGTCACCAGTCAGCCTGTCTCTCAGGCACTTAACCTGGAGTTCATCTTTGACTTCCCTCTTCCTTAAACTACAAATCAAATCTATTACTAAATCCTGTCGTCTCTCCCTGTGCAACGTTGCTAAGATCCGTCCTTTCTTCACTGTCTCCACTGCTAAAACCCTAGTCCATACTCTAGTTATTTCTCACCTTGACTATTGCAACCTCCTTCTCACTGGCTTTCTCTGCTCTCACCTCCCCCCCCCCTCCCCTTCGTCTATTCAAAACTTTGCTGCCAAGATCATCCACTTAGCCCGCTGCTTTGATCACGTGTAGCCCCCCTCTTCTCTCTCTCCTAGCTCCTGCTACCTGAATATATTCAGCACATGCTTCTTGTCTTACCACAAGACTATGGCCTTATCCCCTCCCCCCAATCTCGCTACACTCCTTTCCCACTACATTCCAGTCCGAAAGCCCCACTCCTTTTCTACCACCCTTGCCTGCTTTTGACTCCCCTGGTCCTCAAAGTATATTTGCCCATTCCCTCTTGCTGCCCCCCCATCAATGCCTGGAGCTCCCTCTCCAAATACACTTGCTCCTCTCATTCCCGCTCCCAACCTTCAAATCCCTCTTGAAAACCTACCTCTTCCATCAGGACTTCCCTAGTTCCTCATTCCCTTACTGAGTTTCCTAACATCACCTTCCCCTATTTAACTAAGCTAATGGGCTAAGATACTCTCAGCTGCTGGTTTACAGATGTTGAAGCTCTTATACCAAATACATTTGAAAATTCTGAATAGTACTCAGCATAAGCTGAAGCTAAAGCTAGGAATGGGGAATTTTCCTTTATTGCAAAATAAGGGTTAATGTGGTGACTATATTTGTACCCAAGCATCTCTGATAGATATTTTTTTGAATTTTACTGTACACACTGTACCTTGCAGTGATCATCAGACTATAATAGTTGAATTTATCTTATGGAAGGAGCCCCTTCAATATTATGGAAATGCCAAAAGTCAATCTCAGTTGGATATAAGGGGAATCAGAATAGCGAGATTGGGGGAGAAGATTGCAGATAAAAAGTCTTGTTTATGGCCTCGGAAGAGTTGTTATCATTGTGGGAGAGCTTCTTGGACACAGATGGATTGAGTGATGCTGCTCTGAGGTTATTTAGTCTAATTACTAACAAGATTAAGCAGGAGGTTTTTACAGCTACACACCCTAAAAAGAGGCTGTCTCGCCCTTTATGGTTTGATTCAGAATGTAGATCTCTTAGAATAAGACTCTATAGAGCAGCATATAATAGTAAAGTTACAGGTATTCCCCAATTTATCCATTCTTATTTTGAACTAAAAATAGAATATGAGTATCCTAAGGAAAAATAAACAGTAACACCAAAAATCCTTCTGGGGTTGTTTGGAGAATGCACTCCTAAAAAAGGACCATGTTAAATTCTGGGAATTAGTAAACCAAGGAGTTTGTGATGTAGGATGTTTGTAGCAGTCCAGTGTACCAGCTAATGAATGGAATAGTTATTTTAAAGAGGTTTTCAATAGGTACTCAGATAAGAGGTCAGGTAGTAATAATCAGGTTCTGCCAGCCCTACCTGTATGGGAACCAGTAATACCATTAGTTATTTTTATTTATTTATTTATTTATTTATTTATTTTATTTTTTCAGTTTGTATCCCGCCCCTCCTGCGAACAGCTCGGGGTGGCTAACAAGTTCATCATAAAAACAATTTATATAAAATTATACTAAACAGTCCATAAAAACACTACAGTAAAACAGGCTGGGATAATAATGATAAATAAATAAGGGTGGGGGAAGATAAAACACCCCCTCCCCAAAGGCCTGGGCGAACAGCCAGGTCTTACAAATTCGCCGAAATGTCAAAAGGCTTGGGGCCAGGCGAGCTGCCTCCGGGAGAGAGTTCCAAATGACTTATGAGGCAACTCATTTCTGTGCTCTCCCCTAAAAAAAGCCCCTGGAGAAGATGGTCTGCCAGGGGAATTATTACTGGAGAATATGGAGTAGTAGGTTCCTATACTTTGTAAGCTATTCGATTATATAAATCTCTGGGGTACCATCCCAATTGATTGGAACATGAGTGTAATAGTCCCTGTTTTTAAAAAAAGGTGACAGACTTTTGCCAGCCAATTATCGACCAATCAGTTTAATCAACATAGTGACCAAACTATAATCAGGGTTTTTGCTGGGAAAACTAGAACAGTGGGCAACAGACACGGGAGTTTTTCCTGAAGAACAAGCTGGCTTTAGACCAGGTCATTTTGCCATTGACCAGTGTGTTGTGCTTTTCCACCTTATAGGAAAATGTGTGGACTAAAAAGGGAAAATTGTATGCAGTCTTCGTAGATCTTAGAGCTGCTTTTGACTCCATTGACAGATCTGTTCTTTGAAGGAAATTGCATGCAATGAATCTTGATAAACGTCTGATATATTTAGCCATTCTTTGTAGGGAAGTTCATCTACAGATTTCCAGTGCCTGGCGATGATACTTTGTGCTGCTAAAAAGAGTGTCTGACAGGCCCTCCTGCTGGCCTCCATAATTTTATTTTGTGGTTATAGCCCTAGCAATGCAATTTCTGGTTTGCAAGGTATCACTATCCCCGCTATTTTATTTGCTATCTTCCAGATTTTTAGCCAGAACTTTTTAACCTTCCAGCAA
>QEPC01014657.1:653516-665367 GCA_003113815.1 Sphenodon punctatus
CCCGTCTGATATATTTGATCAAGGCGTTGTATTCTGAGACATTCTTGAGAGTCAGGTTATCACAAGCTGGGCATTTGACAGACTTTATACCAATAACCAGTGGGGTTAAGCAGGGCTGTATTCTATTTTATTGAGCCTGAAGTGTGTTTCCATTCATTACACAGAAATCAAAGTTCTATCTAATGCTTTATTTCTCTCCAATAATTTATGTATCGTCATCTATCTTTATGAATTGATAATTTACTGTATAATTTATATAAAAACTCAGTTATTTGGCTCTGCATGGAAATCCACAATGTTTTCTTTGCTTCAAACCTATAGCATTGTTCTTTTTTGGGTGGCTTGGGCCTAGTCCCACATATGGGATTGGTCATGCAGCAGGCTACAATGTTCCAGTTTCCTTTTTCTTTGAATTGGGTTCTGGTCATCACCTTGTCCTATATAAGCAATCCAATGTAAGGTTATGGTTTTTGGAAACAATTATCGGACCAATCAGTGGCTGCTGGATGGAAAAATTTGGGAGCAAGTACGGGAATATCAATATCTAGATCTATTGTTTTCTAGTAATGGGTCATGGGGTAAGCATATGGCTACAGTTAAAATGAAACGGGCTTGGACAGTTGGGGGTACAATTAAGTTTTGGAGAACAACTGGTGGGAAACTAGTTCCTCCAGCCTTGAAGTTACTGGAGCACAAACTGACCCCCCAAGCATTGTATTGTGTGGAGATTTGGGGCTTTAAGCAGAATGGGCTGGTCGAACTGTTTCAAAATAGGTTTATTCGCACAATTCTGGGTGTTCCGTTAACTTACCAATATGTAAGTTAAGACTGGAAACAGGTACACTCTGTTGAAATGCAAGCTTGTTTGAACGTCTTTAATTACTGGTTGCATCTTATAAAAATGCAAGTAAACAGACTTACAAAACTTTCTTGGCCAGAAAAACTTAATGATGGATTTGTATCTCCCTGACTTCAGGGTTTGTCCACTTTATGTTCAGTGGTTGGATTATCTATTCCTTTCTTTAGAAGACTTTACTATAAACAGAGCCAGAGACATGATGGAAACCTGCTTGTGGGATGCTTACATCCAGAATGATTTGGCTGCTGCTTCTGCTAATAAAATAGCCCCTTTTAATGGTAGATTTAAGACCTCATACCACTTGGAGCAATATCTGGTAGCTTTGACAAATTTCCCCATCCGCAGAGCACTGACATTAGTGAGGTTTCAGTTGATGTCATCTGTTGTGTTAGATGGGAGATTAAAACAGGTGCCCTATAAGGACAGATATTGCTCTTGTGGTCAGTCCATAGTGGAAGATCTGGTACATTACCTATTTGAGTGTCCATTAACAGAAGGTATAAAAGGGAAATATTTGGATCCTATTCTGAAAGGGAAAAACCCATCTGGATATTAATATGAAAATTGCCTACATTCTTGCTAATCCCAACAAAGATATTGGAAGGAGGGTGGCAAATATGGCTTTTGCTTTGACTTATTGGAAGAACAACAACAGAAATACTCGAGGGTAATATATTGCATCTTCTGGATTGTTTAGTCTGTCACACTTTGTTTGGATTTTATTTATGCTTGATCTTTATTATGATTATGATTTGTTATGATTCATTATGGCTTGTTCTGATTTTACCTGTTTTTATTAGGATTTGTTAATTAATTGGTCCACCCTGTGAAGAATTCCAATTGGGTCAAGCTCTGCTGAAGTAAGCCCCAGAAAGAGCAAGACATTATTGTTGTTTAGTGAAAGGGAGCAAGGTCTGTTCTCAATCTGTCTATTGTGGACGCAATGACAAGGTGTATTTCTTTTCTTTTTTTAAATCAAATGTTAATTTGTTGTATTAGAAAACGAAGATCTTTATTGCCTATGTTGCATTGATGTTGATCACATTAAAATATGTTTGTATTTTATGTTGTTGTATTGATTTTTGGCCTATGGCCAGAAGTAAACTTACTACTACTGCTAACTAAGCTAATCATGTGTATCTGTAACCTCACACCTTCATGAATGTATCCTCCTCTCTCCCTCTGTTACCCCCACCCCTTGTCTCCACACTCTCACCTCTCCTAGATTGTAAGCCCCCCGCAGGGCGGTGATCCTGTCTACTTTCAGCAGTTGTAAAGTGCCAGCTACATTGCTGGTGCTATATAAATACTTAACAATTCCAGTCCTTTTTATTATTTTGTTGTAACTGATGGGATAAGTTTTTAGGATTGTTTTGTTACTAGAACAGTCTTGGAACACAATTTGCATTTGTTTCTGTTTTACTGTAGTGGTTATTCTTACATGGTTTCTGTTAAAGCAATGTTAACTCTTGTTGAACTATTTGCGGTGAGTTTTTTTTAAAAACTTGTTTAAAGTTTTATGCAGTTTAACTGATCACAGATGAAGTTGTAAATTAATACCTCATGAGCTTTACTGACTGCAGGGCATTGTTTGCAATTCAAAGCTGCTTTGTTCTGCAAATTAGGAAAAGACCAGTTTCAAGCTAGCAAATTAAATACCAGTGTACTTAAAAAATCAAAACATATTTGAATCACTTAGTGTTCTATAATAATATAAGTAGGTATAAATAAGTAATATTAGTAAATTTAACACCAAGGATGGAAATGAGAATAAAAGTTTATATATTGTTGTGTTTAGCCATTTTAATAGAAATTACAATTTGTGATAAGTTACTCATAAGAGCCATCATGAGAGCCACTATAGTGTAGTGGTGCACAGTATCTGGACCGGGAGGGGAGGCCCCGGTTCAAGTCTTGCCTCAGCCAGAATCTCATTGGGTGACCTTGGGCCAGTCACAATAGTCTCTCAGGTTAACCTACTTCACAGATTTGTTGTGAGGATTTTAAAAAAGTGTTAAATTATTCTACATGAAGTGCTCGGAATGCTATGGCAGCGGAGCGCTATATAAAAATAAAAATTATTATTATAAAGCTTAGTAAGAGCAATTACTAATAATTCTTTAAAGTAGCTGAGCAGTTAATCAGCGAAGTTTTCATTCAGCTGAGCTCAGGATTCTTGTATGTAAAACATAATTTGTCACTTTATTTATAAAGCACCTCTGACAGTGACATTTCCTCAAAAATGCTGATTATTTTTAACCTGTAACTTGGCATAAAACTTTCTACATTCTCAGTTTTCTGTCCAATGTGTATCTAGGCTCTGGAAAAAAAATCACCGAGGATTGCTTCTTCATGCCCTCTCCCGTTCTACAGTATAAGCAATGTGTTAGAGTCGTTATATTAGGGAATTATTTTGAGAAGATGAAGATTGATACTGTAGATACTCATCTACAGTCTAAGCAGTGTCTTACATATCATGTATTAGGGAATTATTTTGAGAGGAAGAACCACCTGAAAAAGCCAGGTTTTCCTGTGAATGTACGTACACGGAAGTCTCCAGAAGTAGACTGTGCTGTCAAGAAAGTGTCCTTCAAACAAGTCTTGAAGTAAAGGAAACTAGGAGTTTTGTTTGAGACATTGTCAGTTTTCTCAGTTCCTCTGGGAAAACTGACTGCTCTCAAAGAATGAAAACAATTACGAAGCTTTTATTAATAGAGAAGGGAAGAGAAGAAGAGTATTTACCACCTTCAGCGTTGTTAGTTTGTCATCTTGTTGTAGACAAATCATCTGGTAAATGCTTGTTGCCATTCTCAAGTGTCCTGGAGTTTCTGGGATGTCCCAGATTTAACACCTATTTTGTTATCTGTTCAGCAGTCAGAGGGGAAGCCTGGGGCATAGCTAGGGTTGAATGGGCCCCTGGCCAAGAAGTCAAGATGCACCACCACCCCCAATCCCCTTTGTCTCGCAGTTGGTGGACCTGGGGACGCTGCCCAGCTTGCATGTATGTGAATTAACTTTAAAGGCACTTTTGCCCTTCCTCAAAATGGAGGTTGTCTGTGCTCACTGTACCCTCAATGATGGTTTACAACTGGGTGTTTCCCACAATTCCAACTACAAGCATTCCACAAGCAGAAAGCAAGTAATAAAGTGTGCATGCAGAGCACTAAATTCCAAATAGCCAAGCCACAAACAAACACACAAGACACCCCAAAATTCAGCCTATTAAGCACATTATGCCATGCAAAGAGACATTCTTCTAGATATATAACCAGTCCATTTGTGCCCCCTAATCAATTCATGGTGTCCCCACCCATATAACCAGTCCATTTGTGCCCCCCTAATTGATTCACGCAGTCCCCCACCCATAACCAGTTCATTTGTGCCCCTAATAATTAGCTGCCTCAACTGCGGAGGCAGCTGATTATTGGAGGCACAAATGAACTGATCCCCAAGACCCCACCCCATAACCATTGTTCCCCTATGTCCCATAATTAGTTCATACTTGCCCCCCCTCCCCCCCTGCTGTGCAGAGTGGCAGTGGCTCTCCCCGGGGAGGGACGGCTTGCTGGGGGGTTCCCTCCCACTTCCCCCCCCCTCACCTACCTGTGTGGGCCACCCAGCAACTAGGGAGCCGTTGAGGGTGGCCCCGGGAAATTCAAGCCGCAGCGCCATGTGGGGACCATCACCACCGGACTGCAGCAGTGGAAGGCAAGGCTTTCCAAGGCAGCCACACGCCTGGGGAGAGTAGAGAACGACAGGAGTGGGTAGCCTGCCAGAAGGAAGGGGAAAGAAAATGTAACCAGGCTCGGTGGCCCCTGGCGGCCCTTGGCATAAAGCCGGGGTTGCTCAATAGACACTATGCCTGGGGGAAGCTGCTGCAGAGTTTCACATTAGGAAGAGAGGGATGAAAGTCAGCAATTTGCAAGTCATCAGTGGGACAATGAATTGCCAGGTTTCCCCAGGCAATCTCAACGCAACCCATCCCATACTGTAGTTAAGGAACTTTCTATTGTCCTCTGCGCACCTTAATCGTTCCTTAATTGTCCCTAATTAGTATTCTCCTGTAGTCTCTGACATTAAGGGGGAGGGGAAAAAAACTTTTTGGGGTGAAGCTATATTTTCTAACTGTTCATTTTGAAAATATTAGCTGGTCAACCTGGTAAGGGGCTGATGTGATTTCTTTCATTAAGCTTCCTTTTAAAAACAGTAACATTTTAAATGTATAGTAAAACAGTAACAAAATTTCAGATTAGTCTCCGCTATTGCCTAACATGTATCCATGAGAAAATCCATACAACGTCTCATCTGTCAGAACACAGGAGGAGAAATAGCTAGAGTGGGGGAAAAGTGGAAGGGGTTATGTTGTGTAAGCTGTAAAGTTAGCTTGGCATGGGTGTGTGGAGGCCAAGCAGTTGAGGGAAGTTCTGTGAAACAGCTTGGACATCATACCTGGCAGGACATCATACCTGGCATATGAGAGAGATCATTGTATGGATATCAGTCCTTTAACTTTATTAGATTGCTTTTAAAAAAAAAAAAAAAAAGCTCAGCCATATATTTATACCATGGGGTACTTTGAATTTACATAATATACACATATGCAAATAATGCCCTGCATTGTCCCACATTTGGGGGGTTCAGGACTTGAGAGCAATGCTTGTTGCTGTTTCTTATCCTGTAAGTTTATCAGTGGCATCTCAATGAACAATCAAGCCCCCCTCGTTAAAGGAACATTATTTGGAACTATGTTACTTAGATTGCAAAATAAAGCATTCAAAACTCAAGGATGCAAGCTTCGTAGTTCTTGGTATGAACTAAATTCTGACCTTTTATATGTATGTAGATACATTTTGATATATTCATAAATGACAGTCACTATTTTCCACAAGATGCTTCCTTTGTTCAGCGGGTAGGTTGGATTTACAGGGACCAGAATAATATGCTGGGACCATATACACAGTCACAAAATACACTCAGCTATGCAACAGTTGTGAATGCCATTTTTAGCAGATAGGTGCTGTAGTGTTCCACTGACTTTGTACTACTAGAGTATAATGCAGGTAGAGTTACTGAGGGTGCAGTCTAGGAAAACTTGTATTACCTGATTATTTTCAAACATTCCAATTAATCATCTCTCGATGCCTTTGTAATAAGCTGCAAGGAGAGAAGAAGAAGGCCTCTACTGCTCTGTCCTTTGCCCAGCCTCCATTTTTTGGTCTTACTCTCATTTGAAGAATTCCAGTGACTGAGTCTGCTGTTCTTTGTTGTTTTCTCAAGAAAAAAAGAGTTATGAAATCAAGAGGATTTTTGATACTTTTCGTTTCTGACCTTCAGCTGTTTGGTTTGTGAAAATTATATAGTCTTGTCAAATTTGCTCAGCTGCTGCATGTGCCCATTGCGATCTGATTTCAGTAAATACAGGAAAACTAACATGCATCAACTTTTATTCAATTGATGTGCCAAATGTGACCAGTGGTACTATAAGCATTAGAAACTTTATGAAGTTAAATTTTTCAGAAATGAATGTGCTAAGTAACTACAGTCATAAAGAAAACATTCATTCATCACTGACATATGCTTTTTCAAGTCTTAGATTGTCAGTTATGCTGTAGGTCTGTTGTTCAACAGTGCTTCCAGACATGAAAAATTATGACTTCAAAAGCTGTGGAAATTATGTGATTGGGTGAGTGAGTGGTGTCCTACAGGATTATTATGGTGGTTGAGCTGCTTTTGTATATGGTAATACCATGGTGCAGCAGCTGAAAGATTAGTTTAACTGCTGTAACATGGGTTTACTACTTGGGATGGCAATTCAGACATCATAATAGTTTTGTGGGACCCTTGTGGACGGAGTGCTTTCCATAGATAAAATGTGTACATGTGAAAGCACTCTTAATACTGCTGAAGCTGAAATAATCACATTTTTGAGACTTCTGCGGGGCTCCCCCTTTTTGCAACAGCTTTGTTAGCTTGGGTGGGTTTTCCTTGTTGTTCTAATGTGTTTTTTGATACAACCATTTTGTATCTGCAGAATAAGAACTGAACTAATTCATCAAAGGACTGTGGGATGAGCTATTTTTAGCTGTTGATATTTCAGGCTGGAACACTTCATTCTGTTATCTGTTAATGAGTCATCTGAAGAAAAGGGTCTTCTCCTTGCTTTCAGTCTGTGGCAAATGATGTTAGGCTAATCTCTGTAGGAGACATTCTGTCGAGTGAAACTGCTAATAGAAAATATATTTGAAACAGAGGCACATCACTCACAGGTGAACGTTACATGAAGAAAGTGTACCTGTACTGTACTATAAATGAAGATTTCAGATAGCTGAAGCATGATAGGAAAATCTAGTGAGTATTTACTCTGTATTTTTACAGTGTATATTTACAGAGTATTTTTAAGTTTAATCAAGGCTTAGTACTTCCTCTTTGAGTGGCTCTGTGAATTCTCACAACTGGGGTTTAAAGAATGGGCGCCTCTACACATTTTGCTAGTCACAGGGCAAATCAACCTGATTATACTTACTGCAGCATCATCCTGTGGTAGAGCAGCATGAACAAATGTGCTGCCACCTTATGAACTCTGACAAACAGAGTAGAGCCTGAAAGCTGTGCTAGTGAAATTGAAAAGGCAAATTTTCCCAGGCACAGCTCCTGCTGGTGAAGCTGACAAGCTGAAATCCTGCTGATGAACGTTGATTCAGCAGTGTATTTTTGTCTGCTCCTCAGATCTGTTAAGGAGTTCCCAACTATATTCTGAGGAAACATATCTCCACAAACCCGTGATTGCTCCATGGGTTGCTCCTGTGTTTGTATGAACAAACATGATGCTTGTTCCTGTGTTAGGCACTGGAATGGTGGCAAGTGTTATGTGTAGAGACACCTAATGCTTGACAAGCTCTAAGCCAAAGGTGGCCAGTCTGTGACTCAGGAGCCATATGTAGCTGTCAGCTGTTCAAACGTGGCTCTCAATCAGGGCTTGTCCCAGGCCCTGCACTGCCGTAATGTACATTTCTCCATTGCACAGCTCAGTCGTCACTGTTCCTTAGTCTCTTAGCAGCTAGGACTGCAGAGCACTACCTCTGCCAGACAATCACAATGCAGGAGAGGTAGAAGGGGGCAAAGCTGAGCCTGGGCGATGCTTCAAACGAGTATGCACATGTACGTGTTCATCTTGTGCTATTGGACATATGAAAATTCTGGAAAACAGCACTTGGAATTGAGAGTTTTTGGCTACCCTGGCTCTTCTTGGTCACTGATACACACCATAAATGTGTCTCATGTCTCGGAGAATCCACTTCAGTGCCTCTTGTGAGGCTTATGCTGTTTCTCTCATAGGACTGGGAAGGGGAGAGATTTTTTTTTTTTTTTAAAGGAGTTTTTATATTCCGCCCCTCCTGCCAAGGCAGTTCGGGGCAGCTAAAAATAAAAAAAATACAATAGTATAAAACATATAATATAAATACAATATATATAATAAATGCATATAAAACATCCAAATACTAATATGGGGGAGGTCAGAAACAAAATATACAAAAACCCAACCCCCCTAGTCATCAACCCCCCTCCTTTCACCCATTTCCCTCACCAAAAGCCTGGCGGAACAGCCAGGTTTTGCGTTGTCGTCAAAAGGAGGAGAGGTCCGGGGCTACCCGGGCCTTGTTCCACAGCCTTGGTGTAAGGCTTGGTGTAGTTTCCATAGTCACCCCCTGAGAAACCTGGGGAACTTGGAGAAAGACGCTCCCAGTCGACCACAGTGTCAGTCCAGAGCCCAGGGGGTGAGGCGGTCCCGAAGGTAGGTAGGGCTAAAGATCATCCTCACCCATAGGTTCCTGGAGGGTGGCAAGGAAAGGTCCACTAGAATCCTGCCTCAACCCATTCTAGGGCTCTGGCCTTAGTCTGACCCCACCTTTGGCGCCAAGGATCCAAATGCTGCAGGTACCAATACCAAAAAGAGAAAGCAAAAAGTGCCTGGCACCAAGGAGAGGCATTCTCACAAAAAGTTGAGGCCAGCCCACTCTCCCCTTTTCGTACTCTCATTGAGATGGTGCCTACCCCAGTTTTTCCAGATGATTCTAGTAGGCCTGACTTGGACATAAAGTCCATCTTCAAAGCTGCCCAATTTCAAACACCACCATTGGGCTCTCCTATCTTAAAGAGACCAGTGTCAACTCTCGGGCACAGTTTGGGGGGAGGAGGGGGAGCTGCAGCCCAAATAATATTTTCTATAAAAGTTTAACCATGGTTCAGTAGATTTTTATATATAAACACAGGAAAATCAAACACTGTAATTTTACATGGGCTGTGACTTCTATTTTATTGAGCCTGAAGTGTGTTTCCATTCATTACACAGAAATTGAAGTTCTATCTAATGCTTTATTTCTCTCCAATAATTTATGTATTGTCATCTATCTTTATGAATTGATAATTTACTGTATAATTTATATAAAAACTCAGTTATTTGGCTCTGCATGGAAATCCACAATGTTTTCTTTGCTTCAAACCTATAGCATTGTTCTTTTTTGGGTGGCTTGGGCCTAGTCCCACATATGGGATTGGTCATGCAGCAGGCTACAATGTTCCAGTTTCCTTTTTCTTTGAATTGGGTTCTGGTCATCACCTTGTCCTATATAAGCAATCCAATGTACAGCCTTCCAGTTTACAAATTAAGATGCTTAGTGTATTGGTGGTGATCGGGCTTTTCTCTTCCAAAAAAACTGGAAATTCTTTGGGGGGAAAACCCTAAATTCCCTTGATTAAAAACATCAAAATCTGTGTTCTGAGGCCGTTAAAATTAGAAAGAGATTGTTGCAAATTATTATTTTTTGGTGACAATTTGGTGTACTGGTTGCCACTGCCACTCAGATAACAAAATACAATATTCTACTCTAGCCAGCCCCAGCATGGAGCCCAAGTCTCTCCCTCTGCAGGTGGGGTGGGTGTCGCTCCAATCCCCTTCTCCCTGCCAGCCATGGTACGGACCCCGTCCAGCATACCTCTGCCTTGCCAAAGGCCAGATGCAGCTGTGTTCTTTTCATGCCAAATCTTTTCTCTCGGATGCAGGCACACACCAGAACCTCCACAGAGCTTCCACTTCCACTGCCTCCAGTGAGTTTTTGCAGGCAATTTCCCAGAAAAACCTGGAATTCCGCATTTTTTCTCTGATAAGACAGGAATGATGTGTTTTTTCTCTGGTTTTCTGCACTAAATGGAAAACCAGGAACCCTGATGTTAATGCTTATTTATTTATTTATTTTCCCCCTTTGCTTAATAATGCTTCCTTTGTTAGGGTACTCCTCCAAAACTCCAAGGTAGAACATGGAAGCCATTAGTCCATGGTATGTATTTCGGACTTTCTGTCACTTGGGCTTCACAATCTTTTTAATAGTTTGTGGACTCTGGGTTGGAACCCAAACTCTTGAATTCGCCCATCTCTTACTGTAAAGATATTTTCTTCCTGGCCTGATGAAGTCATGGATAAAAGTGTAAACTGTAAAGTGACTGCATTGTGGAGGGAGCTGTAAATCGCCTCTTACTGGCAAGCCTGTCTTTTTTTAGATGGCAACTCTTTAAAGGAAATTTCAGCATGGTTTTGATCTGCAGATTTATTTAGTTAAACCAAATTATACCAAAGATGAGATCTAAGCTCTGTTGTATTGATGACTTGATACTTTCAATATTAAATGTTCTTGGCAAATGTTCTATTAAATGAAACACATTTTCACTTTGATGTGAGCTGGAGGAACTTGATGATTGTGAAACTGCAGTTTCAATTAGCATCTACTAAAGGGTTATTGACGCTTAACACCTGGGCTCTTCTGTGCCAAGTGGAGAAACATCTCATCTCATGCAGTCTCAGATGATTATTACATAAGTAGGATTAAAGTCACTAATGTATTCTAAATTTTGTAGATCTAGTTTTCTAAAGCATTCAAAATCATTTGATATCTTGCTAATCTGTTGCAGAACAGATAAAATTATTGTTAACAAGTTAACTCCACTTTCTGATCAGATAAGCATCCTGAGTTTTGTTTCGTTCTTTTGAATTTAACCGTAGGCAAGCAAGGGAAATCCATTGGTGTATCTTAATTTCAGTATGTTTGTGCTCCTATTAAGAATCAGCGTGCATGTAGCACAAAAAATTATTTAATTTTTTTGTCTAAATGTTTTTAAAGCACATGCAAGCATTTTATATTACAAATGATGGATAGCCATGATAGCATTTGTGAATGAGTACAAAGGAATTAATGGACCAGATTCTCACATATGGCAAAAAACGTACTGAGTGCCTTTCAAAGGTGGCATGGGCACATAATTATTTTCTGATCCCTTATCCCAAAAGCTGCTGCCGAGGGCTGGTTCAGCCTCTGATGCAACTTGCACCACCAGGGCTACTCTTAATTTGCAGAAGGCCTGTATGCTGTGCACCCCCCCTTCTTCCACCACATTCATAATAGGGAACAGACAGTGTAGAGCTGGTCATGCCCATATCAAGCCATAAATCATCTTTAAGTTCCCTTTGTGCTGTCAAGCATAGCACAACCAGGATCATTGTGTAATGGCAGGGACCCTTGTCCACTGCTTGTTCCCCCTTGGCAGCAATGGCAGCAAAGTGAACATGGTCCCTCCTTAATGGGTTGTTTTTTTGCACACATTTATTTTCATTAATCCTTGTAAATGTGTGTTTTGTTTGTTTTGGAAGTAGTTTACAATGCTTTTTACTTAGAAAAAAAATTGACTTCAGGCACACCTGGATACTATCTGATTCCTGGACTCTTGTCAATTCAGCTTTTGTTTGGGGCACAGCACTGAGTCTGCTTTTCCTACACACCCCTCTCTCACAGGGGGGCAGGGCATTCCCAACCCTTCTCTTACCCCCTTCCTCCAGTGCCCATACTCCTCCTCTCACTGGAGGGCCATGGCATTCCTCCCCACTCCATTCCCTCATGCCCGAATCCCACTCACCAGGGGGCCAGGGCATATACTCCCCCCCCC
>QEPC01014657.1:666599-686280 GCA_003113815.1 Sphenodon punctatus
GGGGGGGGGGGTAAAAGGTTTTAGCTCCCCTACCTTATTCATTGTTTTAAGTGAGGTCCCGTAGCCTGTTTTCATATGTTGAATGATATTATTGATTTTTTTTCAATGGTTTTATATATATTGTATATATTTTTATTGTTCGAAGCCACCCCGAGCTCTTTGTAGGAGGGACGGTGTAAAAATCTATTAAATAAATAAATAAAATAAATACTACAGACAGACTATTTGGATCATGAGGGCCAGCAAGACATTGTTCTGTTTCTCTCTATGAGTGAATATGAAGTAAGGTCCTTTTTGATCTGTAGCAGTAAGACTGAAGGTTTAGGTGAGGTACCTGCTGAAAAATGGAAGTACCTGCTGTCAGAGATTTAGAAGTGCCTTCCGCCTTAACTGAAGCTGTCATTAAGGTGCAATAGCATCATCAGGTAAACTGAGGCTCAGCAATCTTCACCAGAGACTATATGATTTTTTAAAGACATGGGTGCCATATTCACTACCTTGAAGGTAGATGCAATGGTAAGCAAATTCCTAATCTCAGCGGAAGGGGGGTGTGGGGTTGTTCAATGGGAGTAGATGGATGGAGCAGAGGAGACAACCCATAGGAGGAATTTTCAGGCCACATCACTTGCGCTTAGGATGGTACAGCAACCACCTCTCTTTTTGATGAACTGCCTGTCAAAACACCCCCCCAGAAACGTTACAATTTATCTTCAGGACATACCAACGTTGAGTTGGCTCTTTCCCATGGAAGAGATACTAGGGTCTTTATACCATCAGTTTGTGGTGCTCAACAAAAATGGGAAGACAAGGACATTCATGGGCCTATATAAAGTGACTTGACCACTTGAGCAGGGCCTGTCACTTCAGGATGGAATTGTAAGAGGCATGCTTTCATATAACTGTCATTGTCCATCATCTGGCAACACAAGGGACTCTGGTCAGAAGGGGTGTCCTCATTGAGTATCAGAATTCTGGAACTCAGGCCAATATAGCTATTCCTTCACATCCTTTTACCTTGGTTCAAGCACTACCAAGTTCCAACAGTTCCTCAGCTATGTGTTGGGAATTAATGCCTTCTGGGATGGCCACTTGACAACTAGACTATAAAGAAGTCAAAGGTATGGAGACAGACACAGGGAAATGTCACAGTAAAAGAAGGCTTATTTACCAGTGTAGAGTCGAAAGGCCGGCTCACTCCAATGCTGGGGGAGAGAGAACCGGTGGGCTGGACCAGAGCATCTAGGGTTCCAGTGATACCCTGAGGTGTATTTATGGATTTTGAGACAAAGAACCCAGACCTATCCAATGCGGTATAAACTCACTGGAATACTCATACGTACGTATGAGTTTTTACGTTTTGAAAGTGTCAAATCCACAGCACACTGGTATGATAAACATACATTCATAATCTAGTACCATCTTCTTACAACAATGTATCAGTGTTGCTACTCCTGGAGCAGGTGTGACTGGCTTGAGAGTTCTTACCACCCAAACCTTCAGTACAATACTTGTTCCCAGAAATACACAAGGCCGTACATGTGCATATTTCTACAGTTACTGATTTAGGGAAATAGGTTTCCTATTTCCAGTGATTGGCTCCCGTTAGGTTTCTCTTTCAATAAGAAGCCTTTGGCCTGAAATGACTTCAGGCCTGGGCCAGAGTCTGGTTCACTGAGGTGACCCATACCTGAGGGCTTTTGTTCCCTACATTATGGACTTTGTAAATCACCAAGAAGTATCCAGATTGCCTCTGTTGCACAGAGGGGTTATGCAACTCTTCTCTAGGGTGGAATAATAATTAAGAACAAAGCAGAGCAAACAATGTCCATACTGAATGGCTTCCAGAATAGTGTGTCAGAAATTACTTGGGGGATGTGGGATGTGCATCTGGAAGTTTTTCTTTTGTTTACTTCAATGTTAGTTCCAGAGAGAGATCTCTTCGTGAGCGGGGACAACTGCTAGGTGCCTGAGTTGTTGTTTGGGAGAAAGGAGTAGATTGATGGTGGAGGCTGCAGTCTCCTTATCATGGCATTTGACTTGATGTATGCAGGGCCCTAAACATTTTATATGCATTGAACAGCAGTGTGGCACTGATCCCTTGTGTTGTACTGGCCTTAAATATAGGCAAGAAAGCAACCATATTTATTTATTTGGTCATATTTCTATGTTGCCCTTCCCGCAGAGGCTCAGGGCAGCTTACAATAATAAAAAATCCCCTTAATACCCCACCTCTACGCATCCCACGCCATCCTATCTCTGCCTGCCAAATAACTGGCCAAGTAGAAAGTTCTTGCATTGTTTCCAGAAGATAAACCGGCTTGGCTTAGGCAACTTCCTTCACTGCCTCCACATCCATGGCATAGTCCCTTAAAAACAGACTGTGCTGCAGTCGGCAGGCTTCAGCACAAGTCGAGCACTAGCTGGGCTCCAACTGCCTACCCTCTTACTTTAGCAGCCTCAGGTCACCGTATACCAGGGAGACCTGTGCTTCTGCCATGGAGGAAACGGATGCCTGGGTGCCCCAAATCAACCAAGGCATCAACCGGTCAGTGGGTAAAACATACTTTGTTTCGTACAGAAAATGTGGTTGCTGTGTTGGTCCCATGGAGACAGTGCAGTTCAGATGATATCTTTTATTGGGCCAACTTTTGTTGGTGAGGGTATGCAAATGTTCAAGCCACATAGGACTCTTCATCCGGCAATAGGCAAGTCGAAACTTGATGGCTCAAAAGCTTGCATATCCGTCCCAACAGAAGCTGGTCCCGTTAGATATCATCTTAACTACTTTGTATGCCTCTGCAAAAAAAGACAGTGTGTCTGTGGTACTCCATCCTAAATAGATTTCAATCCACTCTCTCTCAGAGGAGCAAACACTTCATGGGTCCTGAGATGACTAGGTCTGCCTACTAGTCATCGGTGCATTCATTCACCAGAAACTAAAATATCCAGGATCAGCGTTGAGGTGAAGCAGCATTTCATCACAGGGTTTTTCAGTGTGTGCTGATTATGTATGTCATTGCTGCTGCTGCTGCTATCATTATATAGCACCAGCAACGTACGTGACACTGAACAGTCATGAATTAGAAACTGATCCCTTGCCCCAATTGGCTTACAATCTAGGGGATGCCAGGGGAAATAGGGAGAGTTCAGAATGCATTCATTTTTTAAATCCATCCATCCGTATCCAATCCCTTCCCTTCCCTTAACGCTCAGGGCAGGTTACAAAAAACAAAAATATATTCACAAATTATCAAGTAAAACCAAATACAGTCCCCTACCTCCCTAATATATTAAAATAAAAAAGAATAATAAAAAGTAAAATAAAGTAACCACCCCAACCATACCCCTGCCTACTAAACAACTGGCCATACAGAAAGGTCTTGCATTGCTATCGGAAGAAGAGCTGGCTTGGGTTTAGATGAATCTCCAAAGGAAGAGAGTTTCATAATTGTCAAGCAACCATCACGAATGCCTCTTTGTGAATTTTATTTGAACCCGTGGCATCACAAGGACTCCCAAAGGTTTACAGAGAACTCCCCCTCCTCCCCCCCCTAAAAAATAAATAAAAATGGGTGGGAATGTTTCTGATGTGGGCTATATTACAAAGTGGGAGGAGGACATTCGTATGCAAATTCAAATGGAGGAGATAGGACAGATTTGGGATCACTTGAAAGGATGCTCCTGCTCTCTGGAAGTAAAGGAGCCACAGGTCAAATTGTTAACTAGATAGTATTTAACCCCTCAAAAACTAGCAAAAATGAAAGGCTCTATGGATATGGTGTGTTGGAGGCATTGTGGAGAGATAGGGACCTGTTGTCACTGCTGTTGGGAGGGGTGTAAGATCCAGTGCATTTGGAGAATTGTCTAGGAATATGTCCATAAACCTTTCTACCAGAGAGAGCCCTTCTAGGCCTGTATCCAAAGCGTGCCTTACTGGACTACTACCTCCCAATCTACTGCAAAATGATGCTGGCAGGGATACAAGTGATTGCTAGAAAATGGAAGGACCCTGATGGACCTACAAATAGAAATTGAATCAACAGAATGTGGTTCATAGACTCATTGGAGAAAATATTGGCAGAAATTAATAACTATCTCTAAAGTGTCTCTTCTGTGGGATCCTTGTTTGCCAGTCATAAGAAGTGAGAAGAGTTCTTAATGTTATGGATAGAAAACAGATATTTATAGGGAGCTATTTTCAGACCTATAAGAATTGGGAATTATAGATAATACGTGGCACTCTTGGTTTCTTGTTGTTTCTGGTTGCTTATAGTTTTGGTTGATAGTTCATAATGATAAATTGTGTCCTTTCTTTTTTCCCCTTTGTTATATTTTATGATATATTAAATGTACATTGGTGGGCCCCAGCTCTGTACTGATGTGTTGAATATTCAAATTAAGAAAAAAAGAAGCCTCTCTGCGAGCCCTTCTTGTGTAAACGTGGTGGGCAGACCTTACCTGCAAGAGGGTGTGCCCAGCTAATCTCAGAGGCCGCGGTAGGACATGACAGATGAGGTGGTCTTTCAGTTATTCGGGGCCCAGACCATTTAAGGCTTTATAGGTCAAAAACAGCAACCTGAATTGTGACCAGAAAGGTGGTGTAATGTGCTCCTGCAGACCCACCCCCAATATAAGACAAGCTGCCCTGTTCTGCACTAGCTGCAGCTTCTAAAAAGTCATTGGCCGTGATCCCAAACCCCCTGCGCGTGGGATGTGTTCATGTCCTTTGGAGCACAATGTCCCTGCAATAGAGTTGCACGCACGTGGCTTATGTGGGGCATGTAATCAGCCGTATTGAGAGCAGCCCCACATAGAGTATGTTGCAGTAGTCTAGCCTTCAGGTTACAAAAGTATGGATGATGGTGGCCAGATCTGAATCTGATTTTAAAAATTCACAGCTTCTATTTTATTTACTTATTTATTTATACGCCACCCTTCCCACATTGGCTCAGGTTGGCTTACAATCCATAAAAGCAATAAAATGTATACAATATAAACACTCCCACCCACCACACAACCCTACCCAGTAACCCAAGCCAACAAGAAGTCCATTGTCTCCCAGCTAGCTTTCATCAGCTAGGATGGGCATGGAACCAATTCGCAGCTGGTTGCCTGCATCACTCCAAACATACCCTTTTGATTAGTGAGTGAGACTAACTGAAGTTGATACAAGTAAAATGGACACGACATGAGCCCTCCCCAGCCCCCAAACCCTGCCTCTGCATCAAACTAGCAGTTCTGAAGTCATCCCAAATATAGAAGTGCCATTTACTGGGTCAGACCAATGGTCCATCTAGCCTAGCATACTATGTCTGACAATGGCCAGCCTCATTTGCCTCAGGAGGGAGTATGCAGCAGGTTACATTGGTGTAATCAATTTCCTGCCATCCTCCCCCAGCTCTTGATAGTCAAGGGTCTTGTACCCATGACCAACCCAACTAGTAGGCCTTAACGGACCTGACTTAAACATTTATCCAGTCCCTTTTTGAAGGCTGCTATGTTACTGACCTGTAGAACATCCTCCGGCAATAAGTTCCACAATTTTATTGTATGTTGGATGAAAAAGTACTTACTTTTGTCTTAAATCTGCTCCATATTAACTTCATGGAGTGACCCCCCCTGGTTCTATTATTTTTAGAAAGGGTAAATAGCAGTTCCTTATTTACCTGTTCTCACACCTTTCATTATTTTGTAAACTTCTATCATGTCCCCTTTGTCGTCCCTTTTTCAAGCTGAAGAGCCCTAACTTATGAAGCCTTTTCCTGTGCAGAAGTCACTCATTGCCTTGAATAATTTTAATTGCCCTTCTCTGCACCTTTTCCAGTTCCGCTATTTCTTTTTTGAGATGGGGTGACCAGAACTCAATATTCCAGTTTTCCAGATGTGGTTGCAACATTTTCTTATTTATTCCTAATATGCAGTTAGCCTTATTGTCTGCTGCTGCGCATGGAGTCAATGATGTCAATGATCTATCCACAATGGGCCCAAGCTCTTTTTTCAGCATAGTGACACTTAAGTTAGAATCCAACATTGTATACATATGGTTGGGGTTATTTTTCCTTACGTGCGTTATTTTGCTCATCAACGTTGATTTTCATCTGTCATTTTGTTGCCCGTTCTCCAAACTATCCTAGATTTCTTTGCAGCTAGATCTCTTTGCAGCTCTTCATAATCTGCCTTGGTCTTAAGTTACCTTGAGTAACTTTGTGTCATCTGTGAATTTGACTACTTCACTCCCTTTTTCAAATTATTAATGAACAGGTTAAACACCACTAGTCCCAGTAGAGACCCTTGCTGTGCCCCACTGTTTACTTCTCTCAATTTTGAAAACACCATTTCGTCCATGGGTCCGGTACTGCCAAGTATCTTGAGAAGGGACCCATCGGCACTGGGTCCTTAAGCACTGTGGACTCCATCGCCTATCTGGAGAATGATTCAGCATTACACTGCTTTGCTCCTGAGCTATTGACCTGGTGAGGGGGAGCTGGAGCAGCTGGGAGGCCTATTGGAGGAGCTCATCTGGTATTGCTTTCTGGTCTACCTATACTGGGACTTGGAAAGTTTCTTACGTGTAATGATCCTTCGAGTTTTATCCTCTCACCAAGTCCCAGCACCCTCCCTCCCAGCTTGCAGTGGCTAATTGTGAACTGACGGGGTAGACTGGGCAAGGCTATTTATATGCCCAGGGGAAGTGATGTCAGGGGGTGTGTGGTGGGCGGGAAGAGCTTGTATACTCTGAGTTAGGTGCTAGATGGAAACCCAATTTTCCTATCTTAGGGCTGTGCAGTTTAACTTTAAGCATATAATCAGCCTGCAAGAGGTTTAGATGGTTGCTTGGATTCTAAATGTTATTATACTGTAAGAGAATTGCCTTGGTGCCTTATGTTACTTTGGGATGATTTGGGGGTAATATTGCCAACTGCTAGAGGAAGGCATTTGACTCTCCAATACTGGAAGGACAGCTAATGTAACATGGGGTCTCTTGACTGGTGGTTCAGAAGATTTGGGACTTGCCTGGGGGGAGGGGGGGATTGAACAACCCAACATTAACAAAGGTGAAGTACCAACTACAGTATTTTAAACTGCTAGGAATTGCTGAGTGATTAGACTGAAATACTCTTCAAACATATCTGAATAGTAGGATTGTTTTTTACTTGCAAACCTTCAACTATGCTAATTTTGTGTGTGTGTGTGTGTGTGTGTGTGTGTAATTCCATTTCAGGTGCATTCCTTAGCTCAGTGACACATTCAGATGAACAATTCTGGGTTAGTCAGCTGTGCATATTAGGTTCCTAATTTTCTTGTTCAACAAGATTGTCCTAAAGCGCTTCCATGTGACTAAGCTGTTACTTAATTGTGTGTTGCCTTAGCTACTAAATTTGGGTTTTCTTTATAAACATGTATCAATTCTAGCTACTTGTTTAAAGGCTTAAGGATAGGGAAGAGTTAAGTGTTACTTTCAAATATGAATAATTAAACTAATTATGAAGTAGCAGCATGTTTAGGGAGTGTTTGTTGTGGGTGCAATCCTATGAATGCATGTGTACTGTCTATATATTTGCAATGTTATTTGATAACTAAAAATCCAGAAGTCTGATTCTTTAATTATATTTTCTAATAACCTAGAGCCATAACTTTACTTTTTAATCTTTAATTTTCTTGTAGTTTAAAATCTCCACAATAAGTGTTGTTTAGTGTTAGTTGACATTTCTAAGTGCCAGATTTGTGTACCTTCATAGATAAACTACAAGGGGAAAAGACTTTCAAGTAATTTGGAATAAGAAGGAGCTTTTCTCTTTAAGGCTTTTGAGGAAATACTTGTTTCAAACTGCCTGATTTAACTGAAGAAAAAAAAATTAAAACTTGGAGAAGTGCCTTTAAATCCTAATCCTTAAGAGCTGATATTTTAACCTTACTTTTGAATGACTGTTACTTTTCCCATCTTGTTTCAATACGTCTAAATGCAAACATATGTGGAAAATGTTCTTTTGGCTTTTATCAAACTGACATTTAAGTGCATTTTTTCAACCTCACCAACGTTTGTGGTAAAAAATATTTCAAAGCTAAATCTTACAATTTGCCTATGCATTTTTTCTGTTTTATATATTAACATTTGGTATTCATGAACATAACCTGTTTGGAATTACTAACTTTTTTCATTTACTGTTTGTTTGGTTGAGGTGGTTAGGAAAATATTTCATATGAAATTCTAGTTTGCAATAGTAAATACTTGTATAAAGAGTCATTGTTTTCTGAATAGGTCTGAAAAAGATGATAGGCTATGTTGAACTGTAACATACCCATTAACCTAACATTTTCTAAAACAAAAAACTTTAAAAACCCATTAAAGGCAGAACTATTTCCAAAACAAAAAACTTTCCTTTTCAAAACTATTTCACAAAATACATTTTCCCCTAACTTCAACTCCAGAAAACATGAAAATTAATTACAATTACAATTAAAAAAACATTTAACATACATTACAACAAAAATTAAACACCAAAAAGCATGGAAATATTTAGATTTTCTATTTATATTCTGTAATTTACCATCAACAGTAACATTATAGCTATCTATATCTATATATCTATATCTAGATCGATAGATAGATAGATATAGATATATAATCACACACACACATATACACTTAATTCCTTACCATACATACTTACTCTTACTATTTATCACTAACTAAACTATCACATTAATTTTTTATTGTTGATTTCTTTATCGGTGATGAACAGTTTTTTCAAACTGCCTTAACTCTGTCGTTTACATGTATAAAAATTGTATACATGTTAGACAATGAACTGTTGACGATATCCGTGCAGACAACTTTATACAATTGGTTGCACACAAGGCAATTCTGCGCAAAAGGACAGAGTTAAGGCTTGAAAGTATGACATTCTATGCCCTCTCATCCAGTCATTCGGACGAAGGGAGCGATCTCCTCACCAACCACTAGGAGGCAGCAAAGCACTTTCAGCTGGGCATGCGTCGGGAGAGCACTCCCCTGCCTTCCCAGTTGAAAGTCTGCCTCTGGACCGATAGGACATAGCAGCAGGGTGCTCCGCACCCAGAGCACTTCTTCGACTTTGACCCACACAAGGGGTCCTCCTGATTCACTTTGGGTGCTTCCGCACTGGGAATTCCTGGGCACAGCCTCCCCGCTCGGGCAGGAGGAGGTGAAAATTCCGGAACTGGTTTTGCCGGCGTGGGGATCCGCCCCGCGAGATACCCCCCGGTTAGATCAGCCCCGTCTGATGGCTGGGGCCGCCAAAACCTGCCGGGCCACCTCCACGCAAGCAGCGGCCAGAAACTAAACCGCGGCCAGAAGTAAAGCTGCTTCGGCAGTGGCCGCAAGGGAAACCAAAACCGAGGTTCCCACTCGCCCTGCACCTACGCAGGCAGCCTTAGACACCCAACAGGATCACGATTCCCCGATTGAACAGGAGGAGGAAGATGAGGAGGTGGCATCAGCTGCCTCCTCTCAAGTAAGAGGGGACCACAGTGCTTTCCAGCAGGTTCAGCTGGAGGCTCTTAGGGCCATGATGGGAGCGCTCTCTCATATTGAGAGCAACCAGCTCAGTCTCAGACGCTCCCGCAAATGACCCCCTCCAAAAGCCCCCCCCGAGGGCTCCTTCAGGGGTACCGCCAGAGCAGTGGGGAAGGGGAAACATAAATGCTCTCATAAAAGCAGTACCTCCAACAGAGACCTCCTGGGGTCTTCCTCTGGGGAGGAGGAAGAGATGGGCCCTGCCGATCCTGAGGATGGGAAGATATTCGAGGATGGCTCTGAGACTGACCCCCCGTCCCCCCCAAAAGGCTCGCACAACTAAAAATAAGGCTCCCCGCCACCACGTCCCCTTCTCGGAAGAGGAGTCAGAGCCCGCCTCCTCAGCGTCCTCCCATCACTCTCGGGATGTTAGAGCCCAGGACTGGGAGGACGTTCTCTCGAAGGGCCAATGGGATCTGGGCAGGGAGTTACCCCATGACCAGGGCCCTAAGCTTTTCAGAAGGGCGCGAAGAGTCCTAAAGGTCACCCCGAGGACCCCCAAGAAGAGGCTTCAGACTCCTCAGAGGATGATGAGGACTCAGAAAGGGACTATATCCCCAAGCTGAGACACAGCTCGGCGGGTGCCTCTTTGGACAAGGCCTTTGAAAAAATTATCAAGGCTCAATGGAAAAACCCTACCAAATCCTTTAAGTTGTCCAAGCCCCAACAGACCTTTTATGCCTTCAATAAGCATAGCAGTCCCGTCTTTGCACTCTTTCAGGTGGATGCCGCCGCGGCAGCCCTCGCTCGCCAATCGGTTTTCCCCACCGAAGGGGACTTCTTGCCCAAAGACTACACCGATAAGGGCCTGGAAGTAGGTTTAATGAAGAGCTACGAGGCCCTGGCTAATGTTCTCCGTATGACCAGCACCACCTCTTATGTCACCCTGGCCCAAGCCTTCCTTACGGACTCCTCTATGGATATTCTCACGTGGGCAGCTAAGGGGATGGCGGCTAATGTCGCAGCGAGGCGCAGGCTGTGGCTCCGATCCTGGCGGGCAGACCTGCATGCCAAAAACCTTTTGGTGAACAGCACCTTTAAGGGAGGCAAGCTCTTCAGTCTAGCACTGGACAAGGCCCTTGCTGAGGCTTCAAACAAGGACAAGAAACATACTTTGAACCAGGTGCAATCCTTTAAGAACTTTTTTTGCCCCTTCAGCAGATCTCAGCAGGGTTCCAGACGCTCGTAGTATTCCACACAGACCTCCTGGAATTCCTCCTATCGCAACAGGAGCCAAAGAAGCAGAGGAGCCAAAACCAATAGGCTTCCAACACAACACCAGTATAACCATCACTCTCGATCCCCACAACGCAAGCAGGAATCCTGACTGCTCCGCTTCTTTCTGCCTCGCATTGCCCAGACTCTGTGGTCATCTCCTCCACTTCGCTCCAAGGTGGGTGCAGGCAACAACAGACGCCTGGGTCATACAAACAGTGTTGAGGGGCTACTCAATAGAGCTAAAATACACTCCATGGGACCTCTTTGGGGTATCCCCACCAAGCACGAGGCAATGCTCTTGGAAATCACCAGACTCCACCACATAGGGGCCATAGAGAGAGTTCCCTGGCACGAGCAGGGATCGGGACTGTACTCCATCCTCTTCCTGGTTCAGAAGAGGTCCAGGGACTGGAGAGGGGTCCTCGACTTGAAGCGCTTCAAGATGGAGACCCTCACCTCAAGATGGAGACCCTCACCTCCATTTCCCTCGCTATCGCCAGGGATGACTGGATGGCCTCCCTAGACCTAAAGGACGCCTATCTCCATGTCCCCATACTGCCGGCTCACAGGAGGTGGCTCCGTTTTTGCTACAACGGACAACACTGGCAGTACCGAGCCCTGCCCTTTGGCTTGGGGTCAGCACCCCGCACGTTCACCAAAACCCTCGCGCCCCTCATCGTGAACCTCAGGCTAGAGGGGATAGCCATCTACCCCTATCTAGACGACCTCCCTGTCAAGGCACCATCACATCAGATTGCACAGACCCACCTATCACGCACCAGGGCATACCTCGAGAAACACGGCTTCTTAATAAACGTGGACAAGAGTCCTCTCACGGAGTGGTATTCAACACTCTCCAGGACAGGGTATTAATCCCGGCTCAACGACAACTCAAGCTCCTAGACCTCATCAGGGAGGTTCGAGCACGCCCACGTATACCCCTCCTCACTCTGGCGTCACTCTTGGGGTTGATGGTATCCTGCGTTCGCCATCTCCATTGGGGTCGATTCCACTCATGCCCCCTTCAGGCTTTCCTCAGGCCCTGGCAATCCACCATTATCGACAGCTTGCCAATCTCCATTCCGCTCAATCCCACTACCCTGAAGTCTCTGCCATGGTGGGAACATCCAGACCGGTTCACCCCAGGAGTCCCTCTAACAGATCCCAAAAGGGTGATTCTAACCACAGATGCCAGCCTGGTCAGGTGGGGAGCCCAACTGTTCTCCCACACCACACAAGGATCCTGGATGGCTTGCGAACAAGCACACAGCACCAACTGGCTGGAGCTCAGGGCGATCCGTCTTGCCCTGGCCCACTTCATCCCACATCTGCGAGCCCAACACGTCTTAGTCTTTATGGACAACATCTTGGCCCAGGCCTACATCAACAACCAGGGGGGTTCGAGATCTCCATCCCTCCACAAGGAAGCCAGCTGTCTTCTCAGGTGGGCGGAGGCCAATCTACTCTCCTTCAGAGCATGATGCATCAGAGGGCAGGAGAATGTGGAAGCGGACTGACTGAGTAGGCAGGAGATCGACCCGGGAGAATGGGCCCTCAGCACTCAAGCATTCAACCTCATAGTTGCCACATTCGGACAGCCGGTACTAGACCTGTTCGCCTCCGCCAGCAACAACAAAATGCAGAGGTTCTTCAGCAGGGACCCTCACCCCAAGGCAGATGCATACGACGCCCCCAGTCACACCTGGCCCCCGGGGCTCCTATACACGTTTCTGCCATTCCCTCTCCTGGGGCGCACCATAAGCAGAGCCAAAAAACTACAAGCCCATTTCATACTGGTATTCCATTCTGGCCCTCGCAGGCCTTGGTTTCCCGACCTCCTCAATCTCTCACGAGGGATTCGGCTAGCTCTCCCAGTCACCCCAGACTTACTCTCCCAGGGGCCCCTGTTGTACAAACAGCCCAGCTTTCTGAAACTGACAGCTTGCCTGTTGAATCCTCCGCACTCTTAAGCCTAGGATACTCTGCTCTGGTGGTCCAAACTCTGTTAGCCTCCAGACGCAAGTCCACCAGACGAATCTACCAGTTCACCTGGACATTCTTCGTCAGATGGCACCGTTCTCACCACATCCCTCCTCGTAACCCCTCAATCCCTCAAATTCTGCAATTCCTACAGGAGGGGACTAGAAAAGGACTTCACCCCAGTACCTTATCCAGGCAGTTGTCAGCCCTGGACAGCACCCTAGCAGCTTCCTCAGGCCAGCGTTTCTCGACTCACCCCCACATCAGGCAATTTCTTAGGGCTGCTCGTTGCTTAACTCCACTTGTGGTACACAGGTTCCCCAACTGGAACCTTAATGTGGTCCTAAAGACCCTCACTGGTCCCCCCTTTTGAGCCTTTACACCAGGTCTCCCTATATTTTCTTTCCATCAAAATGGCCTTCCTTATCACGGTCACCTCAGCAAGAAGAGTTTCAGAAATTGGAGCCCTTTCCATAGACCCTGCCTTATGCATCTTCAGGAAGGACTCCGTGATCCTTCGCTTGGACCCTACCTTTATTCTGAAGGTCTCTTCCCTGTTCCACCTGTCTCAGGAAGTGGTTCTCCCTTCCTTCTGCCCCAAACCCCAGCACAGTTTGGAGCGACTGTGGCATACTCTGGATGTCTGCCGCACCCTCAAAATTTACATCGAGCGTACTCAGCCCTTCAGGAAGACTTCTTCCCTGTTAGTGAGCTACCACCCACACTCTCGGGGTAGCAAGGCCTCTCAAGCTGTTATCGCAAAGTGGATTGCGAACAAGTAGATCTTGTTCCCCCGGCCAGGATGCTTGCATATTCTACCCGAGCGGCATCCACCAATTCGGCTTTCAGGGCCAGAGTCCGTATTCTGGAAATCTGCAGAGCAGTTACGTGGAAGAACCTCCACACCTTTACTAAACATTATAAAATTGACAGCCTAGAATCTGCAGAAGCGGCCTACGGGAGGCGGGTGCTTCAGGTGGTGTTAGATCCTCAGTAAGCGCCCAGCTCCCTCCCAGACTAATTACTGCTTTGGTACTTCCCTTCGTCCGAATGACTGGACGAGAGGGCATAGAAAGGGAAATTGGGTTCCTTACCTTGGGAATTCCCTTTCTACGTTCCTTGAGGGAGGTCATTCGGCCCACCCAGGTTTTTTTTGCCTCGGCGCTCTTCTGTTTTCAGTTAAATAAGTTCTCCTGTTTGCCCCTTGGGGGGGGGGGGGGGGATTTTTAATGTATGTTCAGTCTATGGATGCCACTCTCAATGTGCTGGACTCCAATTCTTGAAATATTTATACAGGATCAATTGGAATATCATTAACGGGAGATCTGATATAAATCACAATGGTGATCTAACATTCATATCCAGCAATGGAGCCAGCATCGTTGATTATCTATGCATACCCACACATTTAAGTAGCTGTTTTGTAAATGTTACTGTTTTGTCCTATGGTTGTAGTTAACCATCAACCAATTGTGACAACTTATGTGCCCCAGTTGGAGATACTAGGGATCAATGAGGATGATCCGGGACTTGCTCAACTTGATTTGCGGGGAACTAAAACCCTGAAATTGGATGCTAAGGTAGCAGAGAAGAGCAAAAGGTTCCTCACCTCGAGTGATATGACCTTACGCAGAGACCCCTTTCTGGCTGTGGATCCAATGACTGAAAACTTGCTGAAATTATTCAGTCAATTAGTGCTAAAAATAAGGGAAGGTGTATTAACTGAAATTCACTCAGGAGCGACTTTCCTTCCCCACCGTTCATTCTGGTTTGACCATGAATACCAAATATTCAAGCCAGCAGTTAATAGGGTTGCCAGATGCATCAAGATGGATAAATCTCTCCAAGCTATACCATTTTATATTGATATTAAGGGTAAATACAGAGAGACACTTAAAAACTAAGAAACTGGCTCACCAACGGTTTTTGTGGGCCTGCCTGGAGGAGGCGATCAAACAAGAAGATAATAAATTTTGGAATTTAATTAATAAAGGATCTATCAATGGCTATTGCCTCCTGGAACCAAGCATCCCTGGTACCTCCTGGCAGAGCCATTTCTCCAATATATTTAATACATTTCTTGACATCTACGAGGACCAGTCAACTGACTCAGACCTGAGTTCCTCACCACCTTGGCAACCAGTCTCCAGTTGTGAAATTACTTATTTGGAATTATCAGTTAAAAAGGCCCCAAGTGAAGATGGCATCCTGGGCGAATTATTTCACGAGCATATAGACTGGTGGGTTCCTATATTATGCAGACTTTTTGACTACATAAATAACTTGGGTACAATTCCAGTAGGTTGGAAATTGTGTCACAGTTCCTATCTTTAAGAAAGGACAGGAATAGTCCCTCTAACTACTGCCCGATTAGTCTGATAGACATTGTGACCAAACTCTATGCTAAATTTCTTTTAGAGAAACTTAAGAAATGGGCTGATGAAAATAATCATTTACTGAAGAGCAGCCAGGCTTCTGCCCAGTTCGCTCCACAGTGAACCACTCTTTTGTTCTGGCCGATTTGGTCAACAAATACGTGCATAGGCATACATAAATACGTACACAAAGGCAAATTATTTGCTGCATTTGTTGACTTGGTCTGCTTTTGACATGATAGATAGAAGCCTATTATGGGCAAAACTTGCAGCAACTAACATCAATAGAAGGCTCCTCTTTCTTGTCCAGATGTTTTATCTCAATACCTCCTTAAAAGTCAGGTTAAGTCAATCAGGTCTTCTATCAGCTGGAGGTAGGTAGGTATTCTCAGCCTTAAAGCTTTTGGAAGAGCTGTGTCCACAGGAACTGTATGGTGCAGAGATCCACGCTGACAGAATTGGAGATGTTTCCGAATGGATTTTTTAGATCCATTCTAGGCATGCCTAAATGCACTCTATCCTGTATGGTCAGGGTGGAGGCAGGTGTATTGCCTGTGGAAATGAAGGCTTGCCTATGCATGTTTTCTTACTGGCTGTATCTATTAGTTATGTCTGATGACCGTATGCCCAGACTTTGCTGGACTGAACAATTAAACTCTGACTTTAGTTCAGCATGGAAGAATATTTTGAACAAAACGCTTAGGATAGCTGGTTGTTCTATTGTATTTTTCCATGGTTTCCCTAAGGATAGGACTTTTAAACATCTTTAAAACTCAAGAGACAGCTATATTCAAACTGACTTGGCTGCACTATCTCTAGCTAAGATAGCTCCATGGTATTGTAAGATTGGCCCAGCACCAATTTGAATGTTATCTATCCGTTGTAAGCAATTTTACAACTCGCAGGGCTTTGACCCTGTTACGGTTTCAGTTGATGCCCTCGGTGGTACAAGAGGGCAGATACAACCAGACCCCGTATGAGGTGAGATTTGCCCTGTGGCTCATGACAGGTTGAGGATCTTACCCACTACCTCTTTAATTGCTCACATTCAGAAGGACTATGCCACAGTCATTCCTCTTCTAGCAGGGAAATCTCATTGGGATAACCATTTGAGGTTATCTTTCCTGCTGGCAAATTCCCATGAACATGTTATGCTGAAGGTAGCCAATTTAGCCCATGCCTTGGCAGTTCAGAGATGTACAAATGTTGCTAAGTGTAACTGCAATAACAATTCATGTCGTATGGCTTGACTTATTATTTTGGCTCTGCTATTCAGCTACTTAAAAATTGTATTGTGTGCAGTTTTATTTTGATGAGATTTAGATTATGGTGTTTTCGCTGTTATGTCATGTTGTCATTTGGTGTGACTTACTTTTTGCCACTCTATCTTTTGTATTTTATATATTGTTACGACCAATGGTCAAGACAAATAAACTTTGGATTGATTGATTGATTGATACACAGTAACATACTTTTGTTGTCTTTGGTCAGTGCTCCCATTGTCCAGCAGTCCCACACTTAAGCACTTGCAAACATGTTATAAAATATTCTGATGAACAGTGAATAAATATTGAAGTACCGGGAATGCGGGGCCCTGTGGATGGTGCTGATGGCAGGATTTATTGTTGGCCAACAGAAGAGCCAGATATACCGAAGCCTCAGGAAGCATTCAGAAAAACCATCAATTACAGAACCTGAAATAAAAGTTTTATTCTGTTGAACCCATAAGGTACGAGTTCTCGTGAATTTATTACAAGTGTGCTAAAATCTAATTTCTCAAGTAAGCACTGAAGCTGTATTTGACATTAAACTCAAAGACATTGTCTAAAGTTGATTTTTCCCCTCAAGTTAGAAAAAAGATGAAGTATATGTTGATGAAGTTAGTACTCTCAAAAGGTGCAGGAATGGAAGCTTTGTGGGATCGGACTCTCCATCTGTGCAATAGACATATTGTAGAGAGTGGCTTTCTCACATTGTTGTAGCTATGTAGTGAGGTTATAAAAAGATGACTACCCATGCCAATTTTTAAAAACAAAACCCAGTTGCTGTTCCTAATTATCGAATGTGATTTGGCACAGTTCAGTGATTTGTACATGCATTCTCATCGCATCCAGACATTAAGGAGGACCCTCTGGCACCAGTGGGTCTAGAAATAGGGACCAGTAGCTTCCCAGGCAACAGTCTGAACCACATGGCCACCAAGCTGAGAGTTGGGGAATAGTGGAATGTGTTACTGCGGGGTACAGCACTGAACACTGTAGATTCAGAATGACTCCCAGTAGTGTATTTTTCAGAGGCAGCGGTGAAAATCATGACTTGTAAGTTAACTTCGTCTCAGACACAACTGGCTTTATTGATCCAGGCGCACAGGCTGTCACAAGCACAAGCTATTTGCTGACCTATTTACTGCAATCCTCCCTACCAAGTAAAGTAATCACAGGCCTTTCTCATTAATCAACGAGAGGGTTGCCATCAGCATCTCCCCCTCAAGTGCACAGCCCCATAAATGGTGCCTATACCTAATCCTGATGCTGAACATGCATCATCTTCCCCTCCTATGAGGAATGGAGGCATGATGATATTCTCACAATAACTGCTTTATAAGATTCTGCCCCATTCATCCCTTCATTCAGCTGTCCTGAGCACTTTTGAGGGAATGGTGGGATAAAAATTTAAATAAATAAATAATTTTATAAGGAGTTATCCTGCCTGATGTAACAAGATTTTCAGGTGGCACACCCCTTACTATATTTCTTGAATACCTCAGGTCTAAAGGGTGTCACTTAAATATCGCGGATCATTGGCTCCATTGACTCCACAAACACCAACATTGAACAAAATCTCTGCCACAATATGGCTTCAGCACAGTGCTTGACTGCCTCTGCCCTACATGTTGACCTCCAAGTGTATCCCAGTTCAGTCCCATCCCAGTCATCCAGGAACATGTCTAAGCTGATGTCAAGCCAAGTGTACGCTGCCGTCACAAAATGATCTGGCACTCCATGTGTTAACCTATTGTGCTGTATGAAAGAACCACCAACATCTTGGAAAAGGCTTCCAGTTCCTACCTAGCCCATTTTTGTGTCCTATTGATGTAACTCATTCCTGATGGACTGCTGGCCAGGGTATATGAGCACATACGTCCAGGAATTAAACAGTAAGCAATCCACTGTCAATGCACCTGAAGTGGTTTCCATTCCATGCCCTGAATGTAGATTTACATACTGGAAAAACAAAAATTAGTCCCCTAGTTTGGATGACGCATTAAAATGGGTTGAAAATGTCAGATGTGAATTTATTTTTAAAAGTCTTGTATAGACATAGAGTTGATGTGTTTTTTATTTAGGAAGCTGCTTCTGTTAAATGAACTGTTGTTTTTCCCCAGCAACTTGCTATCAGTTGAGGTTGCATTTTCCTGGCACAGAATTGGTAGATAATTAGTAGTTTGCATAGCAACGGAAAGCATATGTAATAATTTAGTTCTTGATTCCAGATAATTGCTTGCCCATTGATAGATTTCTACTGTGATTTTATCATTATTCCTATATCTTAAATCAGGAAATTTGTTACCTGTGAATTTTTCTTCTCCACCATGGCAGGACAGATGGACATGACTGATGGGATGTGTCCCTCCTCACTTGGATAGGCAGGATCAATAATGATGATTGACAGCCTCATCCATGGGACGGACACAGCCCTCGTCAGGACTCCAGGACAAGACTGCTGAAGCTAATTAACACTGTGAGAATGTAACTATTAACCATTCAATTAAAAAAATAGTTTGCTAACCATAACATTCAGAATGTGGATTAGAGTACACGGTAGTAGACTGAGCAGAGGGAGTAGTGAAAGCTGAGGGAAACTACTCTGGAGAGTCTTCAACTTCTGTTATCTGGTGGAATCCCCAGTGGGAGGGAAGAGAAGACAATCTGACCTGCCACAGTGGAGAAGGAAAAATCACAAGTAAGAAATTTCCCATCCCACCCCCCCGGTAGCAGGACAGACGGTCTTCATTCCCAAGCGGTGTCTCATTAAGGAGGATGGATTTCCCCAAGTCAAAAAAGGCCCTGGCAGAACTAAGGCTGTAGAGCCCTCTGAAGTACTCTGCGCCCAAAGGCTGCCTCTGCAGAGGCCATTGAGGTAAGCCTGTAGCGCCTAGCAAACACATGGGCGGCTGGTGGGCTTTGAGGTTGGAGGGGCAGTAAGGCCAGTGAGCCTAGGGGCAGAGCCAGGGCAATGGTGGGTGGAGCCAGGGCTACGGTGGGCGGATCCACACATACACAACACACACGCAGCAGAGGGCAAGAATACTGCTTCAGAAAGAAGGGACCTGCTGCATATGTGTTGGAGCCCAGCACGGTCACCCCCAGCACAGCCATCCTCAGCATCACCTCCCTGCACCCCCAAAACCTTCAACACCCCGGCACAGCCAGCCCCCAGCACTGCAGTAGAGCCACCTCAAGCACCCCCAGCATTACCTCCCAGCATCCAAGTCCCTCAGCTTCCCAGCACAGTCAGCACCAACACCCCTCCCTGCACCCCAAAACCCTCC
>QEPC01014657.1:687620-708881 GCA_003113815.1 Sphenodon punctatus
GCACATGACACCTCCCCCACTCCCTCCCCAATCCCCCAGAAAGCAGTGTGTTTCTGGGTCGACACCCAGCGCATGCTTTCTGAGGGCTTGGGAGACATTCTCGTAAGTTCCCACCTCCCTTTAGCTCTCTGGCCAGTGAGTGGAAAGCTAGAGGGAGGAAGGAGCAGCAGGAGGAGGATGATTGACTCCCCTCTCCCTCCTCCCCTTGCAGAGTTCTCTTACTACAGGGTTTATTTACATATGACTCATCTTGCTCTCTAGGAGGAGCATACAATGTAAACAAAGCCTGAGACAAGCGGGGAAACTGATAGTGCTGATGCTAGAGCAGCTGGAGGAGCAGCTTCTGCCTCCCCAGCAACCCTGAGGGGTTTGGGGGGGCGCCTTTGCAACGCCCTGGGGGAGGGGCCGCCCCTGAGCAAACATATGGACAGAGGCCCACGTGGCTGCCCTACAAATTTCTTCTAAGGATGCCCTATTCAACAGAGCTGAATTGGTAGCAGCCCCCCTGAGCGGGCTAGGATACCGTCAGGTGCTGGGACCTCTGCAGCTTTATACGATTCCAGAATACAGGACTTTATCTACTTGGCTTGTGTGGATTTGCTGACTCTCTTGCCCTTACCTCCGAGGCCAAAGGCTATGAATAAGGCAGAGTCCACTCTAAAAGACTTAGTTCCGTCAAGGTAGAACTTGACTGCCCTTCTCACGTCCAGCTTGGGACTGCCCTTCTCACGTCCTGAAACTCGGGACCGAACTGTGGGAGTGAAATTCCTGTTCCCTATGAAAGGCAGAGTTCGCTTTCAGGCGAAAGGAGGGGTCAAGATGAAGGATCAGGTTGTCTTTGTGAAAAATACACACGTTCGGGTCTGCAGAGAGTACCTCTAACTCAGACACCCTCTGCGCCGAAGTGACAGCCACCAGGAAGAGAGTTTTGGTGATTAGGAAAAACATCGAGACATTGTGCAGGGGTTCAAAGGAAGGCCTTGTCAGAGCTGATAGAACCAGGTTGAGTCTCCAAGTAGGGAACCGGTGTTGGACTGGAGGACAAATCTGGTCTGCGGCCTTGAGACATTTTTTGATGAAGGGATGCAATGAGAGCAGCTTCTGATCTGCATAGCTTAGGATGGAGGATATTTTCAGGATATTTGCCTTGAAGCCAAGGTCCAATCCATCCTGGAGAAAGGAGGGGACTTCAACGCTTGCATCCAGTTATGTAGTCCTCCTTTCCACGTGCCATCGAGAGAATTTTCCTGGGTCGTGCTGGAGACCTTGTTGGTAGACTCTTGCCTGGAAGAAAGAAGGTATCTAGGCGTTTGCCTCAGTAACCCAGTGCACGTAACTGTCGCCTTTCAACCTCCAGGACCTTAGTGCCAGCTTCTTGATGTGTGGGTGGAAGACCGAACCTTGAGATAGAAGATCTTGCCAGGGAGGAAGTTGGAGTGGATCCTTGGTCAACATGTTGAGGAGGTTTGAGAACCATGGACTGCGCAGCCAGTATGGCACCCCCAGAACTAGCTGAGCCTGAAACTCTGGGGGTTTATAGGGAACGACAGAAAAGCATATAGCAGTCTTCTGGGCCACAGAGTAGATAGTGTGTCTACTTCTGCTGCTCCCTGAACTCTTTTTTCTTGCTATGAACATGTCTACCTTCTTGTTGATGTTGTTGGCAAAGAGGTCCATTTTTTGCACTCCAGACCTGGAGCAAATCAGATGGAAGGCCTTCTGTGACAGAGTCCATTCCCTTGGGTCCAGGGTTTGATGACTGAGCAAGTCTGCAGTTGAGTTCAGGACTCCTGCTATGTGCACTGCTAGGATGGATTCCAGGTGATGCCCTGTCCACAGGAACAGGATGGATGTTTTCTCCTGCAGCTTCTTAGGTCTTGATCCCCCTTGCTGATTGATGTACGCCATTGCCATGACACTGTCAGTTCGAATCAGCACGTCCAACCCTTCCAACTGCTTGGCGAAGTGCAGAAGGGCTAGCTGGGTGGCTTTCAGCCCAAGGCAGTTTGTGCCACTTCTCTTTCTTCTTAGACCATCTGTCCTGGATTGACCCGAAGCAGCAGAACATTCCCCACCCCTTGTTGCTTGCATCCGTCATGATGGATAGTCTCTGAGGCTCTTGAAGTGGGAGCCCCCTTGAAAGACGCTGCAGGGACATCCACCACTGGAGTTGAGATTTCATTGTGGGTGGAATGTGAAGAACATGAGTCTGACTCATGATTTCCAGCAGGTAAGGTGCAGGAATCTTTTGGAGGTGCCGCAGGTGGACTCTGGTCCAGGCTACGGTGTCCAGGCAGGACACTATGCTGTCCAGGAGCTTTGCGAGGAACATGAGCTCCAGGAAATTGATCCAGCAGAGAGAGCAGCTTCTTCTGACATTCCGCCAAGAGGAATACTCTGTCTCTGACAGGGTGTGTCCAGACCCCCAGATGGATTATGGAGGTTGTAAGGCACAGGCAGCTCTTCTCTTCATTGATCAAGAAGCCTTGTGCTTCTAAACAGACTGTGGTCTGGTGGTCCTGGAGGCTTTGTTCTCGGGATGGTGACCTCATGAGAAGGTCATCGAGGTATGCGTATACATGCAGTCTCTTGAGACGTAGATGAGCCACCAGGGAATTCATTAACACCTGAGGTGACAACGAAAGTCCGAACGGAAGCGCCTTGAACTGGTAGTGCCTGTCTGCAAACCTGAGGAACCTACTGTGGGATGCTATAAAGGTAGCAAAGAATTTCTTCTTTGCTGCCCGCATAGGCTCGCAAACTAGCTCTGTCACTCGCAATCGGTCGGCTTCATTACGAGATTGGCGCCACCGTTGCTCCAACTGCTGCCCCTCCTGCTTCAGCTGCTGCAGGTCCTCAGTAAACCACGGAAGCCTGTGGTGCCGATGCCAGGAAAGTGGACGCCTGGGAGCCGTCTGGTCGATGGCCTCTGTCAGCAAGGTGTTCCAAAAAGTAACGAGATCATCAAGTGGAAGGTCGTCAAGATCAGAGGGTAACTCCCCACGAGCATTCCAGAAACTCGTGGGTTTCATCAGTCTCTGGAGGCAAATCAACTAAACTGGTTTCACACCGCTCCGGGAAAGTCTTCAGGAGGCAATGATCTGTCCATGACAAGGGCTCCGCTAACACCTCCCCCACCAATGGATCCCTCGCCTGAAGGCTTGTGCAAAAAATCAAATCCAGGGTATGCCCCCAATCATGTGTTGGGCCAGTGACTAATTGAGACAGGCCCATGGTTGCCATGGCGGCCATGAACTCATACTCCGCTCTGCTTCCCAAAGACTGATGTTGGTGTGAATATTGAAGTCTTCCAAGACCAACGTCTTCGGGGACCGCAATACCACCTTCGATACTAGCTCCTTCAGAGCGTATAGCGATGCTGCCATGCAGATAGGTGCACGGTATACCAGCAGCATTCCCAATCTGTCTCCTACCAAATCGATCTCAAGATGGAGACCCTCAATACCCAATATAGGTTGCACCGATTACCTCCTAACAGACCATGACCCCCTAAAAATGATCGCTACAACGCTCCCCCCCCCCCTTCCTCTATCTGGCAAAACAAGGTCAGCCAGTAAAGGCCTCAACTCGGGTGTCCATCCAGGTGTCCGTGATAGACGCGAGGTCAACCGCATGGTCCAGGATCAATTCTTGGACAGTTGTAACTTTATTAACCACTGACCTCATGTTCAACAGCATCTGCTTCGGGCCAGGGGCCCCCCGATCATGAACTACCTGCACGGAGGGAAGTGAGGGGGCAGACACCAAACATCTGTTCCCCCTCACAGATTGAACATGTCCCCCACCAAGACAATATTTCCCCCCACCCCATCATGACCCCAATGGCTGCGGCCCTCCATCACCAACATCCCTGGCTGCCCCGCCCGGACGGTGAGAGAGAGCCCCCACACTGCCTGCTCTCTTTCTTATTCCTTTAAATTCCTGCAGTTATCAGGGAAAGGTCTTCACAGCAAAGCTGTCTTGCATACTGGATGTTATATACCAAGTTAAACTAGCAGGCACAAACAAATACGAACACATTTGCTTTAACCCACAGATGTTTGCTCCAGCCAGAAAATATTTCACAAATATTCAGCTGTGTATTTGTAAATGAGACAATGCAAAGGCTGAAACCACCAATTCAGGACCTGGTTATAACTTCCAGCTGAAGGCTGGCCTTACCCACAATCTCATATTGGTTGGGTCTGAGGTAGGTCTGCAGTATCCTGATGGAAAGAAAACATCCCCCATCTGATGGATGCAAGCAACTAGAATGCCCAAGAATCTTGCTAAATTTAATAATCTACTTATCTGGGCTGTTTGAATGTCCCAGATTATCTGACAAACAATGGATTGTCTCTGAGTAGTCACAAAAGCTCTGTGAACTAGAGTTTCCATAACTACTTCTAGATGCTCTCTGCATTGAGTTGACTCCCTTTTGAAACTTATGAAAAACCCATTTAGCTGAAGATACTCTGTTGTTCTGAGGAAGTTGATTTTGGGCCTGTTCCCTAGAAGAGTGCACTAGCAGACTGTCCTGGTAAGCATAATTGTGCATGCTTTAGTCCCTGAAAATTAGTATAATCAGAACGCTTGTAAAAGTTCTCGGGCAACCCTGCAAGCCCAAATAGCAATGCTTGGAATTGCCAGTGCTGTTGCACATAGCAAGATCTCAGCCACTTTCAATGTCCTGTCCTGATAGGCCTCTTTTTTTGGTCTAGGGAGGAGAGCCAGTCTGCTTGATCTATTTATTGCAGCACAGATGGACTGCAGAGTCTCCATTCAAAATTTCCTTACTCTCAGGGAACAGTTTCTTCATATCTAATACTGTGTGCATCTCGTGCATTTTCTTTGGGACTAGAAGCAAAACTGAATAAAAACCCTGTCTTGTATTAGTGAACCAGACTGCCTCTATGGCCTCTAATACTTTGAAACAAAATTTTTGTCCAGCATAGCCTAATGTTTGCTTTGTTTGTTTGATCTTGTGGATATAATAACCAAATAGTTGTAGTGGTAGTCTTTTTAGCTGAGAGGGCATAACTCCTTTGAGCAGTTTCCAGCTCTCATTTGTCTGAGGTGGCCCATTCCCACCTACCTGAAAATAGTTGAAGTCTTCCTCATACCTTTAACAGAGATGACATATGAGAAAACCTGATGTATGGAGGGAAAACACGCTTCTGGGGATTAACCTGTTGCAGTGTGGGCTTTTTTGACCTGTCCGAAATCTCTGAGAGAACCTTGGCAAGACAGACCCCAAAGACATACGCCCTTCAGCCTTCTACGCTTTGAACCAGATTCTCCTTCTGACTGATATATTAGTAGCTATGACTCTACCTGACCACCTAATTACATCTATGGAGGCATTGGCTGCAAGAACTGTTGCCAGTGTGCAACAGTGCAGGCTGTGGACCCTTTAAGAATGCCTGCTATGTTGATCATGCCCCGTTCTGGGACTATAAAAGACAATAATTGACTGTGAGCTGCTGAGATAGAAGGAACGCAGGGGAACCAGGCTGCAGCTTACAAGCTAGCCATAGTGCAGGCCTGGCCCAAGGCTGCGCGGGGGCCAGATATAAACTCATGGATGTGGACTGAAAGTTAAACACTGTAATTGTTTTTGGTCAAAGCACTATAAATAAACAACTAGTGATGGGAATCTGGAGCTTATTAACTATTTGGGATGACCCCATTAGGGTTTGGGGACTGATGTGCTGCTGCTGTGTCACATATGGTGGAGCATGTGGGCAAAGTGAGGGTTTGGCTTCGAGACTTTGAGATTGGAATTTGAAAGAGAGTGCTAAATGCCAAGGACGCTATGGAGGAATTGTTTCATGTGATTTCACAGCAGCAGGGTGCATATCAGGATCAGAACCAATAGACCTAGGAGGCATTAATGTCACTTCTGCAGACTCAGCAGCAGCAACAGATTTAGGAATTGCTTCTGAAGGGAAATTGGGGTGACTGATTTTGGGGTATCCAGACAAGTCCATGTTGTTGCTCCACCACCAACTTAGACAAGGCTAGGTCCGGACGATTATCCAGAATCTCATGTAACTACATTTGAGAGGGTAGCAGCTGTTGTAAGATGGGCAGAAATCTTTTGGGCCACCCCTTCTTCATGGTGGATGCCTAGGCAGTGTATCGCCCCCCCTGGGAGAGGTGGAAGCCAAGGCTTATAAAGTTGTGACAGCCACAATCTTGGATAGGCTGGACTGCATGGAGGAGTCATATCAGCCCCGATTATGGTCTTTGGAGTTACTTGCAGGAAAGCTCCCACGCACAGCATTCCAGAAACTGTGAGACTCGACTTGGCAGGGCATTATGACCCAATACTCAAACTGTTGGCGGCATTATTGATTTACAGTAATATATGAATGTTATGCCACAAGATGCCCAGATTTGGGTGCACTGATTCAAACCAGCCAAAGATGTAGAGGCTGTCCATTGGACTGAAACTTTCATGGAGGCCGAGGAAGCTGATGTTACAAATGGAACAGGGATCCAGGACTGGGGCAAGGAATAGAACTAACTCTGAAAGAGGGGATAAGGCCTGTGGGGGAAGGTTGGAAGTTGCTTATTTTTTCTGTGTGAGACTTATTTCAATTTAGTGTGTACAAGAGGACTCTCTTATTAGGCAACCTCTTGTTCTAAAAAATTCTCAATGCATCCAAACTGCATAGAGTACAGGATTTTTTTTGGTACTAGAAGACCACCTTTGTTAAGCAAAGGTATTTTTGTTGGTCCCCTGGGTGGCCATTTAACATAGGTTTCACTGAATTTCTTTTTAGAGCTGGCATTTTTCTTGACAGTACTCCAAACGTAGTTAAAGTTTTACATTGACAGTTGTACTGACCATTTATCAACTTTTTTTGTAATTTAAATTTTGTAAGTTAATTCTCTGCAGGCTGCATTTTTGTACAATGTCGCCTCCGTTATTTCAGTGATAGTTATGTGCTAAAAATAATTAGCAAACCCAGAAATTTTTAGCTGTGCTAAAAACAGCAACTTACTCTGCCTTTCAAAGTAATCATATTTTTTATTCCTTTCTTTATAGTGTGAAAATAATATCTGCTAGTAGGGAAAAGGTGTTTCCCCTCCCCTCAAAAACAACCAAATTTGCATCATTGCTTTTCCTTTGGAAGCTTTGTTTTACATGGCATTCTTATTTAAACAATTAGAAAACTTGAGTCACTTTGTTGGTCTTCCATAAAGTAATGTATACAGATATTTCACATTTCTCTCTTTTGTAGTTCATTTTTTTTTCAGACCAGTAGATCTGTTTATAAACGTCTATACCTGAAAACTAAAATTTTAAATTTGACATGTAAAGATACTTGAAAGCATAGACTTTGGACTGATGTACCTTCCTAATACAGATGTAGGCTGTTATATAGCTTGCAGAGTGAAGTGTAAACCAAGATCTTCCCTGTAACTGACTGTTTGTTTTTTTCATTTTCTCATACATGTGATATGTACTTGATAGAAGTTAATTATACTCCTGGATATACTCGAGATACTGTGTACCTGTGATATTGAAATAACAAGATATTTGTAATAAATCTGTAAGGGAGTAAAATTGTTATCACATACTTTGTCGCTCAGCTGTATCTTAATGAACATACTGTGCATGTCTTAGTCTGTGTTTTCTCAACTAGCACCTTGTAAAATGGCTAATGTGTCTGAATTTCCTGTTTACAAATAACATGATCTCATACATTATTAATTTGGATACTTACATTGTTTTTACACTGAAAAATTTCAAAATCTGACTTCTTTCCCCTCTTTCCCCCTGTGGTTTCTTGCAGGTTTGAAGAACTAGTGAAAAAGTTCAAAGTAGAATATCATGCTGGTGGCTCTACTCAAAATTCCGTTAAAGTGGCCCAGGTTTGTTCATCTTTAAAAGAAATTAACTGTAAAAATTCTATAAGTGTTGTCTGTTAGACAGTCTCTTGTTGTTCTAACTGGCTTATCATGTTGCCCAGGAGCATTACACAGCAGGTGTGCTATTCCTCTGCCAACCATACAGTGTGGTTCATTCTCTAAAAATTACTTATTTTCTAGTGTTTTGTTCTTAAAAACCCTATTTTTGTAGTCTACATGTAGTCCCGTGTTACACGTGTGTGACCCTATGTTTCTCCGTGGCATACAGTCTGACTCTTAACTTCAAAGACTCAGGATTGCACCCTGTTACTGCATCTTGTAAATGCAGCATTTTTGTTATCACATTTATTTTTTAAGGGTTGGTTGGTTAAGGGTTTGCAACTGATTCATAAAAAGATGCGGTGACAGATTTATTTATTTATTTATTTATTAAACTAATTCCTTTTTTGAGGTATAAACATAATAAAGAAGAATTGGTCCTTTACTGGTTCAGGTTCGGTTTTGTGCAATTTTATAATTAACTACTAACAATGTATCTCTTTAGAACATGACAGCTCTTCTAAAATATATTTTTACATAAGTTTTGATATGGTTTGTCAATTCGCAGTTATTAATTCCTTGATTAGAAATGACTGACCTCTTTTGAAATATTTTTTCCAACTAGTGGCCAATTTGTTTTCCTTGAAGCTTTCTGCAAATTGAATTTTGTTTCTGGCTACTTTGAAATGTACAATTGGAATAAATTAGTTTATTTAAAGATTATTTTTCCCTTCCAGTTTGTTTTTTTAAATTCCATCTTTCAATACACTCAAGATAGCTACCATTTTGCATACATTACAGTGGGATTCCAGCTACCAACTACATCATAGTGCATACATCCTCAATTAATGTTAGGGTGAAAACAGACATCAGGCTAACCACCCTTAGTGGTCATTTATGCATGTTTCAGGGCTGCATAGGGCACCAATAAAGCCCTACAACATGCATAAATAACCATCAAGGGTGGTTAGCCTCATGTCTGTTTTCACCCTTATATGGTGGTAGTCCTAGTGATTATACTTATCTTTCATTGTTTCCAATGAATCTGAAACCCCACACTACCCTTAGTAGTAAATGTAATAGTAGTAAGTAGTGGTAATGCCACTAAATCTATTATAACCTTTACTTCTCAAATCTGCCAGTGTATGAAATAAGCAATTGGAAAGTATGATCCAGTGACTGAAATATGGAACATGGGTGTTCTGTTGCACATCACTCACAGCATAATTAAGAGATTATACATTTTTAGGGTATAAAACCTTCTGAAACTCTGAGGGCCATTCATTTTGAAGCGCCATTTCTGCCCTAGCAGAAAATGTCTGGCACTTGAGGCATCTTCTGCCCCAGTAACATGGGAGCCATTGCAGACTTTACGTTATACTGTGACGGAAGTCAGCATGTTTCGTCTTTCCTCATTTAAAGGCAGAAGGAAGTTTCTTATAATGATGAGTAATTGCTTGCTTTCAGTGGGTATATCATATTGGTCATGAGCATTGACTAAAAGGTGTCTAATCGTTGGGCATTTTCTTAAAGCTTTTGATGATAACTATAACTGGATATAGTGCAATTAAAATGTGTGGTATTTTGTAATTATTAAAAAAGCCCTGCACCAATGGGTTTACAGTGAAACAAAAGCGAGGTTGGATAAACTAAAGCCAATAGTCCAGGAGAGTTTGTGCATTAGGTACCACAATAGCTAACTCTTTATTTCCTGATGTCAAATTAAATGTAATGCTAGAAAAGTACCAGGTCCCAGTACAATTAACATAATTGTTTTTGTACTATAGCCAGGGCCCCATCATCATTAATGGCTTTGAAAACAAGGTCAAGTAAAAATCTATTTGCCACATGATAGTGTGAAGCAAGTATTGTTGCTCATACTACTGTACTACATGTTTCCCCCACTAGCTGTCAGAAGTAGAACAGCTCTGACTGCTAGATGACTTTTGAAGAGGGAATTACCGTAATTGAATTCATGGTCATAAAGGTATGTATTGACTTAATGGGGCCATTGCAAGATTTATGAAAGTGTGAGCTGCACATATTCCACAGACAAAAAGAACCTGACCAAACAATGAACACATTTGTACCAACCAGCACTTCAACCTACTGCTTTCTTGGGAGAGCTTGAGTTAGAAACAAACAAACATGAAAGTGTTGGTTAACTGCTTCTAAAGGGTGTTGATTGTGTTGCTAAATGGAGGTATGAAAGTTAAGTAATCACCCCATCTTATATCCTCCCAAGAAGAGAACCAGGCAGCAGTTTAGGTGCCTTTAAACCAATACTGTCCAAAAAAATCTTTTCAGAAGCACTGTGTTTTTGATACACTTAAGTGTATCAAAAACACAATACTTAAGTGTATCAAAATTCTATGATCTGAAGCTTGTGCTTTACATTAGTGACTAGAAATATATTTGAAAATAACTCTTGTTCCAGTTGAAATAGAATAAAAAGATAATAAAGAGTGATAGCAATTTTAGAGGAGTTCGAAAGGAGATAAACCTGCAATTGGACGAATCTGTTTATATCAATAAAGGAAGTAGGGAAGGAACAGAGTACAAATGGGACAAAGTGTAGTGGGGGGAATTAAAGATATCAGTAGAGGGAGTGCGTACCATTATTATAAACCTGTGATAGACAAAGTGGTCCTGTTCTCCAAGCCCGCAGCTTGGGCTTCATTTTTGACACGCACCTCTCCTTTAAACCTTACATTGACTCTGTGGCCAAATCCTGCCGATTCGCTCTCCTCAACATTGCCCGCATTCGCCCCTTTCTATCTGTCTCCTCGGCCAAAATCCTTGTTCATGCCATGGTTATCTCTCGCCTCGACTACTGCAACCTCCTCCTTGCTGGCCTCCCTCGCTCCCACCTGTCCCCCCTTGTGGCGATCCAAAACTCTGCCGCCAAGGTCATTCACTCTGCCCGTCGCTTCGACCATGTAACGCCTCTCCTCCTCTCCCTTCACTGGCTCCCCCTTCCTGAACGTATCCTGTTCAAACTCCTGGTTTTCACGTTCAAATCGCTCCATGACCAAGCTCCCCCTTACCTCTCGGACCTAATCGCCCTACGCACTCCTGCGCGCGCTCTCCGCTCTTCCTCTGTCCCCTCCCTCGCTCTCCCTCGTTTCTCCTGCTCGCCCAACCGCCTTCGTCCCTTCTCCCTCGCTGCCCCGCATGCCTGGAACTCCCTCCCTGCCGACATCCGCCTTGCCTCCTCCCTCCGCTCCTTCAAATCCCTCCTCAAGACCCACCTTTTCCATGCTGCCTTTCCCAATGCCCTCTAGTCTTTCCCCTTGCTCTTACTGTCAGCCCTCCTCTGCTGACTGCTGCTACCGACCACCTTGTAACCAAGCCAAGTACACGCACCTGAGACTTCGCATCCGCCTGAATGTTTGTTTGTCTTCTCCCATGTCTCTCCCACTGTCCCCTCTCCTTGTCTCCCCCTCCTTGTCTTTTAGATTGTAAGCCACAGGCAGGGACCGCGTCTGATTGTATGTTCTGTACAGCGCCAGGTTTTGCAACTGGCGCTTTTTAAATGTTTAATAATAATAATAATATCAGCAGACTAGTAGGTGAGAACGAAAAGTTGGTGTGGCAGTGAATTGGTGCTCTTATGATCCAGTGGAAAGAAAGACATTATGACAATGCTGAGTTTAACACATAATGCCTGCACCATTTTGAACAAACATTACTTGTTACAGAAAGAGGAACCTGAACTAGAAATTAATGATGGAAGAAGGCAAATGCCTGAATAAAACTTAATGAAAAGTAAAGAGAAGGGTGAATTCTGGGAATCGTCAGAATATGAACTAAACTTTTTCAAAGGAAGAAACAGTAAGGTGAAAAAAGTGATCAAAAGCAGAAGTTGTAGAAACAGTGATAGTAGTAGTAACAAGTAGTTAGAGACAAGAACAATGGAAGAGGGGGAGGATAAATTTTAGATGATCTCATTTAGTGTAAGAAAGCAAAGAGATCTGAAGAGTCTTGACAGGATTGGGGGAAGAAATAAGGGGACTGGAAAGAGACATAAATTATTATTATTATTATTATTATTTATTTATTTATATAGACCAGCGATGTACCTGGCACTGTACAGTCAGTAGTTATAGACAGGTCCCTGCCCCAAAGGGGTTACAGGATGGGTAAGACAAGGGAGAGGTGAACATCAGGGGAGACGAGGATACATTCATGAGTTTGAGAAAATGCAGGTGCATGCGCTTAACTTAGTTACAGGGAAGAGATTCTGAGGGAGGGAGGGACGAGGAGGATGCATTTTCACTCATGATGAGCCAGGGAAATTGTGATGCAAGAGGTAGGTTTTCAGAAGGGATTTTAAAATTGGGAGGAGCAAGATGAATGTATCCAGAGAGGGAGTTCTAGGCCTGAGGGGCAACAAGAGAGAAGGGGCAGAGATGTTTAGAGGAGCAGGGTAGTCACAAGCAGGTGAGGGTGGGGGGCAGAGGAGGAACAAAGCTCCCGAGCAGGGAATATATAACCATTCTAGTCACCCCCTATATGTCACATAATTAGGTGGTGTGACTAAAACTGTGCACAGCATTTGTCTCACCATAGATTTATATAGTGGAAGTACAGTATTTTCTATTTTGGAATTTCCTCAAGTAATGAAGTGAGGAGAATAATTGATAAGTAATATACGAATAAGGGTTTGAAACAGTGTAAGAGTTTGAAACAAGCAAATATCTCATCTGTCATTTACTGCAAACTAACAGACTGAGCTAGCTTCTTTTATATATTGATCTTCTGCAAGAGCTGTTCCCTTACTCAAATGGAGAAGCTTCAAGGCCATACATATGAAGTTGGGAAACTGCTGTGAGGGGGAAGACAAAATGGTTAAATTGTAGTAGAAGAGCAGAGGAACAGAATTGATAGAATCATAGACTTGGAAGGGATTTCGAGGATCATTAGTCTAACCTCCTGCTTGTATGCAGGATTACTACAGCTACAAGATCCCCAACAGATGGTTATCCAAATTCTTTGAAAACCTCCAGCGAAAGAGAATCTACAGTCTCTCTAGGCAACTTATTCCATTGTTGCACAGCTCTTAATGTTAGGAAGTTTTTTCTGGTATTTAACTGAAATCTATCCTTCTGTAACTTGACAACATCCCTGAGCCCATTATTTCTAGTTTTGTCCTCTGAGAGAAATGAAAAACAGTTTCTTGCCATCTTCTTGATGGCCGTCCTTTGTATATTTGAAGACTGCTATCATGTCTCCCCTTAATCTCCTCTGCGTTAGACTAAACATACCCAGTTCCTTCAACCTTTCCTCATAAGACTTCCATTCCAGAACTCCTTATCATCTTTGTTGCCCTGTAACCCTCCTCTGAACCAGCTCCAGTTATCCGTGTCCTTAAAATGAGACACCCAAAACTGGACTCAGTACTCCAGGTGAGGTCTGATCAGTGCTGAATAGGGTGGAATTACTACTTCAGCAGACTTGGAAATAATGATTCTGTTAATGTACCGCAAAATGCATTAGCTATTTTTGCAACCACATAATGTTGCAGACTCCTGTTTAGTTTGTGATCAACCACAGTCCCTAGATCCATTTCAGATGTGCTGCTACCAAGCCAGGTATCCCCCATCTTATACTTGTGAATTTGTTTTTTCTTACCTAAATACAGAACTTTGTTTCAGTTGAATTTCATTTTATTAAGTTCAGCCCAGATTCGCAGTCTATCAAGATATTTTTGATTTCTAATTTTATCTTCCAAGGTTTCAGCTACTACTCCCAATTTTGTGTCATATGCAAACTTGATAAATATTTCCTCCACCTCTTAATCTTAGTCATTAATAAAGATGAAGACTTAGCACTGGACCCAGAACGCTGGATACAACCCCTCCAGTTTGATGATGAGCCATTTTAAGAGTGTTTTTTCAACCAGCCATGAATTCACCTCGTTGTAGTCTCTTCCGGCTCACACTGTGCAAGATTGTCAATGCAAAACTTGGTCAAATGTTGTGCTGAAAACAAGGTACATTACATCAACAGCATTCTTCCCATACACTAAACTAGTTATTTCTATCTAAGGAATAGACAAGATTAGTCTCCCATGATTTGTTCCTGAGAAACCCATGTTGGCTACTAGTAATTGGTGCTTTGTCATAAAGGTGCTTACAGATTGACTGTTTTTATAATCTCTTCTTGTATCTTTCCAGGTATTGAGGTCAGGCTAACTAGTCTATAATTTCCCTGATTTTCCTTTTTTTCCCTTTCTTAAAGATACGGACAACATTTGCTCATCTCAAGTCTTCTGACATTTACCTGTTTTCCAAGAGTTTTTAAATATAATTGACAGGGGTTCTGAGAGTACATCCACCAGTACCATTGTGCAATTCATCTGGCCCTGAAGACTTTTTTTTTAATTGATCCTAACCAAAGGTAGCAAGGTATTCTTAGACCACCTCTTTATCTATTTATTCTAGCTTGCAGTTTTTCCTCCTCCTCCTTTATACGTCTGTTTCCAGTTTAAGTTTTTTTGTGAAGACTGAGGCAAAATAGAAATTAAGATGTTCTGCCTTCTCTTCGCCGCCTCCTAAAATTTCACCATCATTACTGTGCAGTGGACCCACCATTTCCTTTTCCTTATTCTTCCTCTTACTTCTGACATACTTAAAACCTTTTTTAAAGTCCTTCGATAGCCTTTGCTCATTTCTATAAGTTTGGGCTGCATCTGTATGCGTCATGGTACTTGTCTCTCGTTCAGTTTCTTATATGTTTCCTTCTTGATTCTTAGCTCATTGGTAAGGTCCTTGTGTAGCCACATTGTTGTTTTTTTATTTCTTCTACTTTTCTTTTTCATTGGAATTGAGCCTTCAGTCTGTCTCTGTCTCTCTCTTGAAAGTCCTGACCATCTTGGATACCTATTCCCTTTAGATGATCTAACCATGAGATCCCACCCAGTATTTCTCAGAGTTAAAAAAAGAAGAAAAAGAAGCTGATTTTAGTAAAGGCTGTGTGTCTCTTTTCCCCCCCCCCCCCCCCTGCCTTTTCTTAGGATCATGAATTCTATTATTATATGGTTACTTTCCCCCCAAGATTCCTCCCTTCTCACATTATTCACCAATTCTTCCTTTTTGGTTAGGATCGCATTAAAGATAGATGACCCTGGCTGCTGCTTCAACCTTTTGAAAGACATCGTTATCGCCAGTGCAATCCAAGAATTTGTTGGGCATTCTTTGTATACCAGAATTTGTCTTCCAGCAGATATCAAGGTAGTTAAAATCCTTCACTCCTCCTTGAGGCCTCTGTGAACTGCTGTAGGAAGGTCTCCTCTACCTCCTCCGCCTGGGTTAGTGGTCCTGTAGTAGAGTCGCACCATATCGTAGCTATTGTTTCCCTGTTTTATCTGTACCCTGATACCCTGTCTTCTAGACCTCCATACAGGTGTATTCATTCTTGACATATGCTGTTCTCCCTCCTATTCTGTCTTGCCTATCTTTTGAAACAAGCAATATTCTTCAATTCCCAAATTCTAGTTGAGATGATCCCACCAAAATCTCATTGATGCCTGTTCAATCATAGTTAACCTCATGTAGTATGATTTTAAGCAAATCCTGGTGGTTTTTAAAGATTATTTATTTATTTTTCATACTTTATACCCTGCCCCTCCTGCGGAAGCAGCTCAGGGAAGTTAACAATTATAAAAATACAATAATATAAATTGTAAACGCATCTAAAACATTTCTAATCAGCAAGGGGGAACGTCAAAAAACATACAGAAAATATAACAAAACCCCATACTATGGGCATTAGTGTACAGACATCTAAGATTGTGGTTAAGGCAGGTCAGGGAGGGTCCTTCCTCTGTTTTATTCTGGGCCCTACTGGGTTTTCTTTGCAACTTCACATTTCCCAACCTATTGCACAGGTCCCTTTCATTAGTATTCAGCTTTGTATTTACCTGTGGGGTTTTGACTCCATCCTCCCAAAGGATCTAACTTAACACCCCTCTGACCAGATTCTTAATGAGTTTCCAAAACCTGTTCCTGTCTTTGGGAGGTGGAATCTATCTTCTTCAGCAGTACTTCATCTTGGAAACTCATGCCATGGTCCGAGAATCTAAGCCTCTCAGGGTGGCACCATCTTTGTAGAATCCAAGATTCTTCTTTCCCTTTCCTGGGCCTCTGCCTTCAACAGGAAGGATTAACACCACCACTTGTGCCCCCAGAGCCTCATAGTCATATTTGAAATGCTCAAGGTTATGATTGACAGTATCATTTGTTGCCTACATGGATGCACAGGAAGGGATAGTGAGTAGAGGGTTTAATGAGTCCCACCAACCATTCTGTCACATACTGGATTTGCACACCAGGGAGACAGCTTGCCTCTCAAGATGGCCGCCTCTGTATCTCTCAGTAGGGCATCACCAACCACCACCACCTTCTTCCTTCTCCTCCTCTAAGGTGTGGTTAGATTCCTCCAATTCTTTAGGGGACCAAGAGTCCTCCTTCCTGACCAATGGAGTCTGGTGTTTCTCTCTTTCTGCAGGAGAATCGGAAACACTTTCAGTGGAAAGAACTTCAAAATGGTTTTGTACTTTCACTGAGACAGAATGCCTTCTGGTTCTCTTTTGCTGGTTGCGTGCTGCTGGATGAGTTATGCACTGCCAGGATGAGACTCCTGTAAAATGACAAACGGAGCCCCCAAAATCCCACCACTTCATTTGCACATTTGTTCTTTTTCTTACCATTATTCTGTTTCTACATGGTCTTCGCTCTTCCTGAAGCAGATAATATATGTTTGAAAAGTGCCTAATATATTTTAGACACTGCCTTAATAAGAGTAGTAAATAGAATTAATAAAAAGGAAAGAAAGGCCTTAAAAGCACAGTTTGAGGTTTGGGACACAAGACACTTCTTAGAGTAGGAAGCAGTTGGAAGAGGCAGTGCAGTAGAGGAAAGCAAAATAAAATTCAAATAGGGATCTTGGAGGCAAAGGATGTGGGAAATAAGATTCAAGCAACAAAAACAACAAAAAAGGGTACCAAAGAATGAATCAAAAGTAGACAGTTTTGTGAGGATTAGAACTAGAAGGACTAATGAGGTTGGTATAGAAGGATTATTCAAGAGAAAAGAAGATCAATGGTAAAACTGTCAAAAAAGATTTGAAGTGGAAAAATTAAAGGGAATCTAGGGAACTTGGAATTTTTCCACCTTTGTTCTGTTCCCATACAAAGGTCAGAATGTGCTACATGTTGCGGAAGTGAGCTAAAGCTGAAGAATATTGGGCCAGACAGAGTGAACTAATGACCAGCCAAACTGGGTATTTACAATGGTAAAGGAACCAATGAACTCCAAGAAAAAAGAAATAGGGTAGAAATGTCAAACTAGATAGCTGAAGCAAACTTTTCAGAAACAATTGGAAGAATGTTGCAACAGAGAAATACCCCACAAATATGGAGGAAGTTGGGAGAGATAAAGAGACCTGGAATGGGGGCAGACTGTGTGTGAGCAGAAAAGGTCAAAGCAATGAACAGTAGGATAGGTTGGTGAGAAACTGACTCAGAAAAATAGAGTCCAGGAAAGCAAATGAAGGATAATCCTTGGGAAAGAATTCAAAGGGGCATTTAATTTTTTTTTTTTAAAAGAAAGAATAGAGGGAGGACATATTAGACAAAAGAGAAAACAAAAAAATCTAAGCTGTATTTACTAGTAAAGATATAATAGGGTCCAGGAATAATAAATTACTTTGATGCTTGGTCTTGATAGAAAGAGAGCTTAAAATAAGAGTGCTACTGAAAATATTTAATAGGAAATAACAGTAGAGAGAGCACCAAAAATGCAATAGAGATCAGCAACTACAACAAGACTAGTGACTTCTCTATGGAAGAAGGTTAGAATTCCTGATCTGGGAACTGATGGCGTATTAAGATATTTTAAATATTTACTAGGACACTACAAAAGCAAGAAAATCATAATTGACTCTTTTAAAAAAAAATATTTGTTCCTGTATCAGGGAGGACTCCAGAAGTGTCAAAAAGGAGAAGAGACCTGGGCAGGGAAAAGATGTGGGAATAAAAGAAGAGAGATTGTATGGATCCAAAAATAATGCCCTGTTTTGTATAGGGAATATTAGTAGATACTGAAAAATGAAATATAGAAAGAGCAGGTGAAAAAAACAGAGATAAAGAAGAAAAAATAAAATGAGGACATGTGGTTTGAGGGGATAGGAAGTATACCACCTAGTGAGGAGAAAAGCACGTGAAAAAATTAGCCTGAGGATCACAAAAGATGAAAAATAAAATTATACATAATATTGCTGGCTTTATGTTGAATGTTTTTTCAGTGTGTTCCCTGTGCTTCTCAGCAGATTATTCAGGTTGGGAAAGAGGAGGTTTATTATTATTTATTATAAACATTTATATAGCACCAGTCATGTACCTGGCGCTGTACAGAGCATAGAAATAGATGCGGTCCCTGCCTGTGGCTTACAATCTAAAAGACAAGGAGGGGGAGACAGGGAGAGGGTACAGTGGGAGAGACGGGAGAAGACAAACAAACATTCAGGCGGATGCAAGTCTCAGGTGCATGTGCTTGGCTTGCTTACAATCAGGTTGGTTGCAGCAGTCTGCAGAGGAGGGCAGACAGTAAGTATATGGGGAATGACTAGCAGGCATTGGGAAAGGTGGCGAGGAAAAAGTTGGTCTTGAGGAGGGATTTGAAGGAGTAAAGGGATGGGGCAAGGCAGATGTGGGTAGGGAGGGAGTTCCAGGCATTTGGGGCAGCGAGGGAGAAGGGTCGAAGGCAGTTAGGTGAGCAGGAGAAATGAGGGAGAGTGAGTGAGGGGACAGAGGAATTGCGAGGAGTGCGTAGGGAGATTAGGTCCGAGAGGTAAGGGGGAGCTTGGTTGTGGAGTGTTTTGAACGTGAATACCAGGAGTTTAAACAGGATACGTTCAGGAAGGGGGAGCCAGTGAAGAGAGAAGAGGAGAGGCTGCACATGGTCGAAGCGACGGGCAGAGTGAAGGACAGTTAGCAAACTTCTTACCCATCCCTGACGAACCCAGCCCAGCAGAGAAGAAGTCCAGAACTACCTTCTACCCATGTCCCAAACCATCACCTCATGAGTTGTGGGTGGGGGTGCACAGGTGGATTTGCAATGCAGCCTATGCTTGAGGTAGGTCGTTACTGTTTTAAGCAAAAGAGAGTGGGTATTTTCAAATGTGACGCTACCATGGGTGGCCACGCTTAACCCGGCGTGGGTGCAGAAGCAGATTACTTCCCGGACCGTGGCAGGGTAACTACGGGTTGTGCGCTGGACTCCCTGCCAACGCATATCCCAGAGTTAGCCATGCCGTGGTCTGGGGAAGGTAACCATGGACCGTGGTAGAGCAAGCCATCGCGTCTGATGGCCTGCTCTGCATAACTCTGGCCAATGACTGGAGCTTTTCCAAGTGGGCTGCCACCGCACCTGCCCATCAGGAAGGGATCTGGCCCATGCTGCGCTGAGCAGCGTGGGGGGTGGGGTCCGGTGGACCATGTCTGCACATCCCCATGCCCTCTCCCAGTCTTGGTTGCTGCCACATTTGTTGGGCAGCGTGGCTAGACTCTGCCCGTGGTGAGGGCTCTCACCACAGGCAGGATCAAAGCATGGCGGGGGCTCAGCACCATCGCGTGTAAAAATACCCAGTTACAACTTTGACTGCAGCATTAAAGCAATTTAAGTTGTTTAAAAAATAAATTTTAAAAAGTTCCCTGCAGGCATGTATTTACTATCAGTTTTGATGTGGAAACACTGATAAATGTTGTTGTACAGCAGTATTTTAAAAATATGTGGACTATAGAGGGTTAAACAGAAAAATTGGGGGAGAAATCTAGCTATAACCTCATACTTACGGAGACACTAACTTTTTTCTTTGTATTTTCATTGTATTAGATCCCTTCCCCTAACCAACGTACAGTAATCTTGATTTTAACTATTCATTCATGCACATTGACCCTTTTCAAACAAGAAGTACCCATGCCTCAAACAAGACGTGCTGACCATTTGAATGCCCAGGTGGGTGGGCGTGCATGCGCGCTTCTGTGTAACACGCATGCCCACTGACCTCCACCCACGCACAGAACACTTGGCCAAAATGGCGGTTGCTCTGTGCGTGAGGATGTGGAGGGGATTGGTGTGTGCCCGTTTGCCTCATACTGCCCATGCTGCAGCGTGCACAGCAGTCACCTCCGCAGCCGTGGCCCGTTTTAAAAGGGCCATAGTTACCTCATCTCTAATTTATCTGTACTGGTCAAGTTCTCACGGCATAGAATTAAAATGAGTATTTTTTTCAGTGTACTTTTGCTCTTTATTCTCATTTTCCATCACAAGAAAGGAGAAACATTAAAAAACATGTAAAACCAACCCATGGATAACAGGTTTTCTATCTTGGTCCTCTTGCACCCTGTGATCCTTGGTTAAAAGCATTCTTGATATCATTGTAAAAGTTTTAGTGACCAGCTAAAAGTAAACTGCTCTCTTCCAATGCAAATGGTAAGAATTTTAACAACCTAGTGCATTTTGTATTGGGAACCAAGGGTCCAAGTCATTTTGAAAAAATTGAGTTAGGACCAAAAAACAATGTTGGGACTTCCAATAGGCCGTACTAAGTGGGAGGCTTACAAATCACTAGAATGCACATCTGTGGTCATGCATTTCAGTTTTAAACTAAGGCCACAAGTAAATTGTGAAAGCTACTTGTCAATCTTTATCCTTTCTGTATTTTATATAGTTGCATAAAAGGCAAAGCAGAATATAATGCATGAGACTACTCCATGGAAGTCTCATATTTCTCATACATTGGGTGTTTTCAGATGTTACGGGTGGGCGGTTCACCACAGTGAATCCGCAGTGGGGGCAAAAAAAACAACCACGGGCCGGGGTGAAAAAAAGCCCCAAACAGACGTGACGGGACCGGGACCATGCCCGGGAATTGGGCCAACTCATCACGGACCGGGGCAGCACAACAGACATGACGCCGATCCCCAGCCGTGGTCAAAACTCCCAGAAGACACCGGACAGGGGCGGGACACAGACATGGCCGCCTCAGGGCAAACGAAGCCAAAAGGCACACAAGGGAAACGGGAAGAGAGGGGGGAAGAGGGAGAACAGGCTGACAGGTACCACACACGGCATGCACACAGACAGCGGGCCCGCAGCGCAACACAGTGCACGACCACACGCCCGGGCACGCACATGTGCACACACACAAGGAAAAGGTCGGGAAGGGGGGCGAGGGCGCCCGGAAAAGGTCACAAGGAACAACGGGAGCGGGGGGAGGGACGAGGGGGGGCACCGCAAAGGGGCAGGGCAGGGCACAGGCAGCAGCAACCCCCAC
>QEPC01014657.1:720540-741672 GCA_003113815.1 Sphenodon punctatus
CTTGAAGTGCATTTTAGACTGTGCTTTCTTCCATCTGATGTTAACCCTGGGAACTCCTTGCTGCTGGGTTGTGCCAGTGTTTTGCCACTGTTTCCCTGTGCTTGGGGTATATGTTATTAATTTTAAGCTTGAAGTGCATTTTAGACTGTGTTTTCTTCCATCTGATGTTAACCCTGGGAACTCCTTGCTGCTGGGTTATGCCCTGGCTCCACCTACCGTTGCCCTGGGTCTGCCTACCATTGCCCTGGCTCCGCCCACTGGCTCGCCGGCGGGCCGCCTTACTGCCCCTCCAAACTAAAAACCCACCAGCCGCCCCTGCCGCACCCTGCCATGATGGGCAGCTATGGCTGCCCTTGCATGGAGATGGAGATGGTGGAGCCCAACAAACATGTTGCCCCACGTGGGTGGCCTTGACTTGGGCTTCTCCTTGGAGATTTTCCTGAAGATACAGCCCGAGCCAGCTGCTTACCCGCCCCAGGGCAGTCCCTGGCAGCATGGGAACACACGTGTGGGTGAGTCCCAGGCCAGTGTGGGCCAATGTCACTTTTGCTTTTACCTAAAGACAACATCAGCATTACTGTTGGCTATGCATAAAAGGAATTTGGGCAGGTTTCTTGATTTATGTGGTTGGCTATATTGTTCTTTTGTAAGATTGTATATTTATACTTATGAGAACTTTTTTAAATGGACACATAGCAAAAGGTGGCTCAGTAGTTATATGTATTAGTTACCTGAAACCATTCTTTTCCCTGCAGAAGTGTTTGTATAATTGGCACTTCCACCAAGTAGACTTTTGTCAGATTGTCTGAAATATATTGTATTGCTGATTTGACACAACCCTAAGCCTGCCTTTCTCCACTTGAAAGATTTTTGCCTAACTAGGTCTGTAATTTTTTTCCCCTCTACAGGATAGTTACTTAACAGGGTTTTATTGTATTTCACTTCCTCAGACAATTATTTTAAGTACCTGTGTCTGGCTTTGGACAGGATTGTGTGCTGAAGGATCATCAGGACTGGGAAGTCAGTCTAAGTTAAGCAGAAGAATAAACCAGAATCATACCAGACCTTGAGTAAAAAACGTACAGAACCAAGGCCCAACCAGTAAGCATAAGTCAGGAGCTGGGTAACCAAAGATGTTGCTGAGAAGATAGCTATAAAAGCCTCTCAGGCAACGGGCGGTATCCTGACCTTTTATAATAGGACAGCAAAGCATTCCTATGTGGAGGCACTCACAGTTAGAAGAGCAAAAATGGAAGCATTGTTGCTTTATGGTGCTAAACTCTGGGGATTGGATCCAAAAGCTTTGGAGATTATAGCAAGGGTCCAAGCAAATTTTCTTTGGAAGATACTGGCAGTGCAGAAGAGTACACCACGTTCTGTAGTTAGGTTGAAATAGGTACTGTAAACATTGCTACCAGAGCTAGACTTAAACCAGATTTGTACTGGCTAAAACCTAGACCTTTTTCACCAGTTAGATTTCCTAAGCAGGCTTTAATTGAGATGAGTGTCCCAGATATGTCGTCTAGGAACCTGGATTCAGGACGTTGCAACATCTCTTGAAAGGGTGGGGTTGGGTTACCTTATGTTTGAGAGGTAGCCTATCCCATTGGGTAACAATAAACCTCTTATAACTGAGCGTTTTTTAGATATTTCAGCTCAGAATGATCTTGCAACAGCTAGGACATTTAGATGCATACCATTTTACCAGCATATTCGTTTTGATAATATATAGCCAAAGTATCTTTCAGTTATTACTTGATTTTCTCACAGAGAGACTCTAACCAAACTTCGGTTGAGCCAATTGAATACTAAGGTACAGGAGGGAAAATGGGCAAAAAATCCTTACTCTAACAGATTATGCCCATGCTCTATGGGAAAGGTTGAAGAGACAGTACACCTGTTATGGGTAGGTACCTGATACCTAGGGAGAAGTTTCTTTTACCAGTTGTGGAATTGGTTCTTTCCCTTGGCCTGTTTGAAAAAGGGATTTGGATACTTCAAAACGAATAAGTTATTGTTCTTTCTGCTCTGGCCAAATATATATGTGAAATTCGGAAACTTCGTAAGTTTTCAGTAAAAAAAAGGCCTCACTGTCTTTGTTTGGTTTTGACCAGATACCTAGTCTGTATTTGTTCGATGTTGTATTACAGTATTAATACATATATTGTATTTGGCTAAAGCCGTAAATAATTTTATTATTATTATTTATTACCCAAGATGATCAGGAGACAAGGCAGGAAAGAGTTCAGGAGGCAAGATCCAAGTTGGGGTCAGAGATGAGTCAAGGCTAGGTAGGACTGGAGTAGGGGTCTAGGCAAAAGACTGGGAGCACACAACATAGTCCAATAGCCACAATGCTGCTGAGACACTTCCTGTAAGAGCCAATGGGGGCAAATGCTCCCTTGCCAGTCAGAGCCTGGAGTCAACAATGGTGTAGGGTAGAGTCCTGCATTGTAATAGGAAGCACCTCTTCAGGTAATGCAATGGTCACTACAGTGTCCTAGACTTCCTGTATCCTGTTCTCACACCTGGCAAGTCTTTACAATTACGTTGATACATTGTCTCCTGTCAGATGCTTTTCTCTCTTCAGTGACTCAGAATTGAAGGAGAAGAGTCTTAGTGGAAACAGAGCTACAAGCAAATGCCTTCTTGGTTCATTAACAACAAAAAATAAATAACTCTTGTATCTTCCTCTTGTAAAAAAAAAAAAAAAAAAAAAAGGTACATTCCAAGCTAAGAAATGGTAATTGAAGTATTATTAGAAAACAATGCTTAATCGCTAAATATCCACTATTAGTGTCAAAGCAGTGGCGCTCGCACGTAGCCTAGGATCCTAGAGAGTGTTGGGCAGGAGTTGGTTGTCCTGGTATATGTGGGTACCAATGACATAGAAAGGTGTAGTAGGAAGTTTCTGGAGGACAAATTTAGCTATTGGCTGTTGGTGTGACATGTGCTTTAACTTCTTCTTTTTTTAAAAAAAGAAAAAAATATATAAAAATTTATTTAAAGTCAGAGTTTGCAACAAAAACCTACAGAAAACAGATTTCCTCATCACAATCTGTTGATTACCAAATAATTGTGAAAACACATTCCTTCAGTCATTATAAAGTTCTTAAAATACAAAAGAAAATAAATTTTGTAAAAAAGTCTAGTAGACCAGATACTGTTTCTTCCAGGATATTTTGCAGGTGGTCATGCTTCAATACATTCCACGCCATCCTCCTCCACTCATGCCACCTTGTCCATAGTAGCCACTGCTATTTCCACCTCCATGACCATATCATCCCAAGCCATCAGGAGTACCGTATCCTCCACTGTAATTGTACTCATTCCCATTCTGCCAACAGCGCCATAACCACCTTGATAGATTTCATCTCTTCCATAGCCTCCCATTCCAGAACCTTCTCCAGCAGTTGAATTCAGGAATAGTTCAATGTATCGATGTTGCATATGATTTTTATCTTTAGACATGGCAGCAACTACATCTTCATGTGTTACAAATTCCACATCTGCTTCTTCTGTTGCTCTTCCATCTGCACCAATATCAATATGAACTCTTATAGGATTCAGTGGTGAGAAAAAATTAGCAATATCATTTTCCGTTGCTCGAAAAGGCAGTCCTCTCATGTGAACAAAGTGACCACTATGAAAACCTGAACTTGCATCTCCAGCTCCACCATAACCATGTGCTCCCATACTTCCACGCCCAGCTCCATAATAACCCCCTCTTCCTCCTATTGGCCTATCATATGGTCCAGGTCGTTGTTGGCCTATCGTTCTTCTTGGTGGGTCATAGAATCCTCTGATTTCGCTCTTACTACTTTTGAAGATCTCAGTATACCTGTGCCCTATTCTTTCCTTGTGTTTCCCCAGAACTTTTTCTGCTATCTCCTTTGAAGCAAACTGCACAAAGGCCTCCCCTGTGCTTCTCCCCTGGTAGTCCAGCATCAGTGTTATCCCATTTGGCACGATTTCCAACCCTTGAAAGAACTGAACAATCTCCTCTTTACTGCAACCAAATGGCAGTCCACGAAGTCGCACTGTTCCATCATTAGTGGAATCATTTGGACCGTTATGTTTCCCAGACCAGTCCATTTTGCTGTTTAAATCAAACACTCACACACACTCCGCTCGGTGCGCGGTGGCATGAGAGTTTAGAGGAGAAGCTCTATCCGGTGGACTCGCGAGCTACGCATCTGAGACACTGCTTTAACTTCTTGCCAGTTGGTCAAACATTTTAATCCTAGGCAGCTAGTTGGCTACTCATCTGGAAATAAGCTTCAGCAGCTATTCTATTGTCAAATGTCTGTGCTTCTCTTTGCATCGTTTCCAGACTTCTTAGAAGTTTTTTGAAAGAATGTCAGTCATCTAACCAACTTGTAGAAACTTGTTTGCTTTTCCCTCTCACAAATTAGCTTCCCTTACTTTGGACAGATATATTCCTGATATTGTCCAAGTGGATCACTTTTCTCCCCAAACACCTGAGGTTACATCTTTCTCCCTCTCTAAAGAGCCTTCTCACAAGATATTTCTTCAAGAGGAGGTACAGTCTGCACATATGGGGGCTATAGAAGCAGTTCCCTTCCATCATTGAGAGGTAGACTTTTACTGCTTGGTTACCAAGAAGTCTGAATAGGATATGGTAGAAAACCTCAGCACTTACATCAAGTGGTTTAAGTTTTGAGTGCTAGCCTTCAGAGAGAGAGTTCTGTTGCTGAGCAAGGGAGGTTTGTTTGCAACTTTCTATATGCAAGCTGTCTGTTTCATTTGACAGTGCATCCTATAAGCATGAAATGTCTGCAGTTTACATTGACAGGCATGATCAGTGCCATTTCAAGTGGTCTGTGGCACCCCAGATCTTCAGTTTAATTTATTCAAGGTACAAAATTTGTGGACCTGTGACACCTCTCAGAAAGGAGAATTTTCATTACCCATACCTTGACAATTGGCACGGTCAAGGTATCATAAAAGGCAGGTTACTGTGGCAAAAGAGGTTCATTTGCAACTGTAGTTGGTACAGTAAAAGCTGTCACTGCACTAGTTTCTCTGTTGCCTATATTTGGAACCAACACAGCAATCTTACTTTCTCTAAGTTATTGTAGGACATAGCTCATGTGCTGAGTGCTGCAGAGTCTTGGCATGATCCTATACTGGGGGAAGTCTTGCTTGGTAACTTTATGCATTCATTCATACACATTTTTTTCCAGAGTCAGTGTAACAGGGCAGCAGTGCCTTAGAGTAAGTAATGTCAGAATTGGAGCCCAAAAGTATCCGCCTTCGTGGGGATTAGCTCCAACACATTACCTTTGTGGCTACACTTTACTAGATGCTTGCTTGGTTTTAGCCACACTGCTATATTCAGTTTGGCAGAATTGTGTTACAATCCTTCTGGTCAGTAGAACTTCTTGCTCTCCTACTCACCTTTTTAGTGTCACTGTTTACTAATCTATTCAGTGGTGTGTTTCTATTCTGAGACTGTTGGAGAGAAACAAATTAATTACCTATAATGATTGTTCTTTGGGTGTCAACAAACAAGATGATAGCCTGCTGCAGTCTGGATTCGGTCTGTGTAGCCGCCCCCCCCTCAGTCTGGACTCGCATGTTTAGCATGTCTAATCTAATAAATGTGAAGCTCCCTATGTGTATTTCATGCACTTTCAGGCACCCCCACTTGCAGCATTAGTGAGAGTGAGAGCAGAGAAAGAGGAAGCAATTGCTCCTCTGATGCTCTAGGCTTTTCGCCGGTGACTCTATGGTGCTGATGGACCTGTACGTACAGAGGCGCTGCACACAACCTAATTGACAGGACACAGGCACGTGGTTGCACATTAGCCTGCATTCTCCTGTACGGCGGGCTCCAGGTTCTTCAAGACCCAACCGTGAGTGGGAGCTGTAGGCCACGTGACTGGTGAGGGCAAACACCTAATAAACGGACAGGTGGACACCCACTTAGGGTGGGCTATTATGGGCTAATGTCTCGTTTGTTAACACCCTTGGAGGAAAGTCTTTGTACGTCCATGCTCCCTACCATTCTTTTCCTCTGCTAGACGTTCTCTGTATTGATGTGATTGATTTGATTTATTGGTTAGTTTATAAGAAATATAATAATACATTTATAATCAGGCGTGGCAAAAAACCATAGCCTCCATCATACTGAAATATAATGCAATATAATATCGAACATTTAAACATTAATAAATATAAAATAAAATATTTTTTTTCCATACAATAAAGAACAGTACTAACAGTCGTTCTTAGTTTTTTTTTTTTTTTTTTTATTTTTTTTTTTTTTTTTTTTTTTTTCTAAGTCCCAGAGTCTCAAACAAAAGCTCACAGGGGAATGTCACAGACTAGAACTATATAATCTAAAGTTTAGAAAAGCCTCATGAGTTTCAAAGGCTTTGTGAAGAAATCTAGCAACTACCTGTGATACCTCGGGGTACTGATCCACTAACAATAGTCAAACAAGTTCAGAACTGGCCCTGCCAGGGTATTTTTCGAAAATAGGAACTAAGAGCTGTTTCCTAGCTTTTCTATATAGCTGGCAGTCCAGTAATATATGATCCACAGTTTTGACTTGAGATTGATCGAAAGAACATAATCGCTCATCGAAGGGTAGTCCGATGGACCAACACTCCATGATTCTGGAGTGGAGTGCATTCAGACGGGCCAATAATAGTTTCCTCCCGAGGGCAGAGGACATGCCCTGCTGCCAATACTTGGGCAATTCCCAAGAATCTGGAACTAAGTCCAAGTATTGACCAAGTGAGGGGGAAGCCCTGATTTCTGCAATGTCCTCCTGACGGGAAACATCATCAATCTTAGTACGGGCTTTTGATTTAGGTGCCTCAATGCTCTTTGTCCGGAGATATTCAAGCGAGAGTCCCAAGTGAGCCAAAATTGTCCTTATCTTGCTGAGCCAGGTTGATCCAAAAGTATCTCCAGCAGGAGCTGGGAACAATCCAGTCTGTGGAAAGACTTCCGCCCGCAACCACAGAGACAGGGCATACTTTAAGGCCCTTTTGTCCCAGCTAAGTTTGCCTGTCTCGATTCTAATAGCAGTCGAGGGTATTCCTGGTGGGAGACAGAAAAGCTTTCTCAAAAAAACAGACTGCACCCTGTCTAGATTGGAAGGTCGGGCAATTGCCCATATAGCTGCCCCATAAAGCAATTGGGAAGCCGCCTTTGCCTCCAATACTTTCAAAGCCATGACTTCCTGTCTGACTCCCTTAGTTGAAAAATAATTCAAGATAGCCAATCCAATACCCCTTGTCCGATTTAAAGCTGTTTTAGCCTGAGCTGCCCAACAAACCGGTCTTGTCTAGAATAATTCCAAGGTATTTGAACTGATTTACTTGTTCTACTTCCTCTTGGCCTATTTTCCATTGAAACTTTTTCCTACTCCTACTAAAAATCATTATTTTTGTTTTCCCATAATTTATCTGAAGATCATTAATGGAATAGAAGACCGAAACTGCTCTCAGTTGTTTCTCCAAACCCATTTTGGTTTGGGACAAAATTACCGCATCATCCGCATATAGTAATGTGCCTACTGTCTGGGTGGCCAATCGTGGTGGAAAAAATTCCGTAGTTGAAGAAATTGAATAGACTGGGCACTAGAGTCATCCTTGTCTGACACCAATACGAACAGGGATTTCTTTAGATAATTCCCCTGTAATAGGGTTAGTCTTGACTCTCAACGTGGTGTTTATGTGTAGAGCCCTAATTTTAAAAAAAAGCCTATGATCAATTGATGGCTCTAATTTATCCCACAAGCGAACTCTATTGATCGAATCAGAAATCTATAAAGGCCACATAAAGTTCCCTATTTTTCTCAATGTACTTTTCTGCTAAATTTGTCAATATTAGGATGTGGTTGATCGTTGTACAGCCTCTCTGGAAGCCTGCCTGCTCTACATATATAATTTTTTCTTTTTGCAGCCAGTCATCAAATCTCTTGGCCAAAAGCTTAGCATATAGTTTCCCAATCATGCTGAGGAGACTAATCAGTCGATAGTTGGCTGGGTCTCCTCTTGCACCCTTTTAAAGGATTGGTACTACTACCGCAGTAAGCCAGGATCTAGATATCAAGCCTTTTTCGTTCACCCAAGAGAAGATGTCTGCCAGGAAAGGAACCCACCAATCCCTCTGTGCTTTTAGAAGATCAGCAGGGATATAGTCAAATCCTGGAGCCTTACCTGGCTTTAGGCTCCCTATCAGTTTGTTTATTTCCGACGGATCGACTGGGGGCCATACTGGGGTGTCTAGAATATTAAACGGAATACTTAGGTCTTGGTAATCCGCAAATTTAGAGGGAAAAAACCGTTCCTAGTCCTCGTTCGGAATCTCAATTCAATCATCATCATCAATGTCTTTATTTGCATGACCATGCAGGTACTTGCATACCACAACCAGAATTTATACAGAGTTGGAGTACTCCAATTCAAAAAAATTCACCAACCTAGGTTGGAAATATTCTCATATTCTCATATTTACTATAATTTTAACCCAACCACATATCCTTTAAAAACTCATCAATAGATGTAACATAATATAAAATTTAACTAAACAGAACCAGCTGTAAAGCACAATTATAAATTCAAAAATATACAACATACAACCCCGGACCACAGCTAAGGAAGAATCTCAATTTGATTGGTTAAGTTTTTCCCCAATAGGGAGCCATTTACAATCTTCCAGAATACTCTAGAATCATTTTTCAAAGCTGCAAAGTATAAAGTCTTCCATTGACCAATTTCATATTCCCTTTTCTTGTTTCTAATCAGTGCTTTATACCTCTTCTTAAGTTTTAGGAATTCTATTAAAAAGTCCGGCATCTTACCATTACGGTACTTAAAGTACATCATTTTTAGTTCTGCTTTGGTAATTCTACACTCATGGTCGAACCAGGGGTGACTTAATGGATTTTGGCTAATTTTTCGAACTAAAGGGCAATTAGTCAAAAGATTTTTGAAATGATTTATAAGTTGAGAGTACTGACAAAGCATATCGTCTTTTGATGCTTACTCAGGGCATCCCTTCAGCACTTCTGCGCAGGATATTTGCTGACATGAAATCTCAATCTTGGCTGCTACTTTTGGGTTCCATGATGTTTTGAAGAAAAACCTTTGAGCAGGGGAACCTTCCCCCGGATTCTGTCCTGGGGCATCCCCTATTTCACCTACTTTCCCACCTGTTCTCTGTATTGAAGTCCTATGTTTGGTTGAAAGAACTGAACTATACTCTCTGGAGCATAGTTCTGCTAATCACATTGGGGAGCTTGATGATGTGGGACAATATTTAGTATTTCAAGCAAACAGAAACAACCTTTTAGATGAAAAATCATTACAGGAAGTTTCTTTCTTTGGGATAATGATGGCCTTGGTTACTCATAATTTGCTTTCAGTGGGGTTTTATGTGTCTTCAGCTAATTCTATGAAACTGTTTCTTGACGTGTGAATAAAATACATTTGATTTGAATTCTGTGAAATTCAGTAAATAATTAATGCCATTTTCCTGGAGTTGCTTTTCAGAGTTGAACTGCATTTCAGGGCATACTGTAAGATGTGGTTATACTTCTGCAGCAAGCACATAAATGTTTATGAGCAGCAGATATTCTGAAATCATATTTATTTCCATGCCTTTAGTATTCCATTATGACATGACATACAATGTCGTAAGTTTGAAGAAAGCATTTTTTCTCTTAAAACTGAATGATAGTGGAAGGCATTGGTAGTATTGTGATGCTAACTTTAATGCTAAGTTTTTCCAAGTCAGTAAGTCTGATTTACTTGGGCCTCTTTTCTGGCACACCTATTATGTTGCCACAGCTATATAGGAGAATGAATGTCTCTGAGAGCTGTCATTTTAACTTTATCCTGCCCAACCCTGGAGCTTTGAGGCTAGTTGTTGTATTGGCATTTTAACTGGGAACACAGATTGAGCAAAATTCTCCTTTGTTCCATTTGCAGCCAGAAATTTTCCTGTCTAGTCTTTGGTTGTTTTCACACACATGGGGGAATGGGTATACGGCCGCGGTGGGTGGAGGTGTGTGTGTGTGCTGTCTCTTATACACATCTAGATGTGTATAAGAGACAGGGCAAGGCAGAGGCTGCTGCGGTGCTGGGAGGCGGCGGCGGCGGTGGGTTGTTTTTTTTTGGGGGGGGGCAGGGGAGTTGCATATTTATCTTCTTGTAACTTAGGATGCTTCATTACTAGTTGGTACTTGTTTTTCTAATCACAATATTTGTCCAAACCTCATTTATTTATGTGCTGGTTCTAATACCAAGGATTTACAATAATCTTTGTGATTGAAGGAATCTTATTTCCCATATTTTGCAGAAGGGGTATTGAGATTTATTTATTTATTTTCCTGCCATCCCCTAAAGCTCATGACAGTTTACTATATTATATATTTTCCTATGGAATAAGGAGGAACACTGCTATTGATAATGGCGGGTTTCATTCTTGATCTGAATCTCTTTGAGTGAAATTCTGTGATTTTATTGGTACAGTAGTGGGCATCTGTGCAATCAATCTTGCTTCGGGGTTGGGAGACTACTTGAGGAAATGAGTCCTCTATAAATCCAAAAGTCAGTTAACTTCCAAGATGTCTTGCTTGAGAGATTTGAACTCTCTATCTTCATTTCAAAATTTGTAACTGTTTGGGAAACATAGCTAACCTTACGTTCAACTTTTCTTAGTATATTATATTAGGTTTAAATAAAATAGGAAAAAAATAAAAATACAATTTTTGATAATTATTTTCAAATTTCTTTTATTTAAACGTTTGTATAATGTCTGCCTTGATTCATTCTTTTCAGTAAGAAAAAAAGAGGATTCACTTCCACTTGCTGTAATTTAGTGTGTTCATTTTTAGACACATACACCAGACGATATGCACGTTTGAATAGTACATAACAATAAAAAATAGAATGAGTAATCGCTTAAATAGAAATAGAACCTTTATCATCCATTACAGGTTTGTGGTGATGGTATTTTTCAGTAAAGTTGGCGTATACTGTGCATAGTATGCACAGACTAGAAGAATTTTATTGGTATAGTTCATTTAGTAACTCGCCCAAGTTTTTTCTTCTTGACTTGGGTATAAGTTAGGCCTGAAATGAGATTTCACCCTTCTTCAAAATCTCGCTGAAAATAGGCTTCTCAACATGATTTTCTTGTTTTGAGAATCTCTTGAGAAGTGGATGTTCTTGAGAACGTCAAAAATAGCCAAAAAAGTGGACTCACCTCCACTTGCTGTAATTTAGAGAGAGTTCAGCTTTAGCCGAACACACCAGAAGATAAATGCATGTGTGTTTGGATAGCACATAATAAAAATAGAATGAGTAATTGCTTAAACAGAACACTTATGCACATGCACAAATGGCCACACATTCACAGAATGGCCCTGACAGCCATTTTGTACATACGCAGACTATTTTGTGGGTATTTCTGAGGTTCACAAGGTTCTTGAGAATATTGCAAAATCTCACCATGGCCATTCTCATGAGAATGAATTTCATTCTTGTTTCAGCCCTATAGCCTAGTATAACTATAGTTGTGGCCATAAACACGTACGTTGAGAAGGCAGTATAGGCTCATATGGTCTAAGAACACTGAAATGCTGCATAGTGGTGCTTTGGGATTAGTCGTCATACTGAGTTTCAGCCTTTATCTGATCCTTATGTTTATTTGTGCTTTTTTGGCTTTCAAGAAGGAAGAAAACTTCATATTCAAAAATCAAATAGAACCTGAGATTTTGTAATTGTATTCATGGGATGAATGGTTTTGTGTTTCTTAAGGTCGTATGACCCTAAATGGAAACATAGTCATAGACCCTTTTCACACAGACACTAACGCTGATAAAATGGGTGTTACGTTTTATTATACACGTTGCAGAGCTGCAGATGTGCTCTATGGGTGCCCTGCAACATGTATAATAAAATGTAACACCCATTTTATCAGTGTTAGTGTCTGTGTAAAAAGGGCCATAGAGTCACAAGGCTGGAAGGGACATCTAGTCCAGCCCCCTGCATCACTGCAGGATCTGCCCACATTCCAGCCATTTGCACAGAGACTGTGAGTAGAGACCCCAGAGCACACTGATGCCTGAAATAACAGGAAATAATTTTAGAAAAAGAGGGTCCAGATGTCCCAAACAGATGAGCCACACGTGTGCTACAGGGAAAGGCGAAAAACCCTCAGAGTCAACTGCCAGTCTTCCCAGAGGGAAAATTCCTTCCCAACCCCAAATATGGCAATCAGTTAGACCCTGAGCATGTGTGCAGGCCCCACCAGGAAGGCATCTGATATACAGTATAGTACCCAGGCTTCAGAATGCCCCAACAGTCCAACCTCCAGCTGAAGGCTACTTCAGTGCTACAGGAATAAAGGGGGNGGGCCATTGAGCTCACCTCCCCCCCGCTGTCCAAGCTGGTAGACTCAAAGCCTGCCCCCCCGCCGCCTCCTGGTCTGGCCAGGGGGACCCCGATTGGGGGGAGAAGGGGGTCGGGACCCGCCCCCCCTGCGGCTGCACGCTCCTGGGGCCAGGGGTCACCGGGAAGCGAATGCGCGGCCCCGGAGGGCATAGGGGCAGCGGGGGGGCAGGCCAGGGAGCTGGGGCACCGAGGGGCCAGGCATGGGGACCTGGCCAGGCAGGGTACCCGGGGGGGCACCTGACATGACGTAGGCGCACATGGTGCCGGCGTGCAGGAGCAAAGAGGTCCCAATATCGTGGGACCTGTCCATCTTGTCCGAGTGCACCTGCAGCATGGCTTCAATGTCCTGCCTTAGCCCCTCGAGCAGCTCCACCTGCCTGCTGTGCTCCCGGCGCTCCCGCCTCCGCTTCAGGCGCACCTCGGTCTGGAGCCTCCTGTCACGCTCCTCTGCCCGCTCCAGGGACCGCTCGATGGCCGCCTCCATCCGGTCCACGGCCACGATCATCCTCTCCCCCTGTTCCACCGCTGTCTGGACGATCTCCTCCGCCTGCTCCTCCCTGCACCTGCGGCGCAACCCATGCCCGGTGATGCCTCAGGCGCTCAGCTGGAGCCACGGGCCCAGGGGATGCAGGCTGCTGGGGTTGACTTGTGGGTAGAGGAGGGTGTTCTATATCGTGTCATGGGCCCCGGGCCAGGATAGGCCAGGGGCCCTGCAGTCCCCCAGGCATGTCGCCCAGCCCCTCCGCACCCACGGACCCCTTCCCCTCTCCTTGGCATGACCAGTTAGCCCATATGTGACACCTGGCGGGCCTTCCGTACCGGACCGCCTGCCTCACCTGGTCCCTCCGCCTGCTGGGCGGGCTCCTCGGCGGCTGCCTCTGAGGTTGCGTGGGTGCCATTGTGGGGTGGTCTGTGGGCGAGGAGGGGTTGTGTGTGTTGGGGGTGCGGTTGGGCGACCTGGGATAGGGCCCCCTCCCACCGTGGGGGGGGGCCGGGCCTCGGTCTGTGGCTGGCCCTGGCCCTTCCGTTCCCCCCCCGGACATTGCCCCATGGGCACGAGCCCTCTCCCCTGTGGGGCAGTTACTTATCCTCTTTCTCTGTCACAGAGTCGTCCGAGGCCAGTCCCTCAGTGTGGGAGCGCTCCCCCATGGACCCCTGGCTGTGTGTACTGTGGGTGCCGGCCTTGGACTCGCCTTGCCAGGCCTGGGGCTGGTGGCTTTCCGGGCTACTGTCCGGGGGGAGGCTTGCAGGTTCCGGAGGTCCTGGGGCCTTCCTCCTGGAGGTCCGGGGCCCTGGAACTGGAGTCGACCACAGAGGCGGCGAGGGGAGGGGGAACCTCGACCCGTTCCCTGCCCTGGACCACAGCGCTCCCAATGAGTCGCGGGGCGACTATGAACCCCTTCATGTGGAGGAAGCGGCCCAGGGCATCGTAGTATGGGGCGGTCCGGGCTCCGTGCTCAGACCTCCTATTGTTGTCCCAGATGGCCTTGTACCCCCTCCTCAGCTCTTTGACCTTTGACCGGCACTGTGTCACTGTCCGGGGGTGCCCCGCCGCCTCCATGTCCCGCACTATGTCCCTGTAGACCTGCTCGTTCCTCTGGTTGAGCGCGAGCTCCAGCTGGTACTCCAGGGTCCCCCATATCCGAATAAAGTCCCGGGTCTCCTGGAGCCCTCACTGGTCTCCTCTGTGGTAGGCCTTCCTCCCTCTTCTCCACGCTCGGTCGTCTCCCTCCTCCTTCTCCTCCATCCCCTCCTGCTCCTCCTCTGGCCGGGCTGGTCCGGTGTGCTCCAGGGGGTCGCCCACACGGGCCGTTTTCCATGTCTGCGGGAGGCAGGGGGGCGGGGGATTACGGCTGGGTCGAGGTCGGGCCCCCCTCCCCCCTGGCGGGCGGCCGGTCGGGCCCCTTGCCCCCCCTTGTCACCCCTTTGCCCCCTGTTCCCCAGTCCTTGCTCCCCCTTACCTGTTTCCGGGGTGCCTCCGCCGGCTCAGCAGATGTCCCCAGGGCATCCTGTGCCAGTGGCTGTGGGTGTTCTCTCCCTACCACCTCCATGGTCAGCGCAACCCCCGGCTCCCCCACCTCCGCCTGTGCTTCCTCCTCCTCCTCCACCACCACTGCCCCTGCCTCCTCCGCCGCCTCCTCCTCGCCCCTTGCTCTCTCCTCTGCCACCGCTCTCTTCCTCCTCCCTCCATCCCGCCAAGTTTGCCTGCAGCGGTTCGCCCTTTAAATCTCCCTCCGGCGGCTGTGTTGATGCTGGTTGCCTGGCTGCGCCATTGCGTGCATTGCCCATGGCTGGGGATCATTTCCTTTGATCCCGGGCGGTGTTTGCCATTCAGACATTACGTTTGGTTGATCCCCGGTGGGGATCTCGTTGACCATTCGTCCACGGGAATTGGTGCGGGGAGCCCGGGAAGCATGGTTGAAATTGACCCCGTGTGGGTATTGAGTGTGGTGAACATCTGGCAGGCGTCTAACAGACGTTCAGGGCTCTTTGGCTCCGCCGTGGGATTGAGCGTGGTTCACTGTGGTTGAGTGTGATCTCGTAACGTCTGAAAATACTGAATGATTAATTTAGAATTTGGGCCATGTCTACATTGTCATTGATCTTTACTCCATCCTTTACTATACAGTTGCCCCACTTGTTTGTTTGTTTGTTGTTTTCTTATTATTTATGTAAATATAAAAACTCTTATATTTAGTTGAATATTCTGGGCAAGGTCTAGCTCAGTTTGACTTTTAGTGAGTCTTACTTTATTCCTACGTATTCTAAGCTCACGGAGGTACTTTTCTTTATTAATTAACCCATTTTTCCACTCCCTAGAGGCCCTCTGCTTATTCTTGATATCATGTTTGATATGATTATTCAACCAATTGGGTCTAGAACCCGGTCCTATGAGATATTTCCCCTTTTTATGTATGCAAATTTCAGAAATCCTCTGAACCTTGGACTTGAAGAAATTTCAGCCATCCTCCACATTATATTCCCTGCGGAGCCTGTATGGAGTGGTAAGTGTGCGCAGCTGCACATAAACCGTGCAGAGCCCCATGGAAACCATGCACATGTGTGCACATACTGCTCTGTGCAAGCTCTGCGGGGAAGTTCCGTTAATTTCCCCAAATCTGCCTTTTTAAAATCAAAAACTTTACTTATTGTTTTATTATTAAATATCCTTCCAGCTAAATTAAACTGAATTAATGCATGTTCACTAGAACCAAGATTATCCACAAGCTATTGCGTCTGGTCATGTTTGTCTATAGAATGTGTGTGATTCAGTTTTCCATGTTCTAGAGCTGAAACAACAATTTGCGGTGAATGCTATTTTCATCTAAAACGTTCTACTCACGACCTCCCACACGATGTGGAAACTTATTAGGAAATGCCATTTGGTAAATACTTTCTCTACTTTCTGGTATTTACTGTTTATAAATGCATATTGGTAGATATTTTCTCTAATTTCTGGTACTTTCTGGTACACACTGGCATGTTCTGCACGTTGGCAGGAGAAGGAGGCAGGTACAGTACACTCAGATCAGACACGGCAGGCACAGCCTCCTTCTCCTTCCACATCTCGCTATACGTCATTTGAAGAAGAGCACTTGAAGGTGAAAAAGGCATCTGGAAAGCTATTCTGCTAGGACATGAAAATACAAAGAAATGATAGAAAATACAGAGAAATAATGGAAGAGACTGAAAAATGAAGGTAAATACTAAAACAATGGAATGTACCAAAAGTTATAGTAAATACCGTGAAATGATGGGAAAGTACCAAAAATGATGGTAAATATTTTCCCTGTCCTGGCCATTCCTGCTCCCCTCTTCCTCCTCCTCCAAGGTGGATTCATGCCGGCTAAGGCAGCTGCTGACTTATTTTTATTTTAGCTGCATTGCTGGAGTGATCTGGGTCAAATATAGTATGGAATATAACGGAAGTTGCAAAAAATAGCTGCCTTCAGTCCCCAAAGCAAAATGGGATAACATACTAGACAGGAGGGGACAGACATCAAGGGGACTTGGTACAAGAGCTGCACACTGGGTGTGAGGGAGCAGATACCAGGGGAAGCTGATAGGGGAGGAGCCACGTGTGAAAGAGGGGTGCAGCATGCAGTGGTGGAATGCACTTGCCAGGAGGCAGGGACACCCGTGAAATGGGCAGAAGAGCCAGAGGGAGAGAATCAGTGGGGCGTCAGACGTTCCAAACCCTGCCTGCAACCAGATCACAAACTCTGCAGAGACAACACCACATGGGCGCACTGATTTTCTATCTCTATGCCCACAGATCTTTCTTCCTGTCCTGGCTGTTCCTGCTCCCCTACTCCTCCTCCAGGGTGGGATTCATAAGGGCCAAGGCAATGGTTGACTTATTTTTATTTTAGCTGCATTGCTGGAGTGATCTGCATCAAATATAGTATGGATTAATGACTATCTGGTATAAGCCGCTTCTGAGGTTCGGATAAATGACATTGTTATATTTTTATTTATTTACTTATTTATTTGAATTTATATTCCAACCTTTCCCTCTGGCTCAGGGTAGCTTACAAGCAAAAAATAAAATTCCAATTAAAACTCCCACTCCAACATCCTGCCCCAACCCATCAAAAGCATGGCCAAATAAATGTTATCTCTTGTTAACCGATATTAACCTCTGTCAGAGAGCCTTTGTTATCTGCTAACAGATAGCAGATATATCTGTTGTTTGTTGTTAGCCAGGGTGGTTAACAGCAGATAAAATTCAAAGATAAAAAACGTAAAACTGGACATAAAGTACCCATCAAATACATCCCAAACTCTGCCAGTTAAATGCCTGGCCAAACAAATAGGTTTGCCTTCTGAAGATGCTTAGGCTTTGGAGATCGAACAAGTTCGGGTTATTAGATACTTGAGCCTTATTTCCAGGCAAACGGGGGTTGGACAGTGCAAGCGAAGTCAATAGTCGGAAAGGTGAAGCGAACTGCTAAAGCATTGGTGGCCTTTTTTAAGGCCAGAGGGGGTTACTTAATTGCCCCTGCGGTTAAAATGTTTTCTTTGAAATGTATACCACAACTCTCTTATGGTGCACATTTTTGAGCACTGGATAAGATGGGCATTCTGGAGAGACTCCAGTCCTGTTTTGTAAGAGCCCTACTCTCAGCCCCGGCAGGAGTAAGTAGTAGGGCTCTCGGTTTGGAGTGTGGGTTGCTCTCTATACAGGAGAGAGTGTGGTGTGGTGCTTTTAACTGTTGGTTGCGCCTGCCTTTCAATATGGCAGCCCCACTGTCACTATGGGTCCAGGCTGATAAAGTTCCAAATGTATGGACAAAGAGGGTAGTGAACAAAATAAATGCTCTCGGTTTCTCCCCGGAGGTACTAATCCCCTTAGGATTTAAAGGNACACGTTCTCCCACCAGTCTGTGCCTTTTCTTCTTCACCCAGACCAGCCTCTCTGTTGTTATAGCCCTGTGTTGGTGACTGAAACCGCGTCTCCCAAGAGGTACCTCTCTATGCTCACCACAAGATATATGCCATAAAGTTATCCAACTTCATTTGGAAGCTATTCAGATTCTTTGCTTAAAAACCTTCTTCTAATTTCCAGCCTTAACTTATTGATAACCCACTTGTATCCATTAGTTTTTGTACCCATGCTCCCTTTTAGGTTGAACAAATCTTCCCCTTCTATTGCGTTAACTGCCCTGATATATGTATACAGTGTAACCATATCTCCTCTCAACCTTCTTTTTGATAGGCTAAATAAGCCAAGCTCCTTCAGCCTCATCCCATAGGGTAAGTCCTCCATCTCTCTAATCATCCTGGTAGCTTTATGTTGCACTTGTTCCAGTTTAAGTTGATCCTTCTTAAACATGGCGGTGACCAGAACTGAACACAGTATTCCAGATGCGGTCTTACCAGAGCCTTGTGCATAGGCAACAATGCCTACCTATCCCTGCTGGCAATACCACTCCTTACATCCAAGGATAGCATTTGCCTTTTTTACAACTGTATCACATTGATGACTCATAGTCATTTTATAATCAATTATAACTTCAAGTCCCTGTCCTCCTCCTGTTGTTTCCAACTGATGAGTTCCTAGCTGGTAACTAAAATTATTTTTCTTAAACCCCAAATGCATAAACTTGCACTTACACTATTAAATTTCATCCAATTTCTAAAGACAAAGTAGTGTAGAAAGATCTTTTATTCGACCAACTTACGTTGGTGGAGGTTTGCAAGCTTTCGGACCTCACAGAATCCTTCGTCAGGCAAGTCAGAAATCCAAGCTGTACTTGGATTCCATTCCTAACACTCGAATCCATGAGGCCATCCAGATCCTCCTGTATAATTTTCCGATTGTCCTCTGCATTGGCAGTTCCTCCCAACTTGGTAACATCAGCAAACTTCACTAGCGCACACTTCCCTCACCAAGGTCAGTTATAAATATATTAAATAAGATGAGTTCCAAAACAGATCTCTGAGGAACTCCGCTAGCAACCTCCCCCAACCAAGGAAGTCCACTTCTCAACACACCCTTGTTTTCTTCCAGATAACCAGCTATGAACCCACTTAACCTTTTTGTTAATTCCCATATTTTCAAGCTTAAGTAGTAATTTCCCATGTGTCACAGTATCAAATGCCTTACTAAAATCCAAATACACTAAATCCACTGCATTCCCTGTATCGAAAAAGCCAAATATTTTCTAAAAAAAGGAAAGCAAATTGGTCTGGCATGATCTACCCTTTGTGAACCCATGCTGCATTTTATCATGTTTTCCCTTTGCTAGCATATCCTTAATTATTCTCTCTCTCAGTATCTGTTCCAACATCTTACATACCCCTGAGTTTAGGCTAACAGGTCCATCGTTACCTGGGTCATGTCTACTCCCTTTCTTAAAGATAGGTACAACATTTACTATTCTCTAATCACTAGGTACCACTTCTAAATTAATCGAGTTATTAAATATCATAACTAATGGGCCTGAAATTTCATGTGCTAGTTCCTTCAATATTCCTGGATGCAGATTATGTGGTCCTTCTGATTTGAATATGTTAAGTACTTTGAGTTTTGCCTCCACTTGTACTGAGGTAATCTCCATCCTCATAATCAACCATCTTGTCTTCAGAACAATAGTCCCTATCATAATTCTTATTAAAAACTGATACAATGGGTGATTTCAGACGTTACGGGCGGCTGGTTCACCACAGTGGATTCCCGGTGGGGGTGAACAAAACAACCACCCCCCGTGGCCAATAAAAGCCCCGAACAGACGTGACGGGACCGGGACCACGGCCGGGAATCGGGCTGCCAGATCATGGCCCGGGGCAGCGCAACAGACGTGACGCAGATTCCCAGCTGTGGTCAAAACACCCAGAATCCACCGGGCAGGGGCGGGACACAGACATGGCCGCCTGAGGGCAAATGAAGCCAAAAGGCACACAAGGGAATGCCCACACAAGGGAAACGGGAAGGGAGGGGGGAGAGGGAGAAGAGCTGGCCATGTTACCAGTCACAACAGCCACACACGCACGGCACGGGGGCACACACCGCACAAGTACACGCCCGCCCACACCCACGCAGGCACGGAAGAAAGGATGGGAAGGGGGGGGACATGGGTGCCCAGACACTACGCAAGGCATACTGGGCACAGGGGCGGTGGGGGTGCGGGACTGGGAAGAGGGGAGGAACAGGCACAGGGGCAAGGCAGGGCACCGCCAACAGGTACAACAAACCCCACAGCAGAATAGTCCCCACGGGCACCCCCACAGCAAAACACAGAGTCCCGGAATGGGGGGGGGCCTGCAGCTCGGGAGCAAGGCACAGCGGGAGCCCACAAGGCACAGCGAGCTGGCCAGGAAGGGTCCAGGAGGCACATGCAGACACTGCACCCCAGCGAGGGGCCAATGGACGGCAGGCAGGAGAGGCAGTCCAGCACAGCAGGTTCAAGGATGGGTGGCCCTCCCCCTTGTAGGAAGTCGGGAGGGGCAGTCCGAGGGCCCCGGAACCCCGGGGTCACACAAGCAACCAGGGGGGAGGGGTGCGGCCCAGAGGTGGGCGGTTCCACAGCTTGGGCAACAGCACTCCGGGAAGCAGGCATCACAGCAGCACGGCAGAGACATCAGGGAGGGGGCAGGCACCGGGGTCTGGCCCCCCGGGCAGGCCCGGAAGCCCACACGGGCCAGGACACAGGGGTGCAGGGAGGTACACGGGCTCACAGGCAGCCGTTGGGGGCAGCTGGGGGCCCAGGGTGCCCAGCCCGATGAACCAGGTGGGGCCAATGGATCATGCCCCAGCGGTACCCCAACACGGACACGTGGTGGGCGATCAGGTAGTAAGCCTCAAAGGGGTCATGCACTGAGAGCCCCAACTGGACATCAGGACGGGACCAGACCTGCGCCAGGGCCATCAGCTCCGCCGCGGAAGGCTCCGATACACAGCAGGCAGCAGCAGGGGGCCAATGAAGATGCCCCAGCCCCAGAAGCCGGTGATACACCGCCACATGGGTGCGCCGGTACCCACGTGCCCCGTGAATGCAGCCAAAGTAGGACACGGCCAAGGCAGGTCCCTCCTCAGTAGGGCACAGCGAGTAGGCACCCAGGCTGCACACCCACAGCGCACTCACGGTCTCAGCCCCGGACCAGGGCACATGTGAACACCTATTCTCCGGGACACGCCCATCAGGGAAGCGGACCAGCCCCAGGGTCTCGGCATGCAGCCAGCAATCAC
>QEPC01014657.1:751206-769922 GCA_003113815.1 Sphenodon punctatus
GGGAGGGGGAGGGAATTTAATTTATTTCATTGGTTTCAATGGGGACACAGCGCCCCATTGAAACCAATGAAATAAATCCGGTACCGGTATACCGGATTTAAACCGGGAATCCGGTTTTCGGGGAACCGGTAACCGGTAAATCCGGTAACCGGTAATGGGCCTGGGGTCCCACCACTACTATCCACAATGACTCCAAGATCCTTCTTCTCAGTAGTTACACCCAGCTTTGAACCTAGCATCGTGTATGTATAATGAGGATTATTTTTACCTATGTGCATCACATTATTTATTTATTTCTATTTGTATCCCAGCCTTCCTCTTAAGCTCAGGGTGGCTCACATTTCAACTTATTAACTTTAACAATTAACCTCTAACCATTAACATTAAACTAGTTAGCTCAACTAGTAATCCTCACAACAAACCTGTGTGGTAGAGTCGGCTGAGATATCTGTGATGGGGCCAAGGTCACCCAGTAAGTTCCTGGCTAAGGCGAGTCTTGAACCAAGACCTCCCCCTACAACTTGGTCCCAGTACTGCACTCTTAACCACTACACCACACTGGCTCACTTTGTACTTATCAAAATTGAATTTCATTTGCCATTTTATTGCCCATTCACCTAGTCGTACAAGATTCCTCTGTAGTTCCTCACAGTCTGCCTGGGTCTTAACTATCTCAAATAATTTGAGGACATCTGAAAATTTAGCCACCTCACTTCTTACCCCTTTCACAGATCATTAATGAATTTGTTAAACAGTACTGGTCCTAGTATTGACCCTCTGAGGCACCCTGCTCTGTACCTCTCTCCATCTTGGAAAATGACCATTTACTCCTACCCTTTGTTTCCTATCTTTTAACCAATGACCAATCCATGACAGGACTTTCTATCTTATCCCATGTCTACTTAGTTTGCTCAAGAGCCTCTGGTGGGAGACCTTGTCAAATGCTTTTTGAAATCCAAATATACTATATCAACCAGATCACCCCTATCCACATACTTGTTGGTATTCTCAAAAAATTGTAATAGATTAGTGAGGTATGACTTCCTTTTGCTAAAGCCATGCTGGTTTTTACCCCTCAAATCATGCATGTCAATTCATGCCTAGTAATTATCTTTTTAACAGTGATCTCCCATCAGTTTGGCTGTTACTAATGTCAGACCTTAATTTTAGAAATAAATCAATTCTGTCTGAAAATAAGATTAATAAGTCACCTGTAGCCATTTAGCGATTATATGACCAAGCGGACCCTCGACCTGATTTATCTCAAGTATGTTAATTTCATACTGGTATTAACTCAATTGATTTCAGTGACTTTTATCTGTGATAAATGCTGCTGTTATATACCTCTCCTTCTGTGAGTTCATAGTTTACTCAGTTTGGGGAAGTGATTGGAACACATAAGAAATGGATTAGATGAAATCCTACAATTCTATTCTTTGTGGTCTTCCCTATGTTTTACAGTTTGTTTGTTTGTTTGTTTATGAAATACACTGTATGGGCTTGACTGTCGCGTTGACTACTGCAGCTTCCTCTTTACTGGCCTCACTTGCTCTGACCTTCCCCACTCCCCATCTCCATTCAGCGCTCCACAGCCAAAATCATCCACCTTGCCCATCACTTTGACCATGTACAGCCCCTCCTCTCCACCCTGCACTGGCCCCCTCTACGTGAATACATTCAGCACAAGCTCCTGGTTTTCACCTTCAAGGCTCTTCATGGCCTTGCTCCCCCATATCTCGCCACTCTTGTATCCCACCAGGCTCCTGCCCAGGAGCGTCGCTCCTTCTGTGCCTCCACCCTCACCTGCTCGCGAATCCCTTGCTCCTCTAAACTTCTTTGCCCCTTCTCCCTTGCTGCCCTCATGCCTGAACTCCCTCCTTGGATACATTTGCTCTGCTTCCTCCCTCCCTCCTAACTTTCAAATCCCTCCTGAAAACCCACCTCTTCTGTCAGACCTTCCGTAGCTTGTCACAAGTGATACTGCATCCTTTCCCCCTCGCTCAGAAACTAATTCCCTGTAACTAAGCGAAGCACGTGAGCCTGCAATTTTTCAACTTCATGAATGTACTCTTGTCTTTTCTGATGTTTACCTCTCCCTCGTATCCCCCTCCCTTGTCTCTGATTGTAAGCTCCTTAGGGGTAGGGACCTGGCTTTGACTGTGGATTGTACAGTACCAGGTACATGGCTGGTGCTATATAAATAACAATAATAATAATAATTAATAAAAAATAATACCTAGAGGTTTTTAGATCAGGATTGCATTTCCTTCTCTGTTGTGTTTTGGTGCTGCAGCAGTGTAGCAGAATTAAATTATCTTTTGTTTGTAATGCTGTAAATTAATACTTATATACTGTAGGTATATGAGGAGGCCTCCACCTATGCTTTTTTCCCCTGTGTTGGCAAAGCTCAGATCTTTAACATGTATTTATTAGGTAGGTGTTTTATGTGTGAGAACATGAAGAACCTTTTAAAATTTCTTGTTATGACAAAATCATTTTGTGTCCCCCATTAATCCTCCCACTTAAAAGTAATAGTATTCAGGGGAGATTATATGAGCAACCTAAATTTGAGCAGTGTTTTTTAATTGTAACAATAAATTAGCAGTATCAGAAATACTTGAAATTCCCCTTGGAAAGTAAATCATTGGGATGGAAAACAATTTTGTAGGATGCAAAGACTTAGTGGTTGTTAGTATCTGAATAATAAGATAATAGTTGATTTTAGAAAAAAATTGTAAGGTTTAATGAGTTTTGTTATACATCTATCATCACTTCTGGACTTTATTATAAATCTCGGGAAATTGCACCTCATTCTTCATGGAAAATATTATTTTGGGACCCTGCTTTAGATGCAAATCTGTAAACTGTAAGATTCCATGGTCTAAAGAGGAATGTTATAGAACAAAATAATATGCTTTTAATTGCTGTAATATTTGTTGTGCAGAGAAATCAGTGCAGTAAGTTGTTAATAAAATACTTGGTGTCCCAGTTTTACAGCAATTTACAAATATTACCTATTGAATGCCAGGGGAATTATTTTCAACATTGTTTTCTATTGTTTTAGTATATTGTTTTACTTTTTAAAAAAATCCAAGGTTACCCAGCAGGTTGGTAGAACCAAAATTACAGGCTTGTTGGGAATTTAAATATATCTTATTGTAAATGATGACTTAATTATAAATATGAAATGTAATGATGCTACAGCTACAAAATTCTACATTAAGGCTACTGCAGATTGCATATGTTTAAAGCAGTTGACTTTCCTAGACCTTATTTATAGTAATCTGTAAATGAGGTTTCCACCAGCTGGGAAATGGTACATAGTTCTGTACAGAGGGTTCTTATAGTTGTACTAGTGGTACATTTTCCTTGTTTAAATTATCATTGTCTCTTATTGACATGCTTTGTGGAGTTCACATATAGCTTGAAGGATGGTGGTTCGGGAATTAACCTTAATAGTATATTTTGAACTGATACTTTGGCAAAGGTACGGGGTTGATAAGGGGATAAAAATAATATTTTCGCCTTACTCTGTCATTAAATATTTTACTGGTGCTTGGGGCAGGAAGGGTAGAAAAATAATACTTTCACCTTATTCCACATCATTAAATAATTTACTGTTGTTTTTTGATAAGTATTAGTATGCAAAACTATAAACTGTCATTCATTGGTAGTATTTCACTTAAGTATATGAAATGATACAGTATAAATACCAAGGTAATACTGTCACTCAAAAATATTTTTCACTTGCTCCTGTGGGGAGCATTTAACAGTTCAAAGATGACACATCTTCAGCAATTTTTTTACTTGACCAATCTCATTAGCTGTGCCTTTTGGGAGGTAAACAAAACATTTTACAACACTTATTTTCTATGGAAGTCTGTGGGAAAATGCAAACAATAAAACACAGTAAAACTCAGAACAAACAGTACATTAAATTATTTGTTAAAGTTATGTGTATAATTCATACTACTGTGTGTTGCCAATAGCTCAATACAACATGAAACTCATTTTCCGTGGGTTTTAGATTGGATACTTGTTTGCAGTATGTGAGAACTAAGCATTCTTATTTCTATTTGTTCTCAGGATGTTGTAGTTCTCCATTTGGTAACATACTTTGTGCTTTAAAAAAAAAGGAAGGAAGATAGTACTCATGGAAGCTTTGAGCTGCTATAAGACTAGTTAGGCTGTGATTTTCAAAACATACCGGTGATATAAAACGCCCCTCCTATCCATGTCTGGAGCACTTTAAGGTTCAAACTGTTAAGTGGTTAGTAGAAGCTCGACCTCGTTGATGTGTTTGGTTTGGGTTTCTTAATGTATGTGTGAAAATGTCAAAAGTATCATTTCTAAATGTGTCCTAGAAGATAGCTAAAGTTAATTTACTACTTATATAAGTCTGCAAGATGTCACATGGGAGGTTTCCTTTCCTAATATGTTTTTAAAGGAAGCATACACAATACATCAAATTTCAGGAAACCCTTAAAATGCCTTAATTCTATTTGGCAGTTATATAGACTTGGGAGTGGGGAAAGGAGATCTGAATTTCAGAGATGCTGAACAGCTGGGTCAAAATACCACTGAGATATTCATTATGTATAGTATTGAAGACAGAAGAGATCTCACTGTTGTCATATTTTTTTATTAAAAATGCATGTTAATAAATTGCTGCGTTCTATTTTCAGTGATTCTAATGTGGAAAAAATCTCATTAGCAATTTCCCACCATATTAATGTAGCAATACATTTAAATACTGTGTGAGCAATAATAATTTTTAATATGTCAGTAAGCAAAAATCATTACATGACTTGGCTATTTTTGTTACGTAACTACAAGATAGGCTATTTTGTGTGTTCCTATAACCCATTCTTATAATAGCATATTATAGCATCACTAAGAGAGAAGGTTAAGTCTAGCTTCTAGTTATGCCCCATGGGTGTCTTTAGACATAACAAAGATTGGTTGTCAAAACTCCCATTGTGTGTAAGTACCATAGCAATCCGAACACCAATTTGGCCACCCGTTGAACATGTGATGTGAACACCATTGCATCACAAAGACAATTTGCGTGTTCCAGCTGAACATGTGGCCAACGTTGTGTCTAATGATATCGCGTGGCGTGACAACTGATGTTTCACCTTTTGTTGACCCTCCCACGCTGCTTGTAATTTATTATTTCTCAGAGGGACTAAAACTAAGACCTGGTCTCCCTCTTCATATGGCCCATTTGTCATACCATTGCTTCTGATTTCTTTGTGCCTTTGTGAGATGTTTGCTGGCCAATCCCATCAACTCTATCATTCTCTCTCTCAGATGTAAAACGTATTTCACTACAGATTCTCCTTCCTTCTAGAGCTTTCCCTCCCACTCATCACAGATTAAATCCAGAGGACCACAAAATCTTCTCCCATAATGGAGTTCAAATGGTGAAAATCTTGTAGACTCCTGGGGCACTTCACTATAAGCAAATTGGAGGTGTGGCAAATAACAATTCTAATCATTTACTTGTTGAATGACACATGCTTTTAACATCCCCTTTAAAGTCCCATTAAACTGCCCTACTAATCCATTAGTCTGGGGATGGTAAGGCAAAGTTTTAAATTGTTCTACCCCACACTCCAGACACAGGGCCGCCATTAAGCTGGACATAAAACTTACTATGTGGTTTCTCTCAAGAATGCTGTAATTCCTTATGGAAATCTTCCTATACAGAACTTGCAGTATTATAGAGGTGCAGGAGCGCCTCTATAGTTAAGGCAAGGAGCAAGTTGCATTAATGAAAATTATAATCCTTATAAACTTGAGATGGGGACGCCTATTAGTTTGTAATTTGGCCTGGAGGGTCCTTTGCGTAAGGGGGAAATGTGTGCATGTTTGAAGCAAATCAGTTGGCAAACAAGAAAGCTGAAGTCATTTTAGCAGGAAAGGAAAAAGGGCCTTTCCTTCCACTTGGCAACTTTTGATTCAAAAAGAATTTCGTGTTATAGTGTGCGGGGAAGTGTTAGAAAACTGAGTTGTCCAATCCTGTGTCCGCTTGGTTTGTCAGTATGTTTTTGATTTGGAAGGTGTTGCAGTCCCCATGTTACTCTATGATTGGAATTTTGCAGCCTCCCTGTTCAACTGTTTTGGTAGAATGTCATGATGTCAGCCTGCCGTGATGTCAACCCCCGTGCTAGGGTGCTGCTGGCTGGCGACAGTATGGATGCTTAGAGACTCAAAGGGGCAGCAGCGCATACTGTCAACTACAGAAGGGAAGGACGTCTGGCTGCTTAAAGTGGAGAGATGGAACAAGGGGGCTTAAGTTGAGGAATGGGGGTCAGGAGGGAGGGAGATTGTTTCTCTTCCCAGGAACCCAGACACGTTCTTCTGATCTGGCTGTGAAAAAACAGGGACGAACCCCTCATGTATCGCGCTCGCCCACCTAACATTGGAAAAGTAACGGGACTGGTGCATGACTCCTGGAGTGGAGAGTGGGAGAGTTCCTCCTAAAATCATACCCAGCAAGGGACCATATCACCCCATTCATCCCCTCCCTTTGCCATTAGTCCCCATATCCCTGTCTCCCCCATTAACCCCCAATAACCCCTTCCTCACCCATTGACACCCCAAGCTCCCACACCTGTCTCCTCATTAACCCTTTAACGGTTTTCCTATTTACCTCAGATTCCACACTCTTGTTTCCTCCATTAATGAGTCAATCCCGATAAGACAGAGGTGATGTTAGTTGGCGGGACTGGTGATCTGAGTGAGGAGGTTTCCCCCATTATTGGAGGTGTTTGTTCTTCCTTGGTTCCATCTGTGTGGAACCTGGGGGTGCTCCTCGATTCCCAGCTGTGTCTGGATCTCCAGATGTTGGCTGTGGCCTTGGGTGCCTTTTGCCAACTACATTCGGTGAACAGACTCCACCCATATATCTCGGACTCCGATCTCGCCACTATCATCCATGCGTTTGTCACCTCGAGGCTAGACTATTGCAGTGTACTCTACGTGGGGCTGCACATGGTGATGGTTGGAAGCTGCAGCTAGTGCAAAATGCGATGGCCCATCTCCTCACAGGGGTGGCCCATCTCCTCACAGGGATGGGCCATAGGGAGCACATAACACCAGTGCTCCAAGCGCTGCACTGGCTGCTTATTGTCTTCTGGGGCTGCTTCATGGTGCTAGTGTTGACCTTTAAAGCACTTCACGGTCTAGGTTCTGTTTATTTGAGAGATCGCCTTGCCTCCAGGACTCCTGCAGTCATCCGGGGGTGCTTTCCTGGAAGTCCTGTGCTGTTGACAAATTTGGACAGACAAGAGGTCGTTCTCAGCGGCTGCACCGTAGTTGTGGAATTCTCTCCACAGGTGCACCTTAACCCACTACTTTTTGCCTTCTGACGAAATTGTAAGACATGGCTCTTACACCAGGTATTTGGCAGGGGAGGGTGGGAGGGGCTTGTAGGATTGAGTGGTTGGGTTTGGGCGGAGGGGGGGTTGCATTAGGAAAACATTTTTGCACACAATATAAGTTTTTGTATTGTTTATGTCTATTTTAATGTTTTAATGTGTTTATATATTTTTTGTTTTCTTAGTATTTTGTAAGTTGCTCCGAGTTGTCTGACTCGAGAGGGGCGGAGTAGAAATACAAATATAAATAAACTCCCAAACATTCCTTCCCTCCCTATTCACTCCAAACACTCTTCCCAAGCCCCTCCACATACCCATCAATTCCCCCATTCATCCCAACAACCTCTTCTCTCCCATGTTCACCCCAGTTGCCCTCCCTCCCCTCCAAACACTCCATTCACCCCAGCCCCCATACTCTTCTGTTCTCCTCTCCTCCCTCTTCACCTCCCCACCTCCTCCCCTGTATCTTTACCCTCCCTTTCTTCCTACCCTTCACCTCCCACTCTCTCTTTTCCTATTTATGCTCTTTCCCTCCATACATGCACCTTTCCTCCTCCTCTTCCTGTGTTTTTATGAGACGATGGATAATACTGCTGGCACCTCCTGGCCCTTGATCCTGCAAATTCAAAAAAATAAAATAAAAAAATCCTTAGATTTTTTTTTGGAAAAAAATACTGAAGTATGGGAGGAGACCGCTACAAGAGAAAACTTCCCTTACAGAACCGAAAGACTTTCTGGGAACCGTTTGGGGTTCCAAATCCTAAAATGTCACTGTTACGATTAAGTAATGAAATTCAAATAGGTAGCACGGCACTTGACAGAATGTAGTGCATGGCACTATAAAAACGCAAGGAAATTCCATGCTCAAAAAACCTCCTGGTTTACGACAGTAGTTAAGGCTATTAAAAAATTCAACTATGCACCAAAACTAATGGAAATTGTTCGCTAAGGCTCCTGCCTTCACTTACGAACTATGTAAGTAGTAAGGACGTTGTACAGTCTTGCATATTGTGCTCGCTTCCCTTCATGCACCCATGCTTTCCCTTGGTCTTTCAGCCCCATTCACAACCTCTCCCCCTACCTCCATCCAGCTCCCATATTCCTGTCTCCCCCATTAACCCCCAAATGCCACCTCCCTCCTCCATTTTAGGGAATGGGGGAACAGGGTGTTTATTAGGGGAGGGAGGGGCGTGAGTGGCAGGAGACTGTGGGCCACCTTTCTCTTGCAGCCGAGAAACCCAGAGGGGTGGCATAACGAGGCAGGTTGACATACCTCTCCCCACTGAATCCTCCCTCCTCTAGGGGGGACTATGGGCAACTGTGGAGACTGGAGTACACATCCAACATCCATCAAACCTGTTCCCCTATATGCAGGCCCCACAAATGCTGACCTCTCCTGTTGACTGTATCTAAATGAAAGAAAAGACAGAAAGCAGGACATCAAGGAACAGACCCTGCAATTGGCAGCTTCAGTGTTGCCCCCCACCTGCACAGGAAGAGGACTGGAGCTGAAAGACCAAGGGAAAGCGTGCGTATATGGAGGCCAAGTTGGAAGCAAGCACAATATGTGAGACTGTACAATGTCTTTACTGCTTATATGGTGCACAAGTTATGACGGCAGTCTTAACTAACAATTTCCATTCCTTTTGGTGCATAGTTGAATTTTTTAAGAGGCTTAACTACTGTCTTAAACCAGGAGATTTTTTGCGCATGGAATTAGTATTGGAACATGGGAATATATTCCATAAGAACATAAGTAGTGCCATACTGGGTCAGATCAATGGTCCATCAAACCCAGCATCCTGTCTGACAGTGGCCAATCTCTGCCTCTTGGGAGAAGTACTCAGCAGGTCACAACGGGCAATCCATTCCTTGTTGTTCCAGCCCCCAATAGTAAGATGTTACATCCCCAAAACCTACTTGGCTAATAGCCATTAAAGGACCCATCCTCCAATATTGTATCCAATCCCTTTTGAAAACTAAATACATGACCAGCTTTGACCCCATTCTAAGGCAATCAATTCCACAATTGTGGGCTGAGTAAAAAAATACCTTCTCTTATTTGTTTTAAATCTGCTGCCAGTTAGTTTCATGGAGTGTCCCTTGTTCTAGGACTGATAGAAAGGGTAAATAATTGCTCCTTATTTACGTTCCACACCACTCATGATTTTATAAACTTATATCATATCCCCTCTGTTATCTCTTCTCGAAGCTGAAGAGCCCCAACCTGTCAACCCTTTCTTAATGTGGGAGTTGTTCCATACCCTTGTTCATTCTTGTTGCCTGTCTGTACCTCTTTCTAGTTCTCCTATGGCTTTTTGAGATGGGGCAACCAGAACTGCNTTTAGGTGGGACAAAGGTAAGTCCCCCATGATTTAAGGGGAAATGAGCTTTTAGTTGTTGTTTTTGTCTTGATATGGAAATTGCATAAAACATGGCTCCTTATAAGGATTTTTAGCATCGTTCTGAATGTGCATACTGGCACGAGAGACAGCAGTTAACTAAAACTAGTGGCAAGGCAACTGTGTTGGAAAAGTTAAAAGCTTTCTCCCTACTTTAATTAAAGCCCCATCTTTTTTCCTGCACCCACACTATCCATGGTGACTTGAGATAGGAGTTTGGAATACAAAATCAAGGTTTAAGGAACTGGACTACTTTAGCTTGGAGGAGAGAAGGTGAGAAAGGACATACATTTTCAAATTTGTATATGGTTGCTATAAGCAGGATGGTAACCACCATTTGTTCCCTGTGGTCACTGAGGGTAAGACCAAAGATAATGAGTTGAAACTGAAAGCTGGGTGTGAGGAAGAATTTTATAACCAGAAGAATGGTAATGCAATGAATAAATTACCAAGTGATCTTGTGGAGCCTTACTCATTGGAAATGGTTAAAAATAGGCTATGCCAGGAATGAGTTAGGCTGTTGGACCCTGCAACGACTGATCCAAATCAGGGAACAAATGTAATTGGTTTGATTTAAGGGCACAGCAATTGTACTCCAGCACTTCAAAGCTGACCCTGCAGCAGGGGCTGGCTGTGGCCTTCCTCCTCCGCTCCAGCCAGCCACATGGGGCCACCACCCCCTGACCCACCACAGTACTGCAGTAGCCTTCCCCCACCCCTCAGGCCTTCCCAGTTCTGAGTTCCCTGGCTTTTGGGTCATAGCCTTTCCCGCTCCAGGAGCCACGCGGGGCCGGCCTTGCCCGCAGCAGTAGCACAGAGGCCAGGAGCAGAGGCTGAAAAGGGCCCTGCCTGCTGCCTTCCTTTTCAACAGGTGCCAGCATCAACTAGACCCACAGTGCCAGAGCAGCAGCATGACACCTGGCTGGGTGGCAGGTGCCCCAGTGCCAGTCCAAGGCAGAGCCAAGTGAAGCCCCCCCACCCCCTCCTGAGGGTGTGCGAGAGTGATGGGGTAAGGGGGTTTGGGGAGGAGGAGTGAGGGAGGGTGAGTTGGAGAAGCTGAAGCATGGAACAGAAGTATTGCTGCTGCTGTGCCTGCAAAGCTGCATTGGGACTGGGAGCCCTTGGGGGGTGGGGGATGAGCCGGAGCATTCCCTATCTGCCTCCCCAGCTAGGACCTCAGATCCTTTCTCTACACTCCCCTAGAGAGAGGGGTGTCCTTATCCTTTCCTGGTAGCTAGCCTCTGCTCCTCTCCCCCCACATCTTCTTGCCTTTAGTCTTTTTCCATAGGGCTTTTATTTTTCCATCCTCTTGGTTTGGAATTGGCCTTCATCACCTCCCTGGGGAGGGGTCTCTTCCCCCTTTTCCTTCCCCCCCACTCTTGCATAGTTACCAGTGCAGTGGGGTAGCCACATTAGCCACTTTGAATTTTGCCCCCCACTCTACTTTGAAGTTTGAACATGGGATCTTAAGGATTTTTCCATGTAATGTTTTTGTTTGTTTAGTGGTTTGAGAGCTTTCAAGCTTGTAGGAAGGACTAAAAGTGCTATATCAGAGGTGGGGTATCTTTTCCCGGACCCTCCCAGGGACCAATTGCAGCATTTATGGCAGGTGTGCATTTTATTTATTTATTTATTTATTTATTTTCAGTACTTCTAATCCGCCCCCTCCCGCCATACGGCAGCTCGGGACGGCATACAACAAATAAAAATACAAAGTAATAAAATGATATAAAATAGAAATAATTAAAATTCATTAGAATGATCAATCACAGGGCAAGACTAAAATCCCACCAACTGCCCAAAACACAAGACATCTCCCCAGCCACTACTCTTCTTCCTCACCAAAAGCCTGGTGGAACAGCCAGGTCTTACAGGATTTATGAAAAGAGAGGAGATCCGGGGAAATGTGGCTTTCCAGTGGGAGGGAGTTCCACAGACGGGGAGTGGCCACCGAGAATGCCCTTTCGGATGTCGCCACCCAGAAGACTTGGGGAACCTCCAAGAGGGTGCCCCCGGACGACCGCAGGGGCCGATCCAGAACACGGAGGCTGATGAGGTCCTGCAGATAAGCAGTGCCCAGATCATATAGGGTCTTAAAGGTCAGCACCAACGTAGGTTGGTAGACTATAAGCAGCCAGTGCAGATAATGGAGCACTGGTGTTATATGCTCCTGATGGTCCGTCCCCGTCAGGAGGCGGGCCACCACATACTGCACTAGCTGCAGTCTCCAGGATGTCACCAAGATAGCCCCATGTAGAGCGAATTGCAGTAGTCTAATCTTGAGGTGATCAATGCATGAATGACAGTGGTCAGGTCAGGGCCGGAAGTATATGGCCAAAGACGACGGACCAGATGTAATTTACAAAAAGCGCTCCTCGCCACAGCTGCCACCTGGGCATCCAGATGGAGTTGTCCATCGAGGAGCACTCCCAGACTTTGGACCTGGGGGACCAAGGAGGGATGCACCCCATCAGTGATGGGGACCTCCAGTCCTTCGCCCTTCCACACCAGCATCACTTCCATCTTATCAGGATTCAACCTCAGACGGCTTAACCTCATCTAATCCCCCACTGCAGCCAGGCAGCGGATAAACACTGAAATGCCCGGGCCTGGGTCAGATGAAAATGAGAGGTAAAGCTGGGTGTCATCACTATACTGATGGCACCCAACCTCAGATGCTCTCATGATCTCGCCCAGAAGCTGCATATACATGTTAAACAGGAGAGGGGACAGAATAGAACCCTGCGGCACTCCACACATGAGGTCCCGGGGGAATGATGTAGATTTCCCCCAGCACCACACGCTGAGCTCTACCGACTAGTTGTGCCCACCCCTGCACGGTCCCACAGACGGGTCACCAACATCTCATGGTCAACCGTGTCAAAAACTGCTGACAGATCTAATAAGATCAGAAGGGTGAACCGGCCTCTCTCCAACTCCCGGCACAGATCATCGACCAAATAGGTAAGTGCCATCTCAGTGCCATGACCTGGATGGAAGCCTGACTGCGGGACTGTCAAGGAAACAGATGCAGTCCAGATGCCTCTAGAGCTGTGTGGCCGCTGCCCATTCAATAACCTTCCCTAAAAAGAGAAGGTTAGAGACTGGCCTATAGTTGGCCAGGGAGTTGATGTCAAGAGATGGTTTCTTGAGCAAGGGCTGCCCCACAGCCTCCTTCAGACACCCCAGGACACAGACATTGACCACCCCCACCAGCAACGGCCCTAACACTGGATATCTCCGCACAGGCCAAGTATCCTGAAAAACAATGGCTACACCGCCCCCCACCCCCTGTCCCTCCGGTCAGGGCTGGTGCTGCACAGAGTACCCGGCTGGGACAAGATCAGCCAAAATAGGCCCTGACTCAGTGTCCAGCCCAGTCTCCGTAATGCACACCAAGTCGGTCACCTGATCCAGGATCAACTCCTGGACCATAGAGCTCTTATTTGCGACTGACCTGGCATTCAACAGCAGCAGCGCATGACATGGGGCCCTTCCGACACCCACCACCTCTGGAGGCATTGTGTGGAACAGACACTAAACACTTCAAACCCCTCTGAGATCGTATTGGCCCCCCAGAGGGACCGTAATGCCCCCAGCCTATCACGACCCCTATAGCTGCAGACTCCCCGTCCCCCCACTCATTGCTGTCCCACCCAGCCAACCAGGGAGACCTCCACCCTCCATAATTTCACACACACACCCCTCTCACAAGGGGGTGTAACCCTCTCCCCTTTCCAGGGACAGGTCCCCCTCTCTCACAGGGACCAGATCCCATTAACCCATCCCCCCCCCCCATTGCTGCCCCCAAGGGGCTGGGCCACCCCGCCCCCCCCCCCCCAAAAAAAAAAACCCTCAGAAAAGTATCTAAAACAAAAAACTTGACAGTTTAAAAAAATGTTAAAGGCAGAACCATTTCCAAAACAAAACACTTTCCTCTTCAAAATTATTTTACAAAATATATTTTCCCCTAACTTAAACTCCAAAAAACATGAAAATTTATTACAATTGCAATTCAAAAAACATTTTATCATACATTACAACACTTAAACACCAAAAAGCATGGAAATTATATCCAAATTTTCTATATTTCATAATTTACCATCAATGTTAAGGGAATATATGTACTTAATTTATTTACCATACTTAATCTTATTACTATTTATCACTATCTAAACTATCACATTATTTCTTTACAGGTCATTTATTACCATAAGTTGCCTATGAATATTTTTTCAAACTGTCAACTCTGTTGTTTACATGTATAGACATTGTATACACTTTATACAATGAAATCTTGACAATGTCAGTTTAGACAACCACATACAAGGTTGACAATGACTTTTGCGCAAAAGGACAGAGTTCATATGTGACTTAAGAATTCATCCCGCGAATACCTTTCCAAATTCATAGGGAAGAAAAGGGCCTCCCCCTAGATAAAGGCGGCATTTAGACGTGCGTTTAGACGTGCGTTTAAATCGCACAGCCGCTGCGGCGGCATCGTGCGATTTAAAGCACCGCGCACTTCCGGGTTGGTGTGAATGCGGTGAGTGCGCACATTTCTGCCTAACCCGAACTGTTGGAGTGCAGTTTGAAAAGCTGCTCGGAGCAGCTTTTCAAACCGCACTCCAACAGTTCGGGTTAGGCAGAAATGTTGCATTCACACCAACCCGGAAGTGCGTGGTGCTTTAAATCGCATGATGCCGCCGCCGTGGCTGTGCAATTTAAAGCACGTCTGATTGCGCCCAAAGTCTTTGCGTAACTCATCTGAGCAGAATGGAAACAATCAGGAAAACCCCAGGAGTCCCTTTACTCTTTCTCCAAACAGAAAGAGAAGCTATTTCACACTCCAAAAGTGGATGCTGTGGCAGCCTCACTAGCAAAACAGTCAGTCTTCCCTTCAAAAAAGGGACCGTTTCCCAAAAGACTCCACTAACCAAGGGATAGAATCTTATCTGAGAAGGGACTGAGGCCTCATCTGCAGTTCTCAGAGTGACAACAACAGCCTCATATTTTGCCAGAGCCCTCCTGCACTGGTTTAAACAAGCAGAAATATTAGACTGTTCAGCTAATAAAGGGAAGGTTCTCTCCTCGAGTATACTACTAGCCATTGCGGACACATCAACAGATGCCTTCATGTGGGCGGCAAGGGCTATAGCCATTACTGTGGCAGCAAGAAGTAAGCTTTGGCTACAATCATGGAAAGTCAACTTGTTTGCAAAATCACTTCTGGTATTGGGACTGTACCAGGGATCAAAGCTGTTTGGGATCTGTTTGGATAAAGTCCTGACAGAGGCCATCGACAAATCAAATAAACATACCCTCCAACAGTTTAATCAACCTAATTGTCTTCTTTGTCCCTATAGTAGGACCTACTACTACAGTGCATATAACAGGCAAGGAGTTCTCTTGCAGTGTTAATGAATTTTCACTGGACCAGGGCGAGACAGGCAGAACTCACGATCCTAGCACCCAAGAATAATGCATGACTATGCTGATTCCTCTCTCAAAGCTGATCTGCTGATAGGAGGGCGATTGCAAAGGTTTGCAAACAAGTGGGCCAGAGCAACATGCAACAAGTGGGTCTTGAACTATTTCACAGGGGTATGCAATAGAGTTTCAAAGGCTCTCCTCACAGGCGTTTATGGTGTCCCCAAAATCAAAGAATTTGGTGAAACTCACAATGAATGCATGACAAATGAAAATTTGTGCCTGTTCCACATAGGCGCTATAGAACCCAGTGCCCGAGACACAACTGAGCAGAAGACTTTTTTTTGGAACAAGAAAAAGAACTGAACAGACAGGAGAATGGAGGGCCATGCTGGACTTAAAGAAATTCATCCGGACCTTGAAACTGGGAAAATTTCAGATGGAGATGTTACAATCCATTTGCCTTGACAATTTCTCAAGGAAACTAACCTGCTTCTGTGGATGTCAAAGACACCTACCTCCACATACCAGTCAGAGAAAGTAATCAAAAATGGCTTTGCCGCCGTCGGGCCGGTGAAAAGGGGTGGAGCCAGGGCAACGGTAGGCAGAGCCAGGGCATAACCCAGCAGCAAGGAGTTCCCAGGGTTAACATTGGATGGACATTACATTACTTAATGCTGGGAACACTGCTTTGTGAAACACTGTCACCGGGGAATAGAGAACCCTCTTACTGGAATCCTGTACACTCTCTTTCCCACTGGGTCCAAATTAACCATAGCAGGTTAAGAAAAAATAGATTACGTTACCATCGCCTACCTTTATCCTGAACCCTCAAATCCTCGATTTTCATGGCATCCTTGGCCACCTGTAGTCTTCTGAAGGTGTAGGCTTTGGGACAAGCCTTCCTTCTGGCTTAGAGAACTTGGGAAGACTGNTGACCACCGCCACGCACTGAGCTAAGGATTTCAATGTATTGTCCACAATGACTGCAAGATCCTTTCCTGAGTGGTAGCTCCTAATTTAGAACCCAGCTTTGTATACATATACTTTGGTTTATTTTTCCTATGTCTATCACTTTACACTTGTCCACATTAAATTTTACCTGCCCTTTAGATGCCCAGTCACCCAGTGGCATAAGATCCTTTTGCAGTTCTTCATAATCCACTTGGGTTTTAACTACTATGAATAAGACCACTTATTCATAGTACCTGCACGAATGGGCCATGAGAAGGTTGGGAGAGGGGATGAGGTTTTGATCAGGTGTGAATGCCCCAAGGTGAGTGATTGACACTTGTTCGCATGTTTACAAAGATGATTGACCAAGTTGCGAAATCCAGCTCTGTCAATTGTCCTTGAAAATGCGCATAAAAGCTTCAATCACCTGCCTTGGTGCATTCACACCTGATCAAAGATGCACCTGATTTATACGTGCATTGCCTCTCCCGACCTTCTAATGACCCATTCATGCCATTGTGAAAGCGGCCTATCTTTGTGTCATCTGCAAATTCGATCACCTTGCTCTTTACTCACTTCTCCAGATCATTAATAAATATATTAAACAACACCGGTCCCAATACAGATTCTTGGGGTACTCCACTATAATTCCTTATGTAAAACTTCCTGTACGTATCCCAGTACAGGAAGTTCCAAATACATCCCAGTACAGATTCCTGTACAGATCCCTGGGGCACTCCACTGTAATTCCTTATGGAAATCTTCCTGTACAGAACTCGCAATAATAGTATTGGCACATGGGAATATATTCTTCTCTCCACTGTGAATGCTGACCATTTAGTTGTACTCGTTGCTTCCTATCTTTTAGCCAGTTGCCAGTCCACGATGGGCACTTACTCTTATCCCATGACTCTTTAATTTCCTCAAGAGTCTCTCATGAGGAACTTCATCAGATACTTTCTGAAAGTCCAGCTATACTACATCGACCGGATCACCCTTATCCACATGCTTGCTTAGAGCCTCAAAAATTCCAATAGATTAATGAGATATCACTTCCCTTTCCTAAATCCATGTTGACTCTTCCTCATTATTCCATGTTTATCAATATGCTCAGTAATTCTGTTCTTAACAACCATTTCCACCAGTTTGCCTGGCATCAACATCAGGTTCACCAGTCTGTCGTTTCCGGGATACCTCTGGAGCCCCTTTTAAATGCTGGTGTTACATTTGCTACCCTCCAATCTTCTGATACAGTGGCAGATTTAGCATTTAGTGCCCTAAGGATGCAATCAGTGTCTTCAGCAGTGGTGCAGAGTGGTATGCTGGTGTAATTTATTCCAGACGGGCTTGTATATGTCAGAAGGGTGTTTTAGAAAATCTTGTTCATTATCTGTTGTTTTGCCCACTTTATGCTCAAGCCTGAGCAAAACTGTTTAAGTCACCAACATTGAATCATGACAGGCCTAGTCTGCAATTATTTATTAGTGTATAGCTTTACAAAGTGAGACTTTACAGGGTCAAACAAATTTGCACGATAGAGGGATTTATCTTAGAGTAGATGCTGGGAAAAGGCAGATATTTGTGAAAATGGTTAACAAAAAAGAAAGTGAAAGATACTATGGAGTTCATTCTGCAGCAATGGCAAATGCATATTAACTATATTTACTTACAGCGGTAGCTGTCAGTAAGTTAAAGGCAGAACCACTCTCCATTATAAACGAGACTGCTGATGCCCTGATATTGAGGAAACTGCCTGAGCTACAGTTCTGAAAACTTATCCATGGCTTATATTTGTGAGGGCCATCATATGTGCACTGTTTGAAGAAGATCCAGCCAAAAAATAAAAAGTGTTAACTGTTGAAAAGTTAATTGGTATGGTCAAAATACACAGCGTCCTGACTACTTTGCACGATGGATATTTCCTTCCCCCAGATGAATTGAACCCTGAGACTTCACAGTCTTGTAGTCTGAGATATACATCAAGTGCTGCTGCAGTCTGGGAATCTTTGATGCATCCAAATCTGAGTTATTAAAATTTTTAAAAACAGTTCTGCTGGCTTGCTCATGCGCAATAGACCATACTTCTACATGCAGAGAGGCAAGCCTAGTGGTGAGACTGAGCACCATGAATGAGACGGGGGAGGGGAGTGAAAGGGACTTGCCGCCAATTCCATCCCACTTGCTGTGCTGCTAATCAAGCTCTGTCGATGCCCTTGCGGGCACTAGCCACCCCTTGCATTCTCCTCCATTCGGGCTCCGAGACCCAGCCAGCCTGGCCCTAGCATGACAGCTCCCTGCTGCAGCTGGCTCTTCCACACCACTGAAGTCTCTTCACAGTCTCTGCTGCAGCCCCAGCTGCCTCTGGCTTCTCTCCTGACATTGCTCCTGGCCAGGGGGGCTAGCTCCTCCACCTCCTGGGAGCTCAGGTGGAGACCGTCACTGTGTCCACCCTGCCCCCACAACAATGACATCAGCTGACCCTCCCACCCCTCCCCACAGCTTCCCTAGCCCCAAACTGATCCTCCCAAACCCTGCTTCTCTTCCC
>QEPC01014657.1:770002-782537 GCA_003113815.1 Sphenodon punctatus
CCTTCCCCAGTCTCTCCCAGTCCAAATCCCTCCCTCCATCCCCAGTCTCTCCACAATTTACTCAGTTTACACAATTTACCCCGCAATTTATTCACCGCCAAAGGTCAGGCAGGGGGATGGCGCACTGTTCACTTCTTGGGAGTTTGACTTGAGTCACTGAGCATGTGCGGGATTCACTTCCTGCTTCGCAGGCACCGGAAGAACCTCATTGTCAGCAGTTTCCAGGCAGAAGATGTCCTGGAAAGATTTAGAATATGGTGCAGGCTTCCCCCCCCCGCCCCCCCGGCAAAAAGTGCGGGTTTCAGATCGCGTGGGGGTGGATAAAAGGGGGAAGGAGCCCTCGCCGCCTCAGTTCCTTCCAACCACGTTGTGATTGGAAGACCTCCGTGTTTTTCAGCACTGTCAGTAGTTTTACAAAAGACCTTTTACCAGTGGTAAAATCAAATAAAATAAAAGATTAATTAAAGAAGAAGAAGAAATAGAAGACTTCGCGGTTGAGCTGAGCCCCACCCCGTGGGGTCATCCCCCGGGGCATACAGCCTTCCCTCCCGACCAGCAAATTATGCCCAAACAGCCAGGCTTCAAACAGCCACTATTGGTACCAGCCATACCCAGCAGCACAAGTAGCATTACCCCAGCCCCGACTGCCTCCCGCTCCAAGGAGCGCCACTCTAAGAGGCAGGGTGAGCAGCGCAAAAAGAAAAGGAGATCATCCAGCGCGGATGCAGCTGGTACCTCACGCACAATTGAAGTGGGGACAGTCTTCTCTGAGCCAGTGAGAATCCCAGCCGTACCGGCCCCACTCCTGGTACCACAGCCTTTTGTGCTGCCCCCGGTACCGCAGTCTCTTGCTCCACAGCCTCCCACTTTGCCAGCTCTACCCCTGCGTTCAACATCAGACCGGCACAGAAACTCTCGCTCTGCCTCCCATGGGCACCATCGTTCCCGGTCTGGATCCGCCCCCAGACAGGGACCGCTCGAGCTGGAGGAACATACCGGATGGGCGCAAGATGATCTGCCTGAGCACTGGGAACCACCCCTGCGGTACCACAGAGAGCAAAGATCATGCTCCCTGTGTTCCTGCTGATCTCCATAGGATGATAGCCGGTACCAATACAATGATAGCCGGTACTGCAGGTATGATTACTTAGACTACCGGTATCGTGTCCACTCCCGGAGCCAGTCACGTTATCCCATTGGGGGGGGACTTTCACAACCTGGAGCGCTTTACCGACCACCATGCTCATGCCGGTCAGTACATACCACACCACCATGCGCAGCTCCTATGGCAATGGTATCCAGGCCCCCACCAGACTCTCCGACCTTGCAGGATCGCACACCTTCCCCAGAAGTAACGCAGCTGACTCAGTCTCCTCATCTGTGCCCTTCTCGACCTATGGTACCACCAGTACCGGCTGTCTCCACGACCCCATTGGTACCAAGTGCACCTACAGGGCAACAACAGGATGCAAGGTCAGCTGAACCTGCTGAATCCACGTTCCTTAACACTCTCCTAGGCATCCCACCACTGGGCCCTGCAGCTCCCCCAGACCCAGAGCTCTTGGCCAAAAAGTTTGCTTCTGTGTCATCCTTCTCCTCCTCCTCTCCTAGAGGATGATGAGACCATCTCCCCCCCCCTCCCTCCGCCTGATACCATCTCTTGATCCTCACCATTGAGGACACCAAGGCTTTTCAGTCTATGTTAGTGACTTGTCTCTGCCCTTCCCAAACTCCCGACAAGGGTGGTGAAGAAGTCTGTCGGGGCCAGTTTTCGGTATCCTAGGTTAGGGGAAAACAGGTCAGATCATGATACCCATGCCAGAGCAGCTCTTGGAACCTTCCAGGGCAGTATGGGCAAAACCCTCCTCTGCACCACCCACTAACAAACTGGCCGACTCACTGTATGCAATTTCTAGGGACGGAGCAGACGCGTTCTACAAGCACCCGGCTCCAAATTCCCTCATCATCGCAGCGGCCTCTCTAAAGTCTAGGGATGGGGGTATCCAGACTTCCCCCGCAGATAGAGAGGGTAGAGACGCCTCGATGTCATCTGCAGAAAGATTTTTTCCTCAGAGACTCTTTCCCTTTGAGCGGCCAACTATGCCTCCGCCTTATGTGGTTACCAGCATTGGCTCTGTTCCCAGTTAAGCAGAGCCTCAGACCCTAGCCAAATCCTAGCGCTACAGTGAGAGTGCATGCAGCTAGCACAACTCCAACTCATCACTAGCATGCATATAGCAGATTCTAACATCAGGGGAATTGCCTCGGCCATTACTCTCCGACGGCATGCCTGGCGAGTCCCACCGTTCTGGAACCTGAAAATAAAACGCGTATTGAGGACCTGCCCTAAGATGGTGAGGCCTCTTTGTGGCCTCTACCGATGACACCTTGAAAAAGATCAAGAAGATATGTCAGACTGCCCGGTCTACCAGAGTCATCCACCCTATCAGGAAAAAATTCTATCATCCCTCTACTTCCTACCCCTACCCGTTGAGACAATGGTCCCCTTACCCCTACCAGTCTGGGAGACGTTCCTCGCCCCAATACCCACAACCACAGACGTCCTCTGCTCAAGCTCATAGGAGGTTTACCAAAAAAAGGGGAAAAGGGAGACCCTCCTCTAATTCATCTGCCGGACCCCCATCCAAGTAGCGTTTTTAACTTTTCGCAGGTCAAGAGAACAAATGAGCGTCTTCCTACCTTCCTCAACCATCTCAGACCCTTTTATGATCTTTGGACTTCCATTACCACTGACTGCTGGGTTAGGGAGATAATCTCCTATGGTTATAGTATCTAATTTCACACACTCTCCCCGAATTCCCCTCCCCCCCTCAGCCCACCCCCAACACTCAAATACTGTTGGAGGTACAGGAACTCCTATCTAAGGGAGCTATTGAGGAGGTAACTTACCCAGAGCGAAATTCTGGATTTTATTCCAGCTACTTCCTTGTTCCCAAGAAGGATGAGTGATTCAGGCCTGTCTTGGACTTTCGCCGTCTTAACAAATATATTAGGAAGTTCAAATTCCGTATGACCTTCCTCCCTATTATCTTCTTAGGACTTCAAAAAGGAGACTGGCTAGCCTCTCTTGACCTCAAGGATGCTTACTTTCATATTTCTATAAACCTTGTTCACAGACAATACTTACATTTTGTTGTAGGGGACCTTCACTTTCCAGTACACGGTCCTCCCGTTTGGCCTCTCTACAGCTCCGAGAGACTTCACCAAATATTTTGCAGTGGTCGCTGAGCACCTATGAAAGAGGAAAGTAAGAGTATCTCGACGATTGGCTCCTAGCGGCTTCCTCCAGTCACACCTTAGTGACTCAACTCCGATGGACCCTCTCCTTGTTACAGAGCCTAGGTTTTCATTATCAACCAGAGCAAATCGCACCTGATCCTGTCACAAAGCCTTCAGTTCATTGGCGCTGTGCTAGACACCCAAGAGACAAGGGCTTTCCTGCCCACAGACAGATTTCAAGACATCATATCCACCATCCTAGCTCTATCTGCCCAAACCACAAGAACAGTATGTTACTTCCTACGCCTTCAGGGGCTTCTGGCGGCAACAACCGCCGTCACTCCATACAAAGTTCTCCACAAGATTCAATCAGATCTACCCTACATAATCCTAATAACTTCCTTCTCGCCCCAGTAACCCTGGTTCCAGACTCTACAGGAAATATCTTCAGAGAGAGATCACACAACTGCCCCTAATACCTGATCTTTTCTCTCGCCAGCAAGGCTCCATCGTGCACCACGACCTACGGACGCTCCACCTCTGTGCTTGGTTGATCCGGCTGTAATACAGGATGCCTCTCTGGACATTGCAGAAGTTCTACTGAACTCCCGCCGTCCTTCCACTCGAGCGTGCTATGCAGCTAAATGGTCTCATTTTTCCAGTTGGTGCTCCTCTCTCCCCTATCCCTTAGACTCCCTCAGTATGAGTCATGTATTCCAATATCTGTTGTACTTACAGAGCTCTGGACTGTCCATCTCCTCCTTAAAAGTACACCTTGCTGCTCTTTCCTCTGCCTACAACCGTAAGGAACAGACACCTTGTTCTCTCACCCTCTCATGAGGACCTTTTGGAGGGGACTTAATAATAATAATAATAACAAACATTTATATAGCGCCAGCAGTGTACCTGGTACTTTACAAAGTAATAAAATAGACACGGTCCCTGCCCCTAGGGCTTACAATCTAAGAGACAGGAGCTGGGGGAGAGACTTAGGAAGGGGAACAGAGGGAGAGACAAGGGGTCTAACATTCATGAAGATGCGAGGTCTCAAGTGCACGTACTTGGCTTGGTTACGATGAGAATGACAGCAGGCAGGTCCATGTTGCAAGGATAAGGGTAAACCGATCGTAGGTATAGGAATAGTGGCTCAGCAGGATAAAGAGTCAGACAGAGCAGAGCGAAAGAGGTGAGTTTTAAGGAGAGATTTGAAGGTATGAAGGGAGGGGGCAAGGCGGATGTGGACAGGGAGGGAGTTCCAGGCATGGGGGGCAGCAAGTGAGAAGGGACGAAGGCGCTTAGGGGAGCAGGGAAGGCGTGGAAGGGTGAGAGAAGGGACAGAGGAGGAGCGAAGTGCACGGGCTGGAGTATGGAGGGCGATAAGTGCAGAGAGGTAGGGGGGAGCAAGGTTGTGAAGAGCTTTATAGGTGAAGACTAGGAGCTTGTGCAGGATTCGTTCAGGAAGGGGAAGCCAGTGAAGCGAAGAGAGGAGGGGCTGCACATGGTCGAAGCGACTGGCGAGGTAGATGACCCTGGCAGCAGAGTTTTGGACAGAGATGAGGGGAGAAAGGTGAGACCGGGGAAGGCCAGTGAGAAGGAGGTTACAGTAATCGAGGCGAGAGATGACCAGAGCATGAACAAGAGTTTTGGCAGACGAGACAGAGAGAAAAGGGCGAATCTTAGCAATGTTATGGAGGGAGAAGCGACAGGATTTAGCAACAGAGTCAATGTAGGGTTTAAAAGAAAGGGCTGAGTCAAAGATGAAGCCTAGGCTACGGGCTTGGGGGACAGGCAGGATGGTGACTCCATCAATAGTTATTGACAGTGAGGAAGGAGAGGAAGGATGAGGGGGGAAGATAAGGAGTTCAGTTTTAGCCATGTTGAGTTTGAGTTGACGTTGAGACATCCAGGTAGAGATGTCAGAGAGACAGTTGATGAGACGAGCTTGAACAGAGGGAGAGAGAGAGGGAGTAGAGAGATAGAGTTGAGTGTCATCAGCATAGAGGTGGTATTGGAAGCCATGGGAGGCAATGAGTTTGCCTAAGGATGAGGTATAGATCGAGAAGAGGAGAGGGCCAAGAACAGAGCCTTGAGGAACACCAACTGAGAGGGGGAAGGAGGAGGAGGCGGAGTTGGAGAGAGACACATTAAAGGAGCGGTCAGAGAGGTAGGAGGAGAACCAGTTATGGACAGAGCCACAAAAGCCAAGGGAGTGAAGGGAATCCAGCAAGAGTGAGTGGTCAACAGTATCGAAGGCAGCAGAGAGATCAAGGAGGACAAGAATGGAATAGAGACGTTTAGATTTAGCCACCAGAAGATCGTTGGTGATCTTAGCGAGAGCAGTTTCAGTAGAATGAAGGGGGCGGAAGCCAGATTGGAGGGGGTCAAGGGAGGAGTTGGAGGATAGGAAGTCAAGGCAGCGGGAGTAGACAACACGTTCAAGCAGCTTGGAAGCAAAAGGAAGGAGTGAGACAGGACGATAGCTAGAAGGGTCAGAGGGGTCAAGAGTGGACTTTTTGAGAATAGGAGAGACTGTGGCATGTTTGAAGGCAGAAGGGAAAGAGCCAGTAGAGAGGGAGAGGTTGATGATGTGCAGGAAGGAAGGGGCGACAGTGGGAGTAATGGAGGTGAGGAGGCGGGAAGGAATGGGATCAAGGGGGCAAGTGGAAGGGTTGGAGGAGGAGAGCAGAGAGGAGATTTCCTTAAGGGAGGCAGGGGAGAAGGAGGACATGAGAGAAGGAGGGGGAGGAGGGAGAGGGGTGGGAGTGGGAAGAGAGGAGTGGGAAGCGATGTCGAGGCGGATCTTGTCTATCTTGGAGGTGAAGAAGGAGGCAAGATCCTGAGCAGAAAGGGAAGAAGGAGGGGGAGGACAGGGAGGCTTGAGGAGGGAGTCAAAGGTAGAGAACAGGCGGCGAGGGTCCCGAGAACAGGACTCAATGCGGGAGGCATAGTAGTGTTGTCTAGCAAGGGAGATAGCAGAAGTAAGGGTGGAGAGACAGAATTTGAAGTGAAGGAAGTCAGCGTGAGAATGGGATTTGCGCCAGAGTCGTTCAGCAGCACGAGTGCAAGAACGGAGGTGGCGGATACTAGGGGTGAGCCAAGGACGGGGGTTGTGGGAGAAGGCAGGGCGGGAAGAGAGAGGGGCATGGGAGTCAAGTGTGGAGGAGAGAGAGGCGTTGAGAGCAGAGACAGCGGAGTCAGGGGAGGAGGAAGAGAAGACTGTAGGAAGAAGGGGAGAGAGAGAGGAGGCAAAGTCCAGGGGATCAATAGCTTGAAGGTCACGGAAGGGGCGTAGAGAAGGGGAAGAGGAGGGGGGACAGTGGGAAATGTTGAAAGAGGCAAGGAAGTGGTCTGATATAGGATGAGGATCGAAGGAGAGATCAGCGACAGAGCAGTTTCTAGAGAGGACAAGATCAAGAGAATGGCCATTAGTATGGGTGGGGGAGTTGGTCCAAAGGTGGAGGTTGAAGGAGGAGGCTAGGGAGAGGAAGCGAGAGACTGAGGGCTGAGATGGGTCATCAACATGAATGTTGAAGTCACCAAGGATGAGAGTGGGGATATCAACAGAGAGGAAGAAAGTGAGCCAGGACTCAAAGTCAGAAAGAAAGGAAGAGAGAGGACCAGGGGGACGGTAGATGACAGCAACACGTAGATGGAGGGGGGAGTAGAGGCGCACGGAGTGAGCCTCAAAGGTATGGAAGGAGAGAGAGGGGGGAGGAGAAATTGGTTGGAACTGACAGGATTTAGCAAGAAGGAGGCCCACCCCACCACCCCGTCCTTCAGGGCGGGGTTGGTGAGAGAAGGAGAGACCCCCACAGGAGAAGGTAGCAGGCGTGACAGAGTCCGAGGGAGTGATCCAAGTTTCAGTAAGGGCAAGGAGCTGGAGGGAGCGAGAGAGGAAAAGATCATGGATATGATTAACACCTTTCCTCCAGCTACTCAACCGGCCCCTCAGTGGGACCTTAATCTCGTATTAGCCACGTTGATGGAACCCCCTTTTGAACCGATGGCCTCCTGTACAATGGAGAATCTCTCTATCAAGACAGCCTTCTTGCTTGCGATTACCTCCGTAAGAAGGGTCTCTGAACTCTCTGCTCTTAGAGCTTCCCCTCCTTACACTCACTTCTATAACGATAAGGTAGACCTGCGGACTGACCCCTCGTTCATACCCAAGGTTGTCTCCCCCTTCCACCTAAACCAGACCATCTCTTTGTCGGTATTTTTTCCAAGGCCACATGCTTCTCGGGCAGAACAGACTCTCCAATCTCTCGACATCAAAAGAGCACTATCGTTCTACATTGACCGAACTAGACTCATCAGGGCATCTGACACCCTATTCATTTCTTACGGCAGCCAACGTATTGGAGTTTGGATCAGGTCTCAGAGACTTTCAAAATGGATCCTTCTATGCATACAGAGGTGCTATGAACAGGCTGGGCAGATCCCTCCTTTTCACCTTCGAGCACACTCCACCAGAGCAGTAGCCTTGTCGATAGCCAACCTCCATGGCATGCCGGTTATGGACATATGCAAAGCTGCTACTTGGTCCTCGGTGCACACCTTCACGAAGCACTACTCCCTAGCGGCCAGATCAGATTCATTGGTGGGGAGAGCGGTTCTACAATCATTGTTTGATTAAACCTCCTTGACTCCCTCCACCTTGAGGTAGGTGACTGGAACTGCAACTCACTCTCCCAATAGTGAGAATCGCGGAGATCCTCAAAGAAGAAATAGAGGTTACTTACCAGTAACTCTGTTCTTCCAGAGAGCTCCGCGTATTCTCACAACCCGCCCACCATCAAGTCTCGGAGGTACCTTGATTGGGTCTTCCTGGGACGGGATTGGAAGGAACTCAGGCAGCGAGGGCTCCTACCCCCTTTTATCCATCCATGCTCTCATGCGATCTGGAGCCTGCGTTTTTCGCAGGAGGGGAAGGGGTGGAGGGGCAGAGCCCTCAATATTCTAGATCTTTCCAGGACATCTTCTGCCTGGAAACTGCTGACAATGAGGTTTTTCCGGTGCCTGCGAAGCAGGAAGTGAATCCCCAATAGCTCTCTCGAAGAACAGAGTTACTAGTAAGTAACCTCTATTTTTGTCCCTTATGGGACTCCAGATTCCAGAGCGCAGCGCAGCCAGTTTCTCACCCCCAAACACAGTAAAATTAGTGTGTGTGTGTTGACCACTCACTGGCTATGCTGACAGTGTACTGCCTGCCGCGCTGCGGACGCATGCACAGTTTCTCGGTGTGTGCCCCCCTCCCCCTCGAGGAATTGATATTGCTGCAGTGCCAGCTGGCAGGGAATTGAGAGAGGGAGCATGCACTGGGTGCCGACTTCTCTCAATGCTCTGGCAGCTGGCAAAAGGTAAAGGGGGCGGTGCCCTCAGCTGAGCACCGCCACTGTTACAATCTAAGGTAGACAAGGGTGAGTGGAACACAGGGAGAGACAGACATTTTTACAGATGGGGAACTGAGGCTGAGGGGTTGTGATTTACCCAAGGTCACCCAGGGAGTTCATTGCTAGGGCAGGCTTTGAACCCTGACTTCTCAAGTTCAGCACCTAATCCACTACACCACACTGTTTCTACACCTTGCCATTTGTTCTCACCTCATCACTGAGGACATTCACAAAAGTGCTGGTGACATTAATAGCAAATTTCTGGCTGGAAGGGATACATGTACATCCCTACTTGGACAGTCTATTGATCAGGTCCATGTCAGCAGATGGTGTACTCGGGGATTTAGACAGATCAGTGAGGTGTATCAGGTATCATAGGTTTGTAATCAATTTACCCAACAGTCAGTTGATCCCAACATGATCAATAGAGCACCTGGGAGTACTGACAGATACACAGGTGGGGAGAGTATTCATCACCCAGCAGAGAGAAACGAAAATCTGTTCCCCGATTCAAGAGATTCAGTCAGGAGAATAGATGTGACTGAAATCCTTAGCGCGCCTACTAGGGCTTTTAGTGTCATGCATACAGCAGGTACAGTGGATCAGAGTCCACCTTTGACCACTTCAAGCCCTCTTACGACCTTTCCAATGAGACTGGTTTTTGGACCAGAGTTACAATCATCCAATACTAGTTCCCCCAAAAAAGTGAAGGTGTCTCTAAATTGGTGGTTAACCTTGCACTGATTTGCAACTGTGATATCTCTAATGGAACCGCCCAGGACTATGGTGACCACAGATCTCTATGTGACGAGGTGTTCCAACAGATCATCCGAAGGTTTGGGGATCCAACAATAGACCTGTTCACCTTCCCACAGAATGTGAAAGTACCCATACTCTTCTTACAGTTTCAACTCAGGGATGCTTTGGCTTACAATGCGCAGAACCAGCCTTGGCCCCGAACACTGTTATATGTTTCCCCCTTTTCCTCTAATAGGCGGAACGATAGCCAGGATGAAGAAAGAGTGAGCATCTTTAATTCGAGTAGTCCCCTTTTGTCCTAGAAGATTGGTTTTCGGACCTGATGGAGGTTGTTCCATCCACCTTTCTTTCTGCCCAGACCTGCTGCATCAGGGACCCATATGCCAAGAAGCCGCAGGTCTCTTGAAATTGACAGCATGGAGACTGAGCATAGAAAACTATAGTTTATGCTATTTGGATTCTGTTATTAATAACCTTTTGTCTTCCAGGTGTAATAGACTAGACGGATTCACCAATTCACTTGGAAAATGCTCACGAGTTGGTGCAAGGAAAGGTCTATGAACCCATGTGGTGTGGGGTACAGAATGGTCTCAATTTCTTACAATCAGGCCTTGAGAAGAGGTTTAAACCTAATACTGTGTCTAGACAGGTTGCGGCGTTAGATGTGCCATATTGGGTCCTAGGCTATCATAACACCCTCATGTTAAGCACTTTTAAAGAGCTACAAAACTACTTTCACTGACGGTGGCTCATAGATTTCTTTCCTGGAAACTAAATTTAATGTTGAGAGCAATTGGGAAGCCTCCCTTTGAACCCTTAAAGGAAATTTCTTTCTATTTTGTGAATATTCATGTTATTTTTCTGTTTGCCATTACATCTGCCAGAAGGGTCTCTGAGTTGGGAGCTCTGTCGATAGACTCAGCATTTTGTGTAATTAGAAAGGGGTTATTGATGTTAAAACTGGATTCAGCTTTCATGCCTAAAGTTAATTATTTATTTCATAGAGCACAAGAGATAATCTGGTCCATCCAAAAGAAAAGTGATGGCATATATTAGATGTACGTAGAGCACTGAAAATATATATTGAAAGGACTGCAGTTTTTCGACAGTCATCTGCACTATTGGTCTCTTATGGCTCTGCTAGCAGAGGAAAGAGACCTTCAAAAACAGCAACTGCCAAGTAGATATTGGTGTGTATTGCCAAAGCCTACAGAGCTGAGGGTCACCACCACAAAAGGTCATGGCTTGTTCAGTCAAGGGGGCTTTCACTTCATGGGCGTTTCATTCTAGAGGGTCTTATGAGGAAATTTGTTGTGCAAGAACATGGTCCTTTTGCATACTTTCACAAAACGTTGCAAGGTACATAAGTTCAGGAGGAGAGTATTACAAGGGGTGTTGGAGTAATACTGTATAGGATTTATGCCACTTATCCCACATGTCTGATCTGGGGGGTACTGCTCTGGTACTTGCCCATAGTGCCGGATTGCTGTCCAGGAGATATGAAAAGACAGGAAAATTGTGCTCTTACTTGTGAATTTTTCTTCTCAAAGAATCTCCTGGACATCAGCCCAGACCCTCCCTGAATGGAGTGACATATAATTTAGAATTTGTGTGAATGCTGGTTTAAAAAATAAAATAATAACAAAGAATGTTGTAGTACATGTATTTCTTGGTACAATATTAAGGAATTTAGTTGTAAGTTACATGACTACTGTTGGTATTGCATGTTTTCTAATAAATTGCTTTTTTGTGATTGTGCCCCGTCTTCGACCAGTGCTTTCTGGACCATGCAGTTCGTTTATACCATTGTTGTGAATATTAACCTCCTGTCTTAGATGTCTTGCAGCTCTTGAACAACTGTAGCTGATGTGGGATGATGATAATATAATCTTTATTTTTATATAGTGCCCCCCTGCCATGGCACTTGGAGAGCTTCAAAAAGAACTAATTAACAACTTTTTAATCCTCACAACTGCCTTGTGAGGTAGGATGATCCCAGGAGCATACCCAGTTGAAATCTTTGGTCTGCCTCCTAGTGGTTGTGGCGGGGATCATCCCCATAGTACTGGACTAGTGTCCAGGAGATCCTTTAAGAAGGAAAATTCATAAGGGCCCAATTTCTTTCCACTAGAATTTTGACTGACTTGCTGCTCAAACAGCATTCTCTGGAACAAAGCAAAAGAGCAGTAATGATGATTTCTCAAATGTTCAATATTTGCTATGATATTTCGATTACTAATTTATTAGTATTCATCTAATTACTCTTCCAAGTTTGACGTGGATTGATGAAATCCAGTTCCTGGTGTTTAATAAGGGTCATCATGATGGACAACTGCCAAAAAGGTAGGTGCTTCATCACATTCCCTAGAGATCAAATGACTGGCTTTTTTCTCTCTCTTGGTGGAAGGTGTCATTTTCTCTGAAATGCTACTCTATTTTGTTTTTCATTCACTAGGCAAAGAAAATCAGTTTTTAAATAGTCTCATGAAAGTTCTAATTAGCTCAGAGTTTGAAATTTGCTCACAATAAGTTCCCCTTTATTAGTAAAGCAAGTGATGTAAATGCAGTTTAGAAAATGTTCCCTAAGGAGACCCTGGTAGACATTTTACATGTGTGCTATATTATAACTTACGAAGAAATAAGTGTCCTCAAATGCAGGAGATACAGAGAATTACCTACATCTTCATGCAGATTCTAACCAAATTCTGCAGCTTGATCCCAACCTATGATCTTCAGAGATTTGGATAGTGTAGCTATTGCTGTTCATAAATAGCTCAATTTTTTACTTTAAAAATATACTTGAAAGATATGTGAAATAGATTGTAAGCTCTCAGGCAGGGACCGTGTTTATCTTCACTGTAAAGGGCCTATTATTATTATTATTATAATAATAATAATTATTAGACATTTATATAGCGCCAGCCGTGTAACCTGGTGCTGTACAGAACTAGACGCGGTTCCTGCCTGTGGCTTACAATCTAAAAGACAAAGGGGGGGGAGACAGGGAGAGGGGACAGTGGGAGAGACATGGGAGAAGACAAACAAACATTCAAGCGGATGCGAAGTCTCAGGTGCGTATGCTTGGCTTGGTTACAAAGAGGTTGGTAGCAGCAGTCAGCAGAGGAGGGCCGACAGTAAGTGTA
>QEPC01014657.1:788341-823526 GCA_003113815.1 Sphenodon punctatus
CAACAAAAATGATCCAGGGTATGGAACAGCACCCGTATGAGGAGAGGCTTGATAGGTTGGGTCTCTTCAGCTTGGAAAAGAGACGGCTGAGAGGAGATATGATAGAGGTCTATAAAATCATGAGTGGTGTGGAACTTGTAAACAGGGAACGGTTATTTACCCTCTCAATTAGTTCTAAAACTAGGGGACACTTCATGAAACTCACAAGTGGCAGAGTAAAAACAAACAAAATAAAGTATGTTTTTCACTCAGCGTACAATTAGGTTGTGGAATTTACTGCCAGAGGAGGTGGACAAGGCCAGCATTATAGCTGAGTTTAAAGGAGGTTTGGACAAGTTTTTGGAAGATAGTTCCATTAGCAGCTATTAGGCAGATAGGATTGGGGAACAAAACCCTTTACTGTCGGGAGCCTGGTGACCTGTTGGGTGCTTCTCCCAGGCCCCTGTGATTGGCCACTGTCCGAGACAGGATGCTGGGCTCGATGGACCGTTGGTCTCACCCAGTATGGCACTTCTTATGTTCTTATGACAGCCCTTCAGATACTTTAAGACAGCTATCAGGTCTCCCCTAGTCTTCTCTTCTCCAGGCTAAACATACCCAGCTCCTTCAACCCCTCCTCATAGGACTTGGTTTCCAGGCCCCTGACCATCTTTGTTGCTCTCCTCTGAACCCGTTCCAATTTGTCAATGTCCTCCTTAAAATGTGTTGCCCAGAACTGGACACAGTACTCCAGATGAGGTTTGACCAACATGGAATAGAGTAGAACTATTACTTCTCATGAGAATTATTACTTTTTATACCAGAATGCTTCTGTTAATGCATCATAAAATTGCATTAGCCTTTTTATTAGCTACATCACACTGCTGACTCATGTTCAGCTTGTGATCAACTACAACCACAAGAACCTTTTCACATGTATTGCTGCCAAGCCAGATATCACCCATCCTGTACTTGTACATTTGATTTTCCTTACCTGACTGCAGAACTTTACATTTATCGCTGTTGAATTTCATTTTGTTAGTCTTGGCCCAGCTTTCCATCCTGTCAGGGACATTTTGAATCTTGTTTCTGTCTTCTAAGGGGTTAGCTATCCCTCTCAGGTTTTTGTCATCTGAAAATTTGATAAGCATCCCTTCTATGCCTTCATCCAAGTCATTAATATAGATGTTGAACAGTACAGGGCCCAGGACCGAGCCCTGAGGCACCCCGCTCGATACCTCTCTCTAGACTGATGGGTAGCCATGTATGAGCACTCTTTGGGTACGGTTCTTCAACCAGCTGGAAATCTACCTAATGGTGGTAGTATCTTTTTGCCGGCTGATGTTTGAGATGTCTTCTTCCATTTGAGTGCAGATATGCAGACTTAATGCCCATGTTTTGAGCATTTCTGGTCTTAGAGTAATTCCTATGATTCTTCCCTGGCCGTGACCATATCCCATGAATGTTCTCAATCCACATGTCACTCTAAATACTGTTCCAAAACCCAGGAATGTGTCGCATCACATGATCACCTCCAAGAAAATGCTGTAGCACGCTGGCATAACTGATCTTATGTAGAATAAACCATAATGGGCATAATTTGTATGGCTAGCAGCATAGAAATATGGCATCATTCAATGAACTGCTTCAGTATGCAAAGGTCAGTTGCCCTCCCTCTCTGCCCTTGGATGACTGGGGTGGGAGGGAGATATATATTGCTCCTTCCACTGCAATGCCCCCGCCCCTCCTAGTTCCTGTGTCACTGAGTAAGTCACAAAGACGGGCACGTTGCTTGGACTCCAGCTGTTAACATGTAATACATTAAAATGCCCGAGAATGACAGACTGTCATCCAACATATATAAGTTCTAAGGTATGTCCTTTAACTAAATCAGCATTTAAAAAAACAAACACTTAATACTACATGTTCAACCTTGGAGAAAAATCGACTCTCTCTGTCGAACTATGCAGTGATGTTGGTGGAAAGGGGCAGCTGATATGAGGATGCCCTTGTCTCCCTAGGGCATCTGAATGTGAATGGGATCCCGATAAAGGTAATGGCTCTGGTAAAGAACTTGGCCGTCATTTTAGACCACACTTTGTCCATGGTAACTCAGGTATCTAACGTGGTGCAGAAATGCTTTTTTCAACTATGCATTTTTGTGAAAGTTATGCCCTTATTTATCCCAGGCTGACCTTGCCACAGTGACCCATGCTCTGGTCACTATGAGGCTTGATTTTTGTAATTCCCTCTTCTACGGGCTACAGTCAGTGCTTATCCATCACATCTGCAGCTTGTTCAGAATGCAGCAGTGCAGCTGCTTACTGGTTTAGGCAGCCATGATCATATTATGCCCACCATGCATTCTTAGCGTTGGCTACCTGTAGAACAATGGATTGAGTTTAAGATGGCTGGTTTTCAGGGCCCTACACGGTTTAGGCCCTAGCTATATTTGAGGCCACCTTCTGGAGCCTCACACTGATGGGTATCTGCGCCCATGAACCACCTGGTGTTCGGAGGTTCCACCATTCCATCTTAAGTCGGCAGGCGATGAGCTTTTGCTTTCGTGGGTTCCAAGGTGTAAGACTTTCCTTGTTTGTAAAGGCATTTGGTGGGCAGGGATACACCAGCTTGGGCATACGGTTTGGGGGTGGGGGGGTTGGATGTGGGAAAGAGCGGGGTGTCATCAGCATACTCTCTCTCATCTCATCTAATCTTTAATTTATACCCCGCATGCTCCCAATCAAAGTCGGCTTGAGGCGACTCTCATCAATAATAAATACAAAATTAGGGGTTTTATCCCACGCAGGGGAAACCCAACACCAAATACATCATAATACACAAGAAGACCCTACCCTCCCGTTTAACATTTCAATAATAATAATAATATCTAACAATATGTCTTACTAACCCATCCCAATACGCACTCTGCCAGTATCAAACCATCCTTCCTTCCATCCTCTGCTGCCACCAGGGATAGTCCTCCCTCTCCACCCCTCTCTCACTGGGGGAGAGGAAGGTCTCCTCACAACTTTCACCAGTAGAAACCTCACATTGGGCATCCCCACCAGCGATCCCTCCATCCCAACCTCCAAATTACAGCACCCAGCGGCTGCATATACACATTGAACAAGAGGAGGGACAGAATGGAACCCTGTGGGACCCCACAAGGGAGGTCCTGAGGTGATGATGAGCAATCACCCAACACCGCCCACTGAGACCTCCTGGCCAAGAAAGAGTGGAACCACTCAAGAGCAGTCCCGCCTACTCCAGCCAGGTCCCGCAGGTGAGTCAACAACACCTCATGATCAAAAGTATCAAACGCCACTGAAAGATCTAATAAAATCAACAGGGTAGAATTTTCTCTTTCTAATGACTGGCAAAGGTCATCAACCAAGGCCACAAGCGCAGTCTCCATGCCATGCCCAGGATGAAAACCAAACTACAAAGGGTCCAGGAATCCGATAGCATCCAAATTTGTCTGAGCTGATGAGCTACAGCTTGTTCGGTAACCTTCCCTAAAAAGGCAAGGTTAGAGACAGGCCAGTAGCTGGCAAGGGAATCATTGTCCAATTATGGCTTCTTAAGCAGAGGCCAAACAATCGCCACCTTAAGGCACCTTGGTGCACTGCCCTCCCAAAGGGAGGTATTGATCACTCCATCCAGCAATGGTCTCCGGGGTGGCTTTCACCAGTCAGGGCAGGCACAAATCTAACCCACAACTTGTGGCTTGCACAGCCCCCAGCACTTCCTCTGCATCAGTGGGTGACAATGACCGAAACTGTCTATACCCCTGAGGGCAAGTCCTTAAAAATCGCAGCTACACCCCCCCAGACCTAGTTGGATACTACATGGAGTACCCATCTGGCACCAGGTCAGCCATAATTGACCCCAACTTGTTATCCAGCCAAGTCTCCTTTATGCATGCAAGGTCAGCAGCTCCATCCAGAATAAGCTCCTGGATGGACACTACTTTATTTGCCACTGACCTTGCATTCAACAGCATCAGCTTCAGTTCCAGGGNTAGAACAATGGATTGAGTTTAAGATGGCTGGTTTTCAGGGCCCTACACGGTTTAGGCCCTAGCTATATTTGAGGCCACCTTCTGGAGCCTCACACTGATGGGTATCTGCGCCCATGAACCACCTGGTGTTCGGAGGTTCCACCATTCCATCTTAAGTCGGCAGGCGATGAGCTTTTGCTTTCGTGGGTTCCAAGGTGTAAGACTTTCCTTGTTTGTAAAGGCATTTGGTGGGCAGGGATACACCAGCTTGGGCATACAGTTTGGGGGTGGGGGGGTTGGATGTGGGAAAGAGCGGGGTGTCATCAGCATACTCTCTCTCATCTCATCTAATCTTTAATTTATACCTCGCACGCTCCCAATCAAAGTCGGCTTGAGGCGACTCTCATCAATAATAAATACAAAACTAGGGGTTTTATCCCACGCAGGGGAAACCCAACACCAAATACATCATAATACACAAGAAGAGATCTAGCAGGATCAGAAATGTTGAACATCCTGCATCCATCTCCCGGCAGAGATCGTCCACCAAAGCCACCATTGCCGTCTCAGTACCATAACTGGGGCAGAACCCAGATTGAAACGGGTTAAGGAAACCGATACTGTCCAGATGTGCCTGGAGCTGCAGCGCTGCTGCCCGTTCAATAACCTTCCCTAAAAAGGGAAGGTTAGAGACAGGACGGTAACTGGCGAGTGCGTCCACATCCAGTGAAGGCTTCTTCAGCAGGGGACACACCACAGCCTCCTTGAGACTGGGCGACAACCTCCCCTGCTGAAGGACGCGTTAACCACCCTCGCCAGAACCGACTCCAGTGTCTCCCTGGAGGCTTTCACCAAACAGGCCGGGCATGGATCTAATTCAAACTTGTGGCTCAAACAGACCCCAAGACATCCACCACATCTGCTGGCGTCACTTCCTGAAACTCCTCTCAGAAAGATCGACCAGATGGTGCCTCCATAACCTCATGCTCCTCGCCTACTGCATCCAACCCGGTGTCGAAATTACTCTGTATCTGAGCGATCTTGTCTGCAAAGTAGATGGCAAACTCCTCACAGCAGGCCTGGGACAAGTCCCCGTCCAGGCGGAGGGAGGCCGGACTGACCAACCCCCGCACCACCTGGAACAGTTCTGCTGGATGCGACTTTGCAGACGCTATGAGGGCAGCAAAGAATTCCTTCTTTGCTGTCCTCACAGCTTCAATATATGACCGCAAATGGGTCCTATGGAGAAATCGGTCAGATTCAGAGTGAGTCCGACACCAGTGTCGGTTTAGCCTCCTGCCTACCTGCTTCATACACCGCAGCCCCTCGGTAAACCAAGGGGCCCTGCGGTGACGAGAAAGAGGCAGGGGATGTCTCGGAGCCACCCTGTCGATGGCCTCCCCCAGCAAGGTGTTCCAGTGCTGTACCAGCACATCGACAGAGTGGCCGTCGATGATGTGGACAAGAATTATACAGGCGGGGGGGGAAGTTTCTGAGGATTGAAAGAGTGAGGCAACTCACTCTCTCACAGGCCAAGTCAAAATGTTTTAAATATGGTGTATATTATAGATAAAATATCAAATAACTGCTGCATTAGGAAAGTAAACTTGCTGACTACATAGGGGTGGGACACCAGAGGAAATTCCAGTTTCGGGGATTTGGGGGGGGTGGGGTTGTTTCATTTTATTGATTTTACGGATTTAATTATGGTTTTGTATTTCGGTTCCGTGTTTATTAAAATCAATTAACATTTTTAAAAAAAATTAAAAAAGAAACTCCACATGCACAAAATTGCCATAAGGCCATTCTGCTCATATACACACTTTTCCAAAATGAGACTGGTAGCATTGCTGCTATTTTGGAGAAGGGCAGCCAGCCTGGGAACCCCCCACCTCCTTTATTCTCCAAGGCCTGTATTTCCCCCCACCCCAACCCCCTTGGGCTTAATTGAAGCACAACCACTGCTGTGGGGGCTCCAGCAGGCTCCCTTGCCGTAAGATCCTCCCTGCTCCAGATTACATTTGCAAAATGGCTGCCGGGGCCGTTTTGCATATGAGCAAAATGGACACCGTCGTTAACCAAAAAGGTGGCAGAAAATGACATTGCCAGTCTTTTGGTTAAGGGTGGTGGCCATTTTGCACATGCACGATTTGGAGCGGGGAGGATGCTGTGATGAGGGAGCCTGCCAGAGCCCCCGCAGCAGTGGCTGTGCTTCAGTAAAGCTCTCCGAGGTCAATAAGTAATACTCCAGAGCCCCGGGGGATGATAGTGGGGGAAAATACAGAACTGAAATGCGGGATCCGTAACTGGGAGGGCAATTTCCATTTCATTTCAGATTAAACCTTAATGCCTGTTCCAGGCAGTTCTGGATTAACCTGAAAACTAAATTCCCATCCCTAATGAGTAGTAATCAAAGCTGATTTTTAGATGTGCCATATTTTAAAATGATGCTTCTTAAAACTGCTCATTAAACAAGTTTTTTTCAATAATTGTAATATACTATAGTTGTGACAAAGTAAAAGATCTTACTTAACTTGTTACTTTCTGACTGGTGAAGGTTGTGGTCCCCCCCCCCCCCCCCCCCCCCCCCCCCCCCCAAGCCTGCTTTCTTCTTCACACTGCGATGAGCTCCAAAGACTTAAACAAAGAGTCTTCCTGGTATAATTGTCTAATTATACTTGGCAGATGAGGGAACTGTGTTAAGTAGGGCATGGTGTTCTACTTTTCAGGCACAATAACAAATGACAAAGTGGTGCAAAGTAACTTACTTGAGTTATTCGACAGCATTTCTAGGGCAGGCAGTGTAGTTAACCAACTTAATGTTTCGCATTCTGACTTCATATGTATGTGCAGGTCTGAAGTCACAGTTTAGGAGTCTGAGACTTTCATCTTCCTTCCCCCCTCCCCCCCCTTCAGCTTTAGGAAGTCTTTGTACATTTGAAAAAGCTGAGAGGTGATCTGTATTTAGTAGTGATCAACCCTTGTATCTTACTGAATTTCATAGTGATCAATTAAAAATGTAGTGAAGTTAACAGTTTAATCAAATTCATTTTAATAGACCTGTACTTCTCCCTTTCCTAGAATATAACTTTCTGATTTTATGCATATCTTTGTAATTGGTATCAACTTACCTTCTCTTAAATGATAATTATAACAAGGTTAGACATTTCATGCAGTATGGAAATTAAATATGGACGCAGCTAGTATAAATATTTTGATTTATGTGCCATTTATCATGGATTGTGCGGTTTCTGTGTTGGGCATTAGATTCAAGGAGGAAAACAAAGCTTTAGTGTAGTTTAGTGGGTAAAAACTAATCTTAAAATGAATCTAGGTAAAATAGTTTTTCTGTGGAAATTTGGCATCTAATGAAAACTAACACTTTGGCTAAGTATTAATCTTCACGAAAGAAGTATTCTTTGAAGGAAGAAAATGGCACCCAATTGAGTGGAAGTACAGTAGAAAATAAGACCTGAGATATGATTTACTAACATAGCAAAATAATTAGTGAGGGTATAGTAGGAGCTGAGAGGAGAGATGTGGAAGGAGAAAAGTTGTGTTTAGTGTTAAAGTGACATTGGTGTGGAATACAAAAGTAAAATAGTGAAGGATTCAAACAGGAAAATGACAGTCAGAATGACATGCAAGAAAGATAATCTTGGTAGCAACCTTTTAATCATCTTGCAAGAGAGCAAGTTGGGTGTAATAGGAAAGAAATAGCACCGGCATAAAAGTGGCAGGCGCTCATACTAATAATAGGATCATGATGGGTGATGGTACTAAAAGAGTGCATGCACCAATAAATTCAAGGATGCTGCTGGACACCAATAGAAACAGAAAACCCAATGCCATATTGGTACTTAAGGACTGAAAGCCCAGTCTGCAGAGAGCAGCCAGAGAGTAAGGAGTTTGGAGCTGGACTCTCTTTAATCCAGGGAACAGGGTCAGACTGCTGCTGGACTGCATAGCCTTGGGCCCTGGCAGAGAACCCAAGTATAAATAGTTCTATACTATATGTTTATGTATATTTTTATGGCTGTTAGCCGCTCTGGGCTGCTGTGGTGGGAAGAGCGGGATATAAATTCTGCTAAATAAATAAAAATAAGAATGGAGAGTCAGCAAGGACACACACATGCGCTGGGAGGAACAGGCATCAAGGGTACACCCAGGTGGGGACTTTCCTTATGACCAGAAGGGGCTTGCACTAAACTTTAAAGATAAGGACCTAGCTTTGAGACACTCTAGTGGAGCAAGCTGAATATGAAGGGGAGATTGGAGGCGAGACATTCTCAGAGATACCTAGATTACTTTTGGTCAATTCAATTCATTTGTTTATTGCGTGGCAATAAGCCATTGCAAAAGGAAAATGATTCCCAAAATAGAGCCAAAGTACATGTCCACAATACATAATGACAATAATAATGAACGATCAAATAAAATTAATAGGATAAAATAAACAAGGATAAAATTCCCACCAAAGGCGGGGTACCGTCAATGGAATAATTAAGGAAAAATTGTAACATATTTGAATTTTACACCTGATAATTGGACACATCCGATTCGACGTAGCAGCCAGATTAAACAGCAAAACTCCAGCCCATTGTTCTAATTGAGAACCTGCTTCTCCCTGAGCTTATTAACATAAATCTTCCAGAGAAACAAGGCTATTTTGGTGGAAACACCCACATCGCGATCTTCCAGTAAGTATTTGACCACTAAGTGTGCTCCTCTGCCAGAAACATTTACAATCAGGGGATGCACATATTTTTCCCGCAGTGGGGTATAAAGAGGGCAATCAAGAAGCATGTGTTCAAGGGTTTCAATAGATCTCTGATCACAGCGGCAAACACGTTTTGCTATAGGGATCCCCTTGTAGTGACCTTCAGTGATAGCAGACGGGAACATATTAAATCTTGCGAGCATAAGGGGTCTCCTAAATTTGCCCGGGAAACTATGCTCCAGATAGGACATTGGAACCCCTGACTTATTGGACACCAGATCGTAGGGGCCCAACACTAACTTCCTCCAAGGCAGCATTCTCCTCCTGTTGCGTGATATCAGACAGTCTAGTTAGTATCAACCTTTTGGCTCGCTTAAACCCAAGGGCCTCCAACGCCCCGGGATCAATACCCAAAGATTTCAATTTGGCCTCCGCTCGGATAACCCAGGGATTTTTAAATTTGTCTTCAGAGGCAATCACTGAGAGGGGGGGCTGCAATCTTAAAGACTAGCTTGAGCCAATAGGTGAAAGCTCCTTGCCAGACCCCCAGTCTAACTGGGGGGGAGCCAACACTCGGCCCTTAAAACGATTGCTGGGGTACCAGGTGGAGCAGCCAGAAGGAACCTTAAAAAAGAAGCCTGAAGCTTCTCCAGCTCCTCCACTTTATCCAAAGCCCAAAAATGGGATACAAACAACAACTGAGGGCTGCAACGGTGCTTAAAGATTTTAATTGCCGGGCAGACCAGCTGCCCTCCCTTGGATCGGAAAAAGGATATCAAGGCATGTTAGGTTTTTAGATTTGTCCATAGAGGCCTGGACTTGCAGGGTCCATTTGCCGTTTGCCTGGAACACGAGACCAAGATATTTGAAAGCTTTAGTTTGTTCTATATTAATCCCATTTACTGACCAATTGTGCTTGATTCTCTTCTTGGAGAAAACCAGCACTTTGGTCTTCCCATAGTTTATATCAAGCAAATTTTCATCACAGAACTTCCCAAGAGCAGCCAGGAGGCGACGCAGGCCAACCGATATTTGAGAGACGAGCACCGTGTCATCTGCATATAGTAGGCAGGAGATACTAATATCCCCAGCAGACAGAGGATGAAATTGAGTGCCTGCCAGGGTTCCTATTAAATCATTCAGATATATATTTAAAAGTATTGGAGCCAGGGTGCAGCCCTGCTTTACGCCCCTCCCGGAAGGGATAACATTAGACAAGTTCCCCTTATTGTCAAGCCTCACCCTCAAGAAGGTCCCAGTATGCAACTGATGTATAAGATACAGTAGTCTACTCTCCATGCGAAGACCATCCAGCTTTTGCCAGAGCCTGTCGCAGGAAATGGAGTCAAAAGCAGCCTTCAGATCGATGAAGGCTGCAAATATCGACTCCCTGGAGCTCATATATTTGCGAATCAAATGGGTCAGAAGAAAGCAATGGTCCCCTGTGGACATCCTCCCCCTAAATCCGATTTGTTCATTACAAATAATACTGGCATCCCTCAGCCACACCTCGCACTTCTGTAGCAAATATCTTGAGTAAATTTTGCTAATTACGCATAGGAGGCTAATTGGCTGATAGTTCATAGGGTCCTTAGGGTTACCTTTTTTAAAAATCGGAACCACTATAGCCTGGGACCATGGAAGAGGGAGACGGCCTGTAGTATTAATGCTGGTAAAAAGGGCAGCTAAAATTGGGGCCCACCAATCCAGTGCAGCCTTCAAAAAATCAGAGGGAATATAATCTATCCCAGGCGCCTTCTCCCTTTTTAAACTCGCCGATAAGTTCTATAACCTGGGCCAAATCAACCGGGTCCCAGTCGGGGAAGGCACTTAATGACTCTGCCCTATCTTCTTCGCCCACTTGGGAGGAATAGAGAGCAGAGAAGTGGTATTCCCACCTCCGAGTTCCTATCAGAGTCCTACTCCCCCCAGGACTCGGCTGACCAATTCCCCTCACCATCCCCTAGAGTCCGTGGCACGAGAGGCTTTATCCAGAGCATCCCATTGGAGGATGTGATGTTGATTGCGCTTGGCCTTCAACAACGCATTGTAGTTTGATCTGACTCTTCTCAATTCTCTTATCCAAGCTGGACTGCAAGATGCTCTACAACATCGATGGACCCTTCTAAGAACGCCTCTGTGCTTTTACACTCCCTGTCGTACCACTCCGAACTAGGAGTAGTCTTATTACTGGGGGTGGCACCCTGCCTTACTAGGAAGGGAGCCATCTCATCCGCCAGCTCCTGAAATTACCGAGCAGAGCATCATGCGATTTTGCCTCCGCCACCCCATCTAGATTACTGTGCCAGGTACTTATCCCAGAATTGAGACCTATAAATTGTACTGGATCCTGAATCATAAGTAAAAACCCATGTTTTTACTCCGCTGAGGGAGACTGGGGTCGTTGTATGTGCTGGAACCCCTGAGCTAATTTCCCTACAGACCCATCAGCATCCGCTACCGGGTCTGACGGGTAGCCTGGCCACATTGGGAATAGAGGCTTTTTTAATTTAGAAAAGGAATGTCAAAACGGAGAAGACATTTAGCTGTAGGACTGAAGAGAAAAGAATCTGCAAGAAAGGTAAAAATAGGATTTTGCAAGAGAAAGTTATGACACATCAGAGTTTAAAAGAGGTGGAAAATATAATAGTTTTCAGGAATAGGAGTAATGACTTCCCATTCTTGCCACCACCACATATATTCTGTTATTTTGTATTGAACCCCAGGGCCTGCCAAGATCACCTTGCAGCTCCTATCGGCCCAAAAGGTCCTTAGGGCAAGGCACTGGGGCAGTAAAGAAAACACATTTTAAAAATACTGAAACCTTCCTCTAGGCTAGCCTTGGCACTAAGCATATCCCACTTGACTAAATAGCACTGTTATGGCAATGTCAGCACTAGCTGTCTTGGTTCCAAGACTTTCTAATAAGAGTTAGATGCTGGTCGTGAACAGGCTCTGTCCTCATAACTAAAGATGAAGATCATAAGAAGTGCCATACTGGGTCAGACCAATGGTCCATTGGGCCCAGCACTAGGGCTGTACTGAATAGTACTTCTGAGTACTTGGACCAAATACTGAAATTCCGAGTAATTGGTCTGAGTACTTGGAGGCACTTCGGCACTCTTTCTGAAGTTTCGGAATTTGGACTCAAAATTTCAGACCTCTGAAAACTTTGGAAAGTTGTTGCAAAGTTCTTGAACCCAAAGCCAAAGCACTACGCAGAAAAGGGCTAGCAAGAGTAGGACAATCGCTCCAGAAGAATACCTTGCAAAAGTGCAAATGCGAGCAGAATTTAAAAACAAAACAGTAGTGTACCCACAGCATAACTCCACCAGCAGCAGTGAGCACCCCCACTTTAATCAGCATTATGCCAACCAAGCAGTGCACAAAAATGCAGGCTAGCAAGGGACATTCGCTCCAGAAGAATACAACAACCCCGCAAAACATCCTGCAACCATATGGAGAAATAAATCCCACCAAAAGCCAGCAAGACCAGGCCCCAGCAGTCACAAAATTAAGAAACCAGACATTCACACACCGCAGGGGCACCGTCTTCGCATAGCATTGGAACTGTGGCACTGGTAACTTCAACAGACCAGGCAAGGGGAAGTGTGGAGCCAGGCAGAGAGATCACAGTCTGACCTCATGGTGACAAGTGCCAACCAAGCAGGAGGCAGAAGTAGAAGCCATGTGGAACCCAGTTCTTTTTTAAAAAAAACCTGCATGGCGTGATAAAGGTAAATGTAACCCACATCCCACACCATTGGCTTTATGGACAGGCTAGGACAGGACAGGCACCCCTACTCCCAGCCAATTACTTACAGATCCAGCAGCACTGTAGCACAGAGCCTAATTCACTAAAGAGAACAGACAAAATGGCTGCAGCCACTTTTATTTCGCCCTGCCAGCCAATCAAAAGCTTGCCATCTGGCTTGGTCAACCTATCAAAACTTGCCATCTGGCTTACCATCACTCAACTGTCCCCTCGCATACCCCCCTCATACCAAATATGGCACTAAGTTTCATTTCCAGAAGAAGCTCAACTGTCCACCAGTTCCCACGCGTGCAGTGGTTTCTGAAGTTTCAGAAGTTTTACAAATAATGGCCTTGGTCCTCAGAACTTCAGAATTTGGACTTGCCAAACCAAATACTGTAATATTCAGCGATTTCTGTAGTTTTATGAAGACTTTGTTTCAGCCCTACCCAGAACCTGTCTCTGACAGTGGTCAATCTCGGTCTCTTGGAAGACATACTCAACAGGTCACAATGGGGTGATCTATTCCCTATTGTTCACTCCCAGCTTTCGACAGTAAGAGGTTACTTTACCCAAACCTACCTGGCTAATAACTCCTAAAAATGGACCTATCCTCCAGAAACTTATCCAGTCTTAAATCCAGCTATGCTATTGGCCTTGACCACTTCTTCTGGCAACAAATTCCACAACTTAATTGTGCGTTTAGTGAAAAATATTTTTTTACTTATTTTGCATTACCCATAGGTTTCATGGAGTATCCCCTAGTTCTAGTACTATTTGAGAGGGTAAATAACAGTTTCCTATTAATGTATTTTACACCACTCATGATTTTATAAACTTCAATCATATCCCCTCTGTCATCTCTTCTCCAAGCTGAAGAAACGCAGGATAACAGTGAAGGTCAGTAAGGACAAAGAAGGAAGCTCTTCTCACAAGAGGTCTTCAGTTCCTACTATCATTGAAATGCTGGGAAATCCAGGCACACAGAAAGGACTGTGACAAGATCATGCCATTAGACCATGTTGCTTTTAACGGAGCTGCGTGCCAGCCCTTTTCCAGTATCTCCCCCACCTCCTTACATCACCTAGTTTCTCTTATAAGGCACTAGCAGTTTCTCTTTCTCTACATTCCATTAAGGAATCCATTTTGGACTTGGATAAAAAGTCTGTCTTTAATCTCTGGTTCCCCAGAGATGATGGAAAATATCATCTTCAATATACTCCATCTCCAGAACCATATTAGCTATTTTTCAGACCTCTAGTTTCAAGTAATCCACTAGTAAAGTCATGTACTGAAAGGTTAACACATGCTTACCCTCCTAAAGTGGTTTGTTCTCCAGCATGACCTCTTAACATGGTCTTTGTGAAGCTGATAACACCTCCTCTTGAGCCACTAATGACATTTCCATGGGAGTACCAGTCACAGAAAGTAGCTTTGTTAATGGCTATCACCTCTGAAAGGAAGTATGGGAGTCTTCAGATCCTCCTCATCCTACTTCACTTTCCCACAAAGATAAAGTAGCCATATGTCTTAACCCAGACTTCCTCCCTGAAGTTGTCACCTCCTTGCATTGCTTTGCTTGCTTTCTTAAACCTCATTCAACCTTTGGATTGGCTGCCTGTCGCACATTGGTGCGGTGGCTTCGGCAGCTGGTTTCAGTTCCGGACCTGGCCACGATCATCCATGCTTTTATTACCTCTCGATTAGACTACTGCAACGCGCTCTACGTGGGGCTACCTTTGGTGACCGTTCGGAAGCTGCAGCTGGTGCAGAATGCGGCGGCCCGGCTCCTGGTGGGACTGGGCTGCCCGGAGCATATTACACCGGTGCTCCGGTCTCTGCACTGGCTGCCAATAGTCTTCTGGGTCCAATTCAAAGTGTTGGTCTTAACCTATAAAGCCCTACATGGTCGGGACCCTGTAGGGTTTATCTGTGGGACCGCCTCACTCACTGGGTTCTGGATTGGCCCCTGTGGTCGGCTGGGGGTGCACTGTTGGAGAGGCCACACAGAGCCAGGCGTTCTCAATTGCTGCGCCGCGCCTGTGGAACTCCCTCCCGGTGGGGGTGCAATTGGCCCCGGACCTTCCGGCCTTCTGGAAGAACTGTAAAACATGGCTGTTCAGTCAGACGTTTGGCGAGGGGGAGGGTGGAATAGGTAGGGGTGAGGGGTGGGGGGGAGGGTGAGGTTTTATGATTTAAATTGTTCAAGTGTTTTTATATTGTTTTTATGGTTTTGTTAGCCGCTCTGAGTCACTGAGGTGGGGAGAGCGGGATAAAAATCTGTTTTATTATAATAATAATAATAATTAATAAAGTATACTCTCTCCTGCTGTATCAATAGAACACAATTTTTGTGAAAAACACATTCCCTTTCCATATTACATGAAGATCCCTAATCCCAATATCATCCCAGAGACTTTCTAAATGAGTAGTTGGCTGCACTGCAAAATGCGTTTAGCAGTGCAGCCAACTGCTCATTTAGAAAGTGGGCAGGGATATTCCTAAAGGCTGAAAAGCCCTCTCCACTAGAGCAGAGGCCACTACTATAGCTAGTTTTTAGGTATATTCCTTTGCTAGACTTATGCAAAGTTGCAACATGGTCATCTACACATACTTTGTACTAGCTGCTATGCATTGGATTTAGCAGACAGACATGATCAGTTTGCAAAAGCAGTTCTTCAATCACTTTTTAACTAGGTTACCTCACTCTTCATCCTAGGGAGATGCACTGCTTTTTACTCTCACAAGACATCCAAATTCTTGACCTGCTTTGGTTCAGCTCAGATAACATCTCCAATATGTGCTTTCTTCCTCTCCTTCCCTAGTCGGTTGCCTTATCCTGCAAAGGAATGTAACTGACAAGGCTGTCTCCTTAAGTATAGAATCTTAAATAAAAGGCTTTTGAGGGGGAGGGGGTAGAATTCCCTTGAAAGTAGAAAAACTACCAGAGATTGTTGCAGATCTTGTGTATCAACACAGCATTACAAATTTGAGTGAAATACTCCTAAAATTCATATATTTTTTTTCCTTTAGGTAAAATTCTGAGCTGCTCATTCAATGTGTTTAGTCCTAATGGCTGGATAAAAACTAAGTAAAAATTGTCAAAGGATCTTCACCTTTGGCATCTTTGTAGAGAATTTACCTCTGATTTGTAGAAAACTTGACAAGCTGGTATATATTTTCCCCCTTATTGAAAGAATTAATAATAAAAAGGTGATACATGAAATTAGAACCTTTTAATTACAAAGCGTATTGCTTATGTTGGACGTATTCCAAAAATAATGATATTGACTGTATTTTATTAGTTACTCAATGTCATCCACATACGTAAGGGAAATAAGCTACATTTGCTTTAGTTTTCCAGTTTATAAAATGTGCTTTTCCAATAATAGGTATATATTCTGTACTATAGGCAACCTTTCAACAATTTGAACTGACCATTATAATCTAATAAACTTAAGAACTTGAACAGTCTAATCATTTTAGCTATTCAAAAAGCTTCCATACTGCTAAATAAGTCCAAAGTGTTAACATTCAAATTGTGAAGTTTTTATAATTTTTCTAATCATTAAGTAAAACTTTTTACACTGGACTCTTGTATTACCACGTAGTGTGATCATATGACTGTTCAGTGTCAGGGCTAGCACTTAACATGGGTATAAATTTCATCCACTTAAGTGGGACTCCTGCACATGCTAAACAGCTGGAGTAACATGCCCTGAATGTAAAAAATGCCACTTTTTAACAAGACTGCTAGCATCAATGTGTGTGCTTGGTGGAAGGCTAATTACTTTTCATCTTCATTTCATCTTTTCTGGCTTTATTTCTTACTCCCTAGTAAAAGTACCTTTTTATGAACAGTAGTTGCTGAACTTATCATACCAGCTGGTGATATCTTTCAAATGCAGGTGTGTATCATTCACACATGGACTATGTATGTGTATATGTAGATTGGAAATTCCCAAACTTAGTTGCAATTAAACTAAAAGTTTATATTGTTTTGATCTTTTTAAATTAATCATCCATCACCTTTCAGAAAGTTCAGTGCTGGAACATTTCCATTTAGAGTTACCTCTTTTTGCCAAAATGTATTATTATTGTAAAAGGGGTGTAACTTCCTTTGCCAATCATATTAACTGTGGATAGCAGAAAGGAATGCTAAGTGCTGGCAGCTGTTTGTTCTTTTATTCACTGTCTTCTCTTTTAATATCCCTTGCTTAGTCGTTAGTACTTCCACAAACATTTAGCAGGTGAACATGTCAGTTGCATATCAGTTATAAAAGTGGTTTTGGCAGCCTTTCAAAGAGACTTTTCTTTTGTGAGAAAGAATACCAATTAATAATCCATGTTTTAAAACAAGTTCATGCTTAGATTACACAAAGTAAAAATGAACATAGATACCACAATGTTGTGACATATATTAAAAATACTTCGTGTTAATTTACAGATCATCTAAAGTACAGCATTTTAGTTGGGCTCTTGACTATGCTGCATTCTTCCTTTTTTAGCTGGGGCTGCAAATACAAAGTATCAGTGTCACAAAATATGGGAATAGTAACAAAAATGTTATGTGATTTTAGAGTAGCAGTCTTGGCTCCCCTGGCCCGTGTGTCCGTGTCCCGTTGGGTTAATGTCCTTCCCAAGCGCTCACTCACCTCTTGCATCGCTCTCCTCTATAGTCTGGTTCCTCTGCCTGCTGGACTCCATCATCTTGTTGCCAGGATACGGTCAGGGCAGCACACCTGGCCCAAGTTCAAGCTGTGTCCTTGGTGAGCCACCTGGGTGTTCCAACCATCTTTTCCAAATAGGGGTCGGGCCCATTCCTGCACCTGGCCCTGCTGGAACTCTTTCCTGAGCCTCCCGCTCCCTCTGAGGTAGTGGTCAAGCCGCCCTGGTCAGAGCCCTCATTCCCACACTCTTGGGCTCAGTCAGTGTTCCGGCCGTCACCCACCCTTTTAGCTGCCCCACACTGCCACTCATACCTTCTGACTATTCCCCCCCCCCCAAGGAACCTACAATCACCCTTCATCAGTCTCACCCCAGTGGGAGCATCACCACTGTTCTACATTACTTTTCCCAGTGGTGTTGACTCTTGATCCTTAATCTCTACGGCTCCCTCAGGCATTAGCTTGCCCACTGTCTTGTACCCTTCTGCCTGTTGCCAACCACTGTGTCAGCTCCCTGCTAACCGAAGCCATTAATCTCAACTGTTTTCCCAAACAGTGCCAAGCTCAATATCCAGTTGTGCTCCTGGAGCTCATACACCAGCTCCGTATGCTACCAGGTATGGTTCCTGGGCTTGATACTGTTTTTCAGGAGCTCCTAGTTCCAGCCAGCTATATCCATTTGTTACTCCCTAGACCTTACTTCCACTGCCAGATACCCAAGCCACACCCCTCAGTCCGAGTCCTCCTTGTTCTTCTCTACACCATTTGTTGTTCTACTCACCGTGAACAGGCTGGGCGCAATAGTTGCAACCTCCTGGCCGCTGTCCAACTCATAACTCAGGGCACGCTATCTTCCCAGGGATTCTGACTCATGACGGGGTCAGCCAGAGTGCCCGTATTCTGCACGAGTGTAGCAGTCTTGATTCCCCTGGCCTATGTGTCTGTGTTCCCTTGGGCCACTGTCCCACCCAAGCTCTCTCTCACCTCTTGTATCACTCTCGTCTGCAGTCTGGTTGCTCTATCTGCTGGACTCCATCATCTTGTTGCCGTGGTAGGGGCAGGGCAGCAGCGTCTGACCTGAGCTCAAGCTGTGTCCTGGGCGAGCCTCCTGGGTGTTCCAGCCATCTTTTTCAAAGCAGGATTTGGGCCAGTGCCTCCTTTACCTGGCTCTGCTGGAGCTCTCTCCCAAGCCTACTGCTCACTCTCATGTAGTCATCAAGCCGCCCTAGTCGGAGCTGCTCTCCTTGGCTCCCGCTGGCTTGCTCCACTGCGGGTCCTGCCACTCTCACCAGCTCACCATTCCCAGCCACCCTGCTACAAGAGGCATTTTGCATTTTAACCTTATTACTTTGAAGGGGCAGAAGACCTCTAAAGTTAGTCGTCGTAATATTTGTGACCTCACTGTCCCTTTCCATTTTACACTGTCTTGCTTGTAGGTTTGGTTTCTTTTGTGGACGTATTCAGAGGCTGAGCTGCTGTTTCTGTTCTTTATTCTTCTGGTTGCACTGTGGTGTTTGGAACTGAAATGTGGGTTTACTAGTCTGGTCTTTTGTGTCCCAGCCCTTGAGCATCTGCTTTGTCTTGCAGTTGAATTCTAGTGCTTTTGGGTTTCTTTTGTTTGTTTGTTTGTTTGGGTGTGTTTTTTAAAGGAATTTCTGAATTATGATAGCTGTTTCTGTTCATCCTTCTCCCCATTGCCCCACTATCATCCACTAATCCTTACAGGTGAAATATATTGTGTTGCTTAAAAAACATTCAAGGTAACTGAGACCTTTACATTTTAGAAGAGTTCTTCAATACACTCATTTTAAGTCACATTACTGTGTACAGAAGATAACTGCACAATTTTAGTTCTGTGACTTTGTGGGGAAAATGAAGTATATCCTAATAGGACCACTACATGCCCCCAGGTAGGCTGAACGCTGTACATCCAAAAGAGCTGCTTATTACTATTATAAATATGCATAACTTGCATTAATCGTAATGGGAGTTATGCATGCACATCAAGAGAAGAAGAAAACCATACTGCACTAAAGGGATTAATTGAACTGTGTTTGGTTCATTAATTACTGAATTGTGGTCATTAGACTCAGGAGGAGAAAGTGTAGCTGTCACATACTCATGCACATAGTACTGCTCATAAATCCTGTTGATTTGCCAAGGCAGAATTGATTAGGAGTACACTAAATCCTTGGGTATTTAACAGAGTGAGTGTTGTGTGGATGCCTATGGAAAGAAAACACTAAAAATAATTTTTATAAACCGTGATTTATCAGGACAAATTAATTGTATATACTTTTAAAGTAAATTTAGATTCTAATACATTATCTCTCTAAAGAAAACTGGAAGAAGAATCTGGGTGTTTTCTTGGCATCCAGTTGTAGCAAGTCAGCCTAGTGGAGAGGTAACCATCAGTGGCATAATTTCTCTTTCAGGGTTAGAGATTTTTAAGCAGTCATTGTGAGACCTCTGCTTATCAAACAGACTCTTGCCTCTGTCCATTCCCCCCTCCCCCCCCCTTTCAGATTACCTGGTTTAAATGCTTGTGGCAGAGCAATTCCGTTGATGGCTAGACTGCAGATTTTCATGGCCCATGTCTGCTTGTTTTAGAATATGAAGGAGAGTTTGTACTGGTGGTTTTGTTTAATGATGATTTGCATAGATGATAGGACAAGGTAGAGCCTTGCCAGGGCTAAGTTCTCTCAGGATCAGATCCAAAGAGTTAATCACTTGGGGTTAATTAGCTTAGTCTTTATTCATGTACAGATAAACACACATCACAGTCTGTATGCATTTATATAGAGAGAGAGACTTTTGGTCTTGTCTAATGCTGGGCAAACAACTCCTCCAACTCAAAACCCTAATTGCTAAGCTCAGCCAAACTGTAGTTCTCTAGCTGGCAACTCACTTCAAGGCTTCTTCAGGCTGTCACATACTCATGCTCTTCAGGCCAGCACCCCAGTTAAGTAGTCTATTGCTTACTTACCGTATGGCTTACTTCAGGACCTTGGCCAGCAGTGCTCTTCAGGGAACCTTCCTTCAGGTTCTCTCAACAGGCCTTCAGCACTGGATAGCAGTGTTGCTGTAGCCTCCTAGGCCCTTCAACTCCCAGGCAAAGACTGACTCCTCTGTCTCCAGGCTGCTTCCTATATACCTCCAAGTAGGTGTGGCTACTCTTTATAGTCTTAAAGGGCCAGTAACTCAAAGTATCTGTTCTTTGCCCTTCAACCAACTTCCAGTCCTGGCTGCTACACAGTCATAGGGCTGGCTTTATCAGACCCAGCGTCAGTGTCATCCTGCTTGGCGCACTCTCTCTTAAAGGGGGACACAGCTCTTCCTGACTGCGCCCTGCTACACACCTCTCCCTTTTTGAGACAGGCCTATCACAGATAGGTGGGCATACATTTTTCTAGAAGGGTACAGCTTTTCATAAATACAAATTTAGTTCATTACCAATATATATTTCTTATATCTCCATATAACCGTATATAGTATTACAGATTAAATCATATCCAAACACATTCCCAAATGTTGTTTCTGCTGGGGTCTAGCACCCCCAATCCAGCCTCCACATCACCCCTTACAGCCAGCCCATACCACCAGGTGTTGCACAGTCTGTCTCTGGGGACTTTAACCCCACATTTCCTTAATTAAGGAACTCTAACCTCAGAATCTGTTTACTGGGTCAAGGCTGCTTGACGGCAGACTCAAATCCCACATAATCTTACTTAGGCCTGATGGTCCTCCCCTGCCCAGTCATTGTACGTAATCTGTCTCTAGAGACTTTAACCCCACAATTTCTTCCTTTGTTAGCCTAGCAGACCTCCCCTGCTCAGGCGTGTGTCTAAGGGACTTCAACCCCATAGAATCTTTTCAATTTCCCTTGAGGACTTTAACCCCTTACAGTCTAGTGTTAGGGGACTCTAACCCCATACATATATTCACATTCCCCTTCCGGGGTTGGAAAGCTGGCTCACCTGTTCCTCTGGACACTAACACCCCCTGCCCCTGGGACCCTGTTGACCTTTTTAGTTCATGTAACTAAGCAATTTACACATGTTGCTAAAATCCTTCTCCCAGGGTTTCTAATGTCATTTCCCTCTTTTCTTTTACTTTGCTCCTGATTTTGAGGACCCTGCATCTGATAGCTTGGGGTCCATGATGTTCCCGGGGGCTGCACAACCCACAGCCTATTGGTTTTAACTTTTGACCTGGTATTTATTCTGCCCAGTCAATGTGACACACTTGTTTACATCTGTCTATCTCCTCTCTCACATCCTCTGGTGCTACATAAGCATTTACAAACCCATCAACATTCACCTTTCTGGTTTCTCACCGAATCCTGTCAAGGAAGATATGTTGTAAGGATTTATATTTCTTTTAGGAATTCCTCCAGCTGTGTTTGCATCCGAGCAATTCCCCCCGCCCCCCCCCGGTTTTATAGCCCCTTCTCTGAGCTTGTTTCGTAGCACTATCTCGGGTGAGGCAATCTCTGTTTGTACCCCAGAATTGGTACTCTCTACCCACTCTGGGATATCATTTGTCGTGAGTCCCAACATGTACAGATGATAGCCCGGATTCCATTTCAATCTCCTAGGATCTACTCGCCACTAAATTCTGAGTCTGTGAACTTATTTGTTTGGAGTCAGGTGCTATATCCACCTGGTCTCCAGAAGTTCTTACTGTAGGTTGATAGCCTACTTATGTCCTACCTCAGGACTGAGCTCAACCTGAGTTCCCAGTTCCCTATTTCTTGCAAGCTCTTTCTTACTCTTTTCCCAGAAGTGTGACATATGAAGTTTACCATACTGGGTCAAGCCAATGGTCCATCTAGCCCAGCATCCTGTCTCCGACAGTGGCCAATCACGGTAGCTTAGGAGAAGCACCCAACAGGTCAAAATGGGGGATCCATTCCCTGTTGTTTCCCCCCAGCTCCCGTCATGTTCCCTGATCCTGTCTGGCTAATAGCTGCTATTGGACCTATCTTTCAGAAACTTGTCCAAGCCTTTTTTAAACTCAGCTATAGTACTGGCCCTTACCACAGCCTCTGACAGTAGATTCCACAACCCAGTTATACGATGAGGGAAAAAATATTTTATTTGTTTAAACTTGCCACCCATGAGTTTCATGGAGTGTCCCCTAGTTCTAGTACTAGCTGAGAGGGTAAGTAACTGCTCCTTGTTCATTAGTTCCACTCATGATTTTATAAACCTCTATCATATCTCCTCTGTCGTCTCTTCTCCAAGCTGAAGAGCCCCAACCTACCAAGCCTTTCCTCATACGGGAGCCCTTCCATGCCCTTGATCATTTTTGTTGCCTTTCGCTATACGTTTTCTAGTTCAGCTATGTCTTTTTTGAGATGGGGCGACCAGAACTGCACACAATATTCAAGGTGCAGTTGCACCATTGATTTGTATAGAGGCATTATGATCGCCTCAGTTTTATCATCTATCCCCTTCCGAATACTTCCTAACGTTGTTTGCTTTTTTGACTGCTGCTGCGCACTGCGCTGTGGATTTCATTGTATTGTCCTCCAGTGAGCCATGTTAAGTTAACACTTCTTGATCTACTTTCTTGTCTGAGGAGTGAGGGCTGTCCTCCTTTCCACTTTCCTCTATCCTCCTTTTTGGTGTCCTTAATCTCACTACCTCTTTCCTAATGGTTTCATTTACCTGGACAAGTATCTCATTACTTTTGAGGAGTTTAGTTGTTCAATGTCCTCGTAGGGCTGCTTGATTCACTCTTTCCCTTTCATTAGAGTTTACCACACTCCTTCTTTAATCAGGGGAATTTCACTATGATTTTTACTAGACTCTTTTTTTTCCCTTCCCCTTAGGTAACTTACTTATCAGGGTCACATCTTCTGGCATTAGTGGTTTAGCTGGTCTCCCATAAGGGCAGTTCCGATTTATATGCCCTGGGTTTTGGCAATTCCAACATATTTTCTGAAAATCACTTATACAGTTTCACCACAAATGCTCCGGTTTATGACATAATCAACACAGTCTTAGAAATCTCTTGTTTGGTGAACCAGTGTCCTAACACTGTGGTTCACCCCATCTATTGATCCCCAGAGTCCATTGTTCTCCATTTCTTACATATGGGTAACCTCACCAGAAATGTCCCCATTGCACACAGCTATAACACACCCGCTTATCAACGTCCCTTACGGAACCCCCATATCTTTGATTTGGTTATCTTAGTCTGGGTGGTTTTTTAGATTCCTCCAACTGTTGGCAGGTCTGTAGGCATCCCAGAATCTTTCTAGGCGTATAGTGTGGGTCTATCGATCTTTGGCTGGAACTCTCTGCCACTCCCTGGTCCTGTACTGGATCTTGTTGATGCATCCACCCAGCAATCCTCAATAGAGTGTTCCTTGCCTGCAGAACCAAGGTTTTCAGATGTTCCGCCCATTGAGTCTGCCTGGTTTTCTTCAAATCTATTATTATAGCATGTTGCTGCATGACTAGGTCCCTTGTGCTCTCTTGCGTCTGTTTTCGTTTGTTACTGGTGAGTTTGGTTTTCCTGCTGCCATGTTACCATCTCTCTTCACTGCTGGGCACAGTCCTCCAGCTGCTATCTCTCGTGTTGCTGGGATCCAACCCAGACCCCCGCCCCCCCTTTAGTTATTCTCAAGCCCTTGATCCACAAACGAGCTTCTCCTGGTTCTCACTGTGGGGCATAATCCTTGTTGGAGAAATTCTGCTGAGTGGAGGCAGTAAATGAGAGGAGGCTGCACAGAGACGTCTATCGGATCAGGCTTTATTGCAGGAGACACAGCAGCTGTGGGGTCGAGGATCTGGAGATCATCGAGCCCTGAACAAAGAGTAGGCACCTATATTTATACATTTTCATACAGCTTCATGCTTCTAGCTATAACCCAATCAATGCACAGTTCTTTGTTTTCCCAGCCCCAATCAGGACACAGGATTCAGCCTGGTCCCCGATATGATAGTCAGCATCCGGTGTTTATGTAACTGGTGGATTTACTGAGCATGTCAACACTGAGTTGCTGACTCATGTCGGTAGTCTAAACTGCGCTTGCTTTGGAAAGTCTCTGCTTAGTCTCTACTTCATCTGCGTCAATAAATCTCTACTGCGCCTGCTTCTGTGTTAGTCTCGCTACTGCGTCAGTGTCTGTGTTACGTCACAAGTGATAAACACAGGGCAAAGTTTATCTACATACAGCGTTTCTTCCACAATTCCCCCCTTTTGAGACTTTGATCAATCAGAGAAGTCTCAATTATGTAAGCGCGTTCATTGATTAACTTACGGACCTTGATGTTCCAGATGTTTTCTGAAGAAGATTTAAGGCAGGTGTTAATAAGGCACATAAATAATCGCACACAAGCAAACAGGGCAAGTATAGCAAGTATAACAAAACATATACTGTACAAAACACGTTTTACAAATCCTGGAAAGTCTGGGAATAGGCTCTCCAGCCAAGAAAGAAGCCCCATATTTTTGCTCTCTTGGATACCTTGGACAATAGTCTGCAATCGGTGGAGGCCCTTTCTAATACGGTTAGAATTGTCAGTCAGGTGAAAACAGCACATGTTCTCAAATGCCTCACAACCGTGTCCCATAGACCTGGAAAGGGCTTAGAGTGGTTGTATAAAAATACCGCAAAATGCCAGGATGTGAAATTCACAAAAGGGGGCACAAATTCTAGGAAGGGGCTCCAAGGCCGGGGGAAGCAATGATCTCGTTCTGAGTGGAATTCCTGGTAGGAGCAGTTGTATGGAACACTTTCAAAATGGACCATCTGGACACCAGACACAGTTAGGGCAGGTGGCACACAAAAGTGTGAAGTATTCAGGCTGGTAGTAACAAGTTTGATATAACTGTTGTCTTGGTGAGAGGGCAACCAAGCCAGGACCCCAGGGCTAAGTAGAGTCAGCAGGAGGAGATGACTTCTGGCAATGAGAAGCATGGATCCAGGCATTTTTGGTATCTACCTTCACAGTGGTGTGTGTGGTTAGAAAAACAAGATGGGGGCCGGTCCAGCATGCGGCCAGGCAGTGATTTCACCGGAACTTTTTGATAGGGACCCAGTCACCTGGTTTGAAAGAATGGCAGGTGGCAGCTGTGGGTGGCACAGAAGCGGCTTTTACCCTCGCCTTGGTTGTTGGCAGAGCCCTGGACAGGGATAAAATATATGAGGCAATATCATCAGAAAGTTTAGTAAGGCCCTCAGTGCACAATCCCCTGGGCTGTATTCCCACCCACATAGGGGGATAGGCCGTGTTTTCTGTTTGAGGTTGAGCAAAGCGAGTGGCCATAAGAACAAGCGGAAGGGCATCAGGCCATTTTAGGCCTGTGTCATGGACTACTTTGGACAGTCTAGTTTTCAGATCAGAGTTTTTTTGTTCCACTTAGCCACTACTTTGTGGATGGTATGGTGTATGGAAATAGAGGCTAATACCCAAAGTTTTACACAGTCTTAGTGAGCTGGGCAGTGAAATGAGAGCCCATATTACAGTCAATGGAGAGGGGTATTCCAAATCTTGGGATGAAGTTTTTCAAAGATGTTTGGCAACCGTGGTTGCATCAGTCCTTCGGCAGGGAAAGGCCTCAGTCCAGCCAGAGTATAGGCAGATAACCACCAGCATGTTCTTGTAGCCTTGTGCTGGAGGCAAATCAGCAAAGACAATCTGTAAGTGTAAGTGAAGAAAGGACCCTTAGCCCAAGGTCTTGAGGAGGTGTGGACTGGGATGGCCTTAGCAATGTTTGTTGAACAGCTGACAAGTGGGACAGGAGCGAACGAGTTGGCACAAACCCGCAAAGCAGTGGGTGGAGATCTGCGAGGTGAACCCCCCTTTTGTTCGGGTGCGAGTGCAGATGAGCCACGCGAACAAGATGTTGTAGGAGAGCCCCAGGTGCTACAGGATGGCCTTCAGGGTGGCGAAGGATGCCATCAGCGTCGGGAATGCAGCCAGTCTTGGTCCAAACAAGACGTTTACCTACAGCAGCGGCATCTTGGAGGGAGTGAAGTTTGGGATCATCGGGAGCAGGTGGGAGCGGCTCTGAAAAATATACTGCCATAATGAGATTCGCAGGAGGGCAACATCTGGCTGCTTGTTGGACAGCATTATCAGCCAGGTGATTTCCCCAGGCCTCAGGAGTGGAGGCACCCGTATGGGCCCGAACATAGAAAACAATAAACCAAGTTCATACTTAGTGAGGCAGACATGAGACAAAAACTGAGTTTTTTTTCTGATTTAGAAGAGAGTAAACACAATGTGGAGCTGAAACAGTTAATGGGTGTCCGAGGACTAAAGAAGCAGATTGCTTAACAAGATCAAAAGCAGCAGCAACTGCCTGAAGGCAGAGTGGGAGACCACGGGCTACAGAATTGAGATGGGAGGAGTAATAGGCAACAGGGCGTTGAGCTTTTGCAAGGGTTTGAGTCTGGACCCCAAAGGCAAATCCATCAGATTGATGGCAGAAAAGAGTAAAGGGTTTGCAGTAGTTAGGTTGGGCCAAGGCCGGTGGAGAGGCCAAGGCAAGTTTGAGGGAATGAAAAGCCTCAGTGGCCTCTGGCGGCAGAGAAAATTAGCAGCAGGAAGGCAGGAATATAGGGACTGGGCCAGCTGGGCATAACCTAAAATTTATTGGTGACAATAGTTTGCAGCCCCTAAAATATGCACAACTGGTGCTTTGTAGTGGGGAGGGGCAGGTCTGAAATGGCTTCCAAACAATCCACAAAAAGCAAGCGGTTATCAGTGGTGATGACATGGCCCAAATAACGGACAGAGGTACAACAAAACTGTAATTTGGCACGAGAAACCTTATGTCCGGCAGAGGCAAGCTGATAAAGGAGGGACAGGGATGCCTCTTGACAGGCAAGGACGGAGGAGGCGGCCAAAGCAGGTTGTCAGCATAAGTAATTAAAGCTGTGTCAGGGGGAACAACAAATTCCTGCAAGGTTTCGCGCAAAGCAAGACCAAAGAGGGAGGAGGAGTTAGGAAACCCTTGGGGCAAACGGGTAAAGGTATACTGAGAAAAGGAGGAAGGGTCAGTAAAGGCAAACAGGTACTGAAAATCAGGGTCTACAGGAACAGAGAAAAAAAAAGCCTGAGAAAGGTCAATGACAGTGAAATATTTAGCAGAGGCCGGGATAATAGCAACGGTAGTAACAGGATCAGGGACAACAGGATGAAGGGGAACAACAAATTGGTTTACCTTACGCAGATCTTGGACAAACCTGTAGACAGGAGTGCCATCAAGGTGGAACTTTCCTGGCTTTTTGACAGGCAAAATGGGACTATTAACAGGAGAGCGAGTAGAAACCAATACCCCAGAGAGGAGAAAAGCAGAAATAACAGGTTGAATTCCAGCAACAGCCTCAGCTGAAAGAGGGTACTGAAGGGAAGGGCTTGCCAGTTTTAACCTGGATGACAACCAGATCCACACCTTGTAGCAACCCAACATCATCAGGGTTGGTTGCCCACAATGTAGAAGGCAATTGGCCAAGGAGGGCCTGTTGATCAGGCAGGCACTTCTGTCCAGCCTCGTCAGTAGCGAGGGCCATCATGAGAGATGGGGTTAAGAGGTCAGGTACAGAAACAAATACTCCATCAGGTGTACAGGAGATGTTTGCATTTAATTTACAGAGCAAGTCCCTTCCCAAAAGGTTTACAGGGGTGTTCCGACTAAGCAAAAATGAGTGCCTCTCTGTGAGTGGTCCGATGGTTACAGTGACCGGGTCAGAGAGAAGTTGGGAGCTGGGAACACCTTCAACTCCTATAATGGGTACAACAGTGGTAAAAACAGACAAATGAGGAACTGCATCACTTCAGAGCATAGAGCGTGTGGCCCCGGTATCAACAGAGGTACCCCCCAACAGAAACCTGAACATGGGGGCCTGATTGCTTAACAGACAACGAAAAAGCAGACAAACAAGGTGAGCTCACGTTTTGTTGGGTCCCAGGACCGAGTCAGTTAGACGATGCAAACAGGTCCGGCTGGAAGTTGTTGTTTTGGGGTTTTTTCTTTTTCTTCAGCAGCGAGATACTGTTCGCAGGGTTGGGGGCCACTTGGCGGTGGTGGGAAGGTTTCAGATGGCTGGGAAGAATTCTCAGGAGCATGCTGGCGATAGCCTCCCCTCTGTCAGCCATTATTTTGGTTAGGGCACTCATTTTTTCAATGACCCCTTTGTTTGCACTATGCACGGGTATCTTGAGCAAGGGGTTGGTGGGGAGGGTAAGGAGGGTATCCCTGATGATGAGGAGGACGTCTGGGTCCTGAGTCACAGTCGCCGCTTAACTGTTGGACTTGCAGGACACAGAGCTTAGCTGCCACTTGCTTTTGGTTTTGCCTCTGCCTTATCTTTTTTTTTTCCTGTAACTGTTCCCAGATCTGAGAGCAGGAAGCTTGGAATTGATCAAGGGCAGGAGTTTTTCAATCCAGGATAGTGGCTTGCAACTTGGTTCGGACAGGTGGCTGGAGGCCGGTAACATACTGGGTGACAATCAGCCCCTGAATGTTGACTAGCTCTGGATTTATTCCTGAATGTTTTCTGAAAGCCGTCATGAGGCGTGCCCCATAGTCTGCCGGGTGCTCATCTTTTTTTTTTTCTGATTTACAGAGGAAATTTTATGCCAATCTTGCTGGGGAGGGACAAGTTTGGGAATGCTGGCCAGCAGTCTGTTTCAGGGTCTGCGTATTGTCGGAGGGGTCCCTGGACATTGAGCTGACCCATCAGGTGGGTTGAAACTCAGGTTTTCCTGCGAACAGCAGGGTCTTCCGGGTGTACTTTAAGTTCATTGAGATCTTGGGGGCCGGGCAACCCTGCCTGGGATGCTGGGGGAGTCAGCAGAGGCATGAAAGCCATGACACCTGGAGGCAGGCCCAGAGGGGGCCTGGGGACCCAGGAGTCTAAGAGATCATCTGACAGGCTAGGGTATATTAGGGGGACAGAAGAAACAGGGGCCAGGCTTCCTTTAAAGGGTACATGGGAGCAGACTTGGGAGGATCTGGGGGCTTATTAAAACAATTCTGGACATTAGGCTTGTAGGCTTCTTCATCCCACAAATACCAAGCGTCCATTTGTCTGGGATGGTTGTCTTCTAGATTCTCACTGAGGTGTTTGAGAATCAGGAAGGCAAAGGACTCTTCCAAAGGAAACTGCAGATCAGGGCTGTCAGCAGTATAAAAGTTCCATTTGGTGACAAACTTTACAGCAGAGGATCCATATTTTGTGACATATAATGGATAGGGTATCCCCAGGATGGATTTTAAACCCACCCAAACCCATAACTACACCAGTCCCAGACACAACACAGTTGTTCTTGGNCTGACACCAGAATTGTTGGAGAAATTCTGCTGAGTGGAGGCAGTAAATGAGAGGAGGCTGCACAGAGACGTCTATCAGATCAGGCTTTATTGCAGGAGACACAGCAGCTGTGGGGTCGAGGATCTGGAGATCATCGAGCCCTGAAAAAAGGGAAGGCACCTATATTTATACATTTTCATACAGCTTCATTCTTCTAGCTATAACCTAATCAATGCACAGTTGTTTGTTTTCCCAGCCCCAATCAGGACACAGGATTCAGCCTGATCCCCGATATGATAGTCAGCATCCGGTGTTTATGTAACTGGTGGATTTACTGAGCATGTCAACACTGAGTTGCTGACTCATGTCGGTAGACTAAACTGCGCTTGCGATGGAAAGTCTCTGCTTAGTCTCTACTCCATCTGCGTCAATAAATCTCTACTGCGCTTGCGTCTGTGTTAGTCTCGCTTCTGTGTCTGTGTTACGTCACAAGTGACAAGCACAGGGCAAAGTTTATCTACATACAGCGTTTCTTCCACATCCTCTACTCACACCTTTGCTTAGTTCTGCAAACAATAGCCTTCAGTCGCTTCAGAGAAGTACATATTTTAGAAGTATGCTATTTTCTCTTGGCTCCTGACAGTCAGAGGTTATATCCCCCAACCACATTAGTCAGTAGCCATTTATGGACCTATCCTCTAAGAATATATCCAGTTCTTATTTAAACCCAGTTATGCCACTGGCCTTAACACCATCCTCTGGATGCAAGTTCCATATGAATGACAATACTATAGCTTAATATTTGCAACCATATATAAGCTATATCGTGGAGATTAGGGCTCAACCAAATAGTACTTTGGATATTGAGACTGATTTTTGAAGTTCCAAATAGTCGGTCCGAGTATTCAGAGGCAATTTAGTGTTCTTGCCAAAGTTTCGGACTTTGGAGACAGAAGCACAGAACATTGGGAAACTTCAGAAAGTTGTTGCAAAGTTCTTGAACCCACAGCCAAAGTATTACCCAGAAAGGGAGGCTAGCAAGACTGGGACAATCGCTCCAGAAGACAACCCCAAAAAAGTGCAACTGCATGCAGAAATTTTTAAAAAACACACCAACACTATGACCCATCATCAGCAGTGAGTGCACCACTTTATCATTATGCCAACCAAGTAGTGCACAAAAATGCAGACTAGCAAGGGACATTTGCTCAAGAATAATACAGCCATCCACGCAAAACTGTCTGTAACTGCATAGAGAAATAAATCCCACTGAAAAAAAACAGCAAGCACAGACCCCAGCAGTAGTCACAAATGATGAAACCAGACATTCACACTCCTCCCCCTCCAGGGGCACCTTCTTCCTTGGCATGGCATTGTGGCAATGGTAACTTGAACAGATCAAGCAAACTTGAGAAGTGGAGCCAGGCACACAGATACGGTGCCAAGTGCCAACCAAGCAGCAGGTAGCAATGTGACACCCAATTCTTTTATTTTGTTTTAAAACTGCTTGGCATGGTAAAGGGTAACATAACCCCCATCCCCCCAGCATTGGCCCTGTGGACAGGACAGGACAGGCACCCCTCCCCGTCAGCCAATTACTTACAGATCCAGTAGCACCGTAGCATGCAGCACAGCCAAATTCCCTATAGAGAATGGACAAAATGGCTGCAGTACAGACACTTTTATTTTGCCCTGCCAACCAATTCAAAATTTGACCATCTGACTTGGCCAGCCAATCAAAACTTGCCATCTGGCTTACCATCACTCAATTGCCCCCTCCCATAATCCCCTCCTACCAAATATGGCACTAAGTTTTATTTCCAGAAGAAGGGAAGCTCAGCTGTCCAGCAACCCCACACATGTGCAGAGATTTCCTATGTTTTCCAAATAACGGCCTTGGTCCTCGGACCTTCAGAATTTGGCCTTTTGGACCTGAAGACTTTAATATTCAGCAAATTCTGAAGTTTTCCAAAGACTTCATTTCAGCCCTAATTGACATGCATCAGGGACATTTATGTCAGTAAAGAAGTAGTGGGATGTCCATAGTGACACCCAAGTGATTATATATTATAAATTCTGTTCCTTACATTATGGAACATCTAGTCACACTTCTATTGTCTTACATGCATTTTATGTGATTATGAAATCCTGATTTCGATATATGAGCGGTTTTCAATCTGTTCAGAAAAGGCTAGTGGTATTGATATACTATACATGGACTTCATGTTTATACTCCATGGTATGGAAGAATGTATTGCTGCGTTCTAAAAAGCTTTTTTTCTTCTATTACTATATACTGAAATGCAAACTGCTCAGTCTGATTTTGGTATGGGCTCTTTATTTTTGTACTTGTTTCTACAAGAGGTCAAGAAATCCATGTTGCTGTACCTCTAGTTCTACAAAGTTTTTAATACTGCTGTCTCTTGTTCAAATTTTATTCATCATTACAATGAATAATAGTGTAACAAGGAAATTACTTCTTCGATTAAAAATTGCTACTTTAGGCTTTTATTAAAGGAAACTTGTTTAAAGTTGAAGTTATTATATTGCAAGTCATATTTAATTGCAAGAATGACGGTGACTACATTGTTTTCCTACATTTGTCACCATCAAGTTTCTAAAAAGTTAAAATACTGGTTTATAATAGGTTTTAAACAAATATATTTTGGAAGGCAAGGTATTTATTTTGGCCTTTGTACAAGAAAAAGCTGGAAGACTGTGCCATAGTGCAGGCTCAGCTTATTTAGAGGCATAACACAGCAATGACTGCTGTCAAATGGCAACATTTTTTAATCTGACTCCTGAAAATTTCTTCCAGTCTGAGCATTGATTTCTGCTTATCTGAAGACTTGAGGGTAGAAACAGATATGATAGCAGCAAGGGGCATCCCTCCTCCCCCCAGCCTATCCTGGGCAGAATATCGCAGGCAGCACAGCCTGGGTCGGAAAGGGACACACAACAAAAGTGTCCAGGACCCCGGCAGCCAGAGAGTAGTTTCACTGCCAGTACAGCCCAGGCAAAGAAACAAGACAAATGTGTGGACGGTTCCAGACTGACCCTTCTCCCAGCACCACACTGCCTGCCATGACTTAGACATGGTGAATTGTGGGCAAAAAAAAGCTGCTGCAGCCATTTCCGCACGCTCTCCACAAGCAGGCCCTGTCAACACGGAGGTGCCAGCCAGCTACAGGGGGAATCCACACAATGAAACCTGGCAGCAAAGTGCACGCTCCATGTTGGGCACAGGAAGAAAAGGAGAAGGCAGAAGGGATGCATAATATGTGAGTAGCTGCACGCTGCCCAAAATAATCGGTCACCCTGGCAGGCTGCCAGTTCAGTTGCATACACACCATGGGTCACAGATCACCCACACAGGTAGGCCATAGGGCACAGTTCCAAGGGGGTCATCCCAGCTGGGGGTAGTAGGTGGGGAACCCTGCCCCTCCCACAGAGATAACACACAGGGAACCCATAGGGCTAAGTACCAACAGGGAAGCCCCCATCCAACAGGGAGATTGTGCGCACGCAGGAGAGAGAAACAAAGTTCAGAGAGCAAAGTTACAGTAGGGTTGCCGCAGCTGTGAGACAGAGCAGGGAAAACCCCTCTTCTAACAGGGAGATGATGGCACACACACAGGAGGGTGAAACCCAAGTCCAGAGAGGAAAGGTCTAAAGATCTGTAGTAAGGACCAGTACTATAACTGAGTTTAAAAGAGGTCTGGACAAGTTTCTGGAAGATAGGTCCACTAGCAGCTATTAACCAGACAGGATCAGGGAACATGACGGGAGCTGGGGGAAAACAACAGAGAATAGATCCCCCATTGTGACCTGTTGGGTACTTCTCCCAAGCCATCATGGTTGGCCACTGTTGGAGATAGGATGCTGGGCTATGTGGACCATTGGTCTGACCCAGTATGGCACTTCTTACATAAAGGGGGTCAAGGCTATTTTATTTATTTATTTATTTATTAAAACATTTTTACCCCGTCTGCTCCAGGTAGCTCGGGGCAGCTGACAATACAGTAAACAAATATAACAAACTAAAAGTAACACACTTAAAACACATTAACACACTAAAAAGGAAAGCACTAAACAACAAACCCTCCCCCCTTCCCTAACCCACTCTCACCCAAAACCTACACCCCATCTCCCACGCCAAAAGCCAGGTGGAACGGCCAGGTTTTACGTAAATGATGGAAGGAGGGGAGATCCTGGGTCACCCAGACCTCCACTGGGAGGGAGTTCCACAGCCTAGGTGCAGCCACTGAGAACACCCTCTCCATAGTGGCCCCCTGGGCTACACAGGGGACCTCAAGAAGGGCGCTCCCGGTGGACTGCAGAGGCCTCTCCAGAGTGCGGAGAGCGAGATGGTCCTGCAGGTAAGTTGGACCAAGGCCGTAGAGGGCTTTATAGGTCAAAACCAATACCTTGAATCAGGCCCAGAAGACTATAGGCAGCCAGTGCAGAGCCCAGAGCACCGGTGTAAGGTGCTCATGGCGACCCGTCCCCATAAGGAGACAGGCCGCTGCATTCTGCACTAGCTGCAGTCTTCGGACCATCACCATAGGTAGCCCCATGTACAGCATGTTGCAATAGTCCAATTTTGAAGTAATGAAAGCATGGATGATGGTGGCCAGGTCACTGTTTGAAACATACGACCGAAGCCATCACACCAGATATAATTGGCAAAGTCTCGTCCAGCAGATTTGGTCCAGGTGGTGAGGGGCCTGGTTAATATGCTTTGCCTCCACCTGGAAATGGAAGTCATCTAATGGCCACGGTGACATTTTTATTAACTACTTTGCAGATAAAATCGCTCATATTTTCATCTATATACCTCGGCTTACATTTTACGTGTGGGAAATATGGGCTAGCAAGGGGAAGCAGGACCAAAGAAGGGGGGCATACAACACAAGGATACAAACCCCACTCACAGACGCACACTATTAGGGTTAAAGGAGCCCACGGTATGGTGTGTCGCGGTGTGGTCAATTGTATGCTACAAAGCACCTGACCCCAGCCACCATTCATCAGTGGGCTTACCGGAGATGTCACGCCCTGGATTATAGTGATCCACCACACACGCAGGGCCCAGGAGGGGAAACAAGCGAGGAAGGGTTCGGGACCCCAGGCCTTGGGAACCCTAGAGGGGAGTGGGGAGGGATTTGGGCAACCCCGCACAAGAAGGCAAGGAAGGTCAACAATAAGGAAGACAGAAGCACACACCACTCGCACACAATCACTCACCACACACAGCACTCTTCACACAGGAACAGGGAAAGGGAAGGGAGTCTAGTAAACCACAGTTTCACCAAATACCAACGCGCGAACCAGATCACAGGAACCCAGAAGCTCTTGATCACCACCAAAGGAGAAAGCCTAATGACCCTCCTTTTATGTGCCTTGCTTCAGACCCAGCCCTCACTTTAGCTGCAGGCGCTCAGAGCGCCGCAGCTGCCTCTCGTCAGGTAATTGCTGGCCCAGCAGAGTGCAAGCAAGCGAAGGAAGCTGTTCCTCATCCTGCACTTGCTGGCCCAACAGACTGTAGGCAGGGGAAGCCTCTACAGACACAGGTACTAAGGGGGTGGGGAGCGCGACCTCCTGGGCACCCCGAGTCTGCCCCCTCCTCCGCGGTCCCCACTCCTCCATACCCTGACAATAAGGTGGCACATCTTATTATTATTATTATTATTATTAAACATTTATAAAGCGCCAGTAACAACCTGGCGCTGTACAGAACATATAATCAGCTGCGGTCCCTACCTGTGGCTTACAATCTAAAAGA
>QEPC01014657.1:826952-839494 GCA_003113815.1 Sphenodon punctatus
CTGTTGCTGTTGCTATGGCGGCTGGGGGCTTCTGGCTGGCTGGGGGTGGAGCCCTGCCGCAATGGCTTCTGGGGGCTTCAGGGGGGTGGGCGGGGCTTCTGGGGGCGGGCGGGCAGCTTTGGCCTGGGGCCTGGGCTGGGCCCTCCCAGGGGGTGGGGCCTCGCTCACCTGCAGGGGATGAGCCCTGCTGTTGCTATGGCGGCTGGGGGCTTACTTGTACTCTTATAAGCAGTTCACTTCCTTCAGAAATATCGATCAAATAATATTGTTCTGTCGTTCTTTAGGAGTTCTTCTCCAATAGCAGAAATGTTCGGGTACCAAATGGCTTCCAAAGATACCAGACGCGGCTGATCCATTCTTGTTGTGGCCACAGAGTTCTATTCTGTCTCTCCTCTTGTTCAACATGTATATGAGTCCATTGAGCGAGGTCATTTAGAGGTTGGGATGAAGTGCCAACAGTATGCTAATGACACCCAGCTCTGCCTCTCTTTGTCATCCAACCCAGGCCCTGTAGTCTTGGTGCTTAACCAATGCCTGGCTGCTGTCGGGGACTGGATGAGGATAAGCTGAATGAAGCTGAATCCTGATAAGACTGACGTGATTAAGGTTAGCTGGCCTTGTGATCTGGAGAGGATTGGGACTCCTGTTATTCATGGAGTCTGACTCCCTCTGGTCAATCAGGTTTGCAGCATTGGAGAGCTTCTGGACCCGTCCTGCGCCTGGATTATCAGACTGAGATTGCAGCCAGGAGCGTTTTTCACCAAATCCATGTGGTGAGGACACTGCACCTTTATCTTTCTGATTGGGAGCTGGCCACCAACATCCATGCTTTAATCACCTCAAGGATAGATTTTAGCAATTCTAGGACCACCTCCCTATGGGTTCCGTCTACTAACCTTTTTCATAGAACAAGAGCTCACATGGAGATGTTATCAGTTGCTGTTGTCCCGCTCCTTTTGAACTCCCCCTTCCTGGAATTTCATTTCAGCCCAAACCTGGACATCTTCCAGAGGCAGTGTAAGAATCTACTTTTTGAAAAGGCATTTGCAGGTGGGGATAGAGGATTGGGGTGGTTTGGGCTATGGGGGGTTGGGTATATATTTTATTGATTTGTTTTATAAATTTGTATCCTGCCTCTCTTGCCTCAGGCAGTTCGGGGCGGCTCCCAACATATCATAAAAACACAATCGAGATAAAAATATAAAATGACAACAATATAAAATTCATATAAACAATATAAAAACAGAAAGTACAAATAGTGTGCAGCAAAAAAACCAATCACCCTTCCCTCACTCAACCCTCCACCCCACCAAATGCCTGACAGAAGTGCCAGGTCTTACACCGATGGCAGAATACAAGAAGGCTCGGGCTGAGACAGACCTCCACTGGGAGAGAGTTCCACAGTACTGGAGCGGCTGCCAAGAACGCCTGCCTCTTGGTCCCCACCTGTCTATAATGGGGAACCTCCAGGAGGACAGCCCCCAACGACTACAAGAGCCGCTCAGGGGCCCAGAAAGTGAGGCGGTCCCTCAGGTATGTAGGTCCCAGGCCATTTATTTATTTATTTAAATGGTTTAATATCCCATCCCTCGAGCTCCAAGCAGCCCAGGGCAGCTTAATGTTAAAACATATAAAATCAATAAAACCATAAAATATAAAAAAGAAGGAACAAAACCGTCCCCTATCCCATCCTACACCCTATCTCCATTGCCAAGCCAGGCAGAACAGCCAGCTTTTACACATACGATGGAAGGAGAGGAGATCTGGGCCTCCACTGGGAGGGAGTTCCACAACGTAGGTGCAGCTACCGAGAACACCCTCTCCATAGTGGCCCCCTGGGCCACATGGGGGACCTCAAGAAGGGCGTGTCATGGGTTGGAGGTCCGCACCCCCACTTTACCGGATTTGAGTGACTCAGTTTCCCTTGCGTACAGCCCACTTGGATCAGTTTTCTCTCTTTGGCTGATTCAAAGCCTGCCGCAGGGACAACCCCTTTGTCACTCAAGGGCCCGATCCTTCCCGTTTACAGACTCTTTACTCTCTGGGTTCGCAAGAGCTTGAGAACTCTTGTTGCTCACTTGTGTTCCAATGTTAGACACAGATACTTCTTCATAAATATAAGAACTAAGTTTATTGATTACATAAGCAAGATAGTTGATACAGAGTGGTTACTAGAAATCAAAAGTAAATATAACGCATTTCTGATCTATACTGGTTGAGTTCCTAAATAAGCATCTTACCCTACAAAGGTCCATAAGTTCTTCTCAGTCGTTGACGTAAGCGACTGGGTCTCCAGACTTAGAGTTGCTAGAAAGCAAAGTCCCCTCTCTCAGTTCATATCTTCCAGCCTAGCTTGCTGGCAAGATGCAGATGAGAGTGCTCAAGGTGGCTCTGGGCAAACGATAGCGAAACTGACTTAATGGCCCTTGCTTAAGTATCTTTCATGGTCCCTTTGACTCGGGTTTCCCGCCTTGGAGAAAAATGTGAGACCTGTCATGTAGGCAATCCAGGCAAACATAAAGGTTGAGTTGCATCTCCACAGTCTGTCTGGCCAGGGTTCCCGAATACACATTCTTTTTATCTCTTTGCATTTCCTGGAGCTTGTCACAGCTCTGATTTGGGCTTTACAGTTCTCAATTGTAACATTACAAACATGTGGAACCTTTTGCTTTACATGTTTACCAGACTTGTAGTCTACATGTAGGCCCGTATCACATGTGTGTGACCCTATGTTCCTCCGTGACAGGGCGCCCCCAGTGGATCACAGAGGCCACTCCAGAGCGCGAAGGGTGTTTATAGGTCAACACCAGCACCTTGAATCGGGCCCGGAAGTCTATAAGCAGTCAGTGCAGTGCCCGGAGCACCGGCATAATGTGCTCCCGGCGTCCCATCCCACTGAGCAGACGGGCCGCAGCATTCTGCACAAGCTGCAGCTTCCAAACAGTCACCATGGGCAGCCCCATGTAGATCACATTGCAGTAATCTACCCTCAAGGTGACAAACGCATGGATGACAGTGGCCAGCTCAGAGTCCAAGATATAAGGGCGGAGCCTCCTGACCAGATGTAGCTGGAGATCCAGACATAGCTGTGGATCCAGGAACACCCCCAGGCTTCTAAACTGAGATGCCATCATGGAACGAACCCCATCAATAACAGGCAATATTTCAATCGGCTTGACCTCATCCAGTCCACCAAGCCATCAAACACAGGAAAAGCACCGAGACTGCAGGACCTGGGTCAGATGAAAAGGACAGGTACAGTTGCATGTCGTCAGCATACTGATGACAACTAACTCCCCATCTACGCACAGCTTGTCCCAGCGGCTGCATATATTAATTTTTTATTTATTTAACAGATTTTTATCCTGCTCTCCCCACCTCAGTGGCTCAGAGAGGTTAACAAAACCATAAAAACAACAATATAAAAACACTTAAACAATTTAAAACATTAATAATAATAAAAACACACACACCCCACCCTCCCCCTCATCCCTACCCACTCCACCCTCCCCCTTGCCAAATGTCTGACGGAACAGCCATGTTTTACAGTTCTGCCGGAAGGCTGGAAAGTCCGGGGCCAATCGTGCCCACACCGGGAGGGAGTTCCACAGACGCGGCGCAGTAACTGAGAATGCGCTGCTCTGTGTGGCCCCCCCTAGACACCTGGGGGACCTCCAACAGCGCACCCCCAGCCAACCGCAGGGGCTGATCCAGAACCCGGGGAGTGAGGCGGTCCCGCAGGTAAACAGGGCCCAGACCGTGTCACTTTGAATCGGGCCCGGAAGACTATTGGCAGCCAGTGCAGAGACCGGAGCACCAGTGTAATATGCTCCCGGCAGCCCAGTCCCACCAGGAGCCGGGCCGCCTCATTCTGCACCAGCTGCAGCTTCCGAGGCGTCACCAAAGGTAGCTCCACGTAGAGCAAGTTGCAGTAGTCTAATCGAGAGGTAATAAAAACATGGATGACCATGACCAGGTCTGGAACTGAAACCAGCAGTCGAAACCACCGCACCAGATGTAACTGGCGGAAGACACCCCTCACCACAGCCTCCACCTGGACATCCACTCATTCTGGATGCGAAATGCACAGGTCACCCTGCACCTTGTCATCCCCCCAAAGATCGATTAAGGCCCCGTCTCCTCATTTGTCCAGGGAACCCTGTTTTGGTGGATGGGTGCGAGGCCTTTTCCTGAGGTGGCAGGGTTCCTTTATCCCTGCAGTGTTGCAGCTGTCCATGGGGCAGCGGTGTGGGTGTGTGCTTGTGAACCAGGGTGATAGGGATGCACCACATATAACTTGTGCCTACCATGGACCAGCTGCGGTTCCATTCTCCCTCCCCTCTCTCCCTCTAGGGTGTGCTGATTTACTAGTTCATCCTGTCTCTCCTCCTGGTGTTCTGTCCTCTCCTCTGTGGCAATCATGTGGTGGTGTTTCCTGGACACCGGCAAGTGGGTTCTGTGGCAATGAGTTCTGACCAATGCGGTGTTGCCTTAGCTGCCAGTGTCCTGTTAAGGGTGTCAGGCCGGTCTTTTGGAGTGGGATGTTGAGGTGCAAATGTTCCATTGACCACTTATAGCTGCCCTGATCCTTGAGGGAAGGGTGGCATAAACATTTGCAAAATAAATAAATAAAATTGACTGTGCTCATCTTTACGGCTCTGTGATCCTGACGGTCCTTGCTCCATGCTGAGGTTAGGCAGGGCCTAACAGATGTGATATCCCAGATTGGCCCAGTTAGGCAGGCATTGGCTTGGGTTGTGACTCAAGTGATTTTCTGGAGGTCACAGGCCAGTCTAGCATATTTTCAGTGCCTGTAGCTGGCCAACATCTAGTGTCGGGTGAACAAACATGCAGGTGAGGTCCAGGCCACAAAGTGGGTCAATGTCATGTCTGTTTTTACCCTAACTTGCACATACAGTATGACCCTCCAAAGCCTAGCACAGCCACGCCACGTGATCCAGACTTGTGGTCTGACCACTTGTAAGAATGCCCCAGGTACAGAGATGTGTTCCGGGCTCGCACACTACAGGCAGCAGCCCAATATCTGTGCTTATGCTGCGAAGGAGGATTTTGGCACCCACTGAAATCTAGTGTGGCACTTTGACATACCACGTGCATGCAACCTCATTGCACACCTGGTGAATGTGGATTGCACCCCTAATGTCCCAAAGCGAGTGAACTGCTGGTGCAAGCCCCCTTCAGGCTTGAGCTTCCACTTGCTAACAGATCCATTGTATCCAAGTGGTTAGTTCTTCAATCACATGCAAAGTTCTTGTGGTGTGTATTGCCAGTTAGGATGGTAATTTAAATGTTTATAATGGCTTGATTGCTTTAATACTATTTTTGGCTTGATTTACTGACAGATTCTCCTCTTAATGCAGTTTCAATCAAGTCTTTATTTTATTTTTATTTTTCTCAATTTGCTTCAGACATTCTAATCTCTTAGCATTGTTTTCATCTCTTTAGTGCCTGAAGCATACATCCAGTGCCTGAAGCCACTTGGCAGTTTCTGTTTTAACTAGCATTTACAAATCTTGCATAATATAAAGCAAAAATGAACTTGCATTAGCTGTCATTTTATCACCTTGACAGCCTCTTAATCTACTCCTTTCCTCTACCTCTATGGAGAATAAATAAATGGAATTGTAGGTTGTTATACTTGGAAAATCATGTAATGATGTAATTAACATATTTGTAAAGTTGTTAACAAAAATTACATAGTACTGGGTTTCTGTTTTTAACTGTTATGGAAAAAATACAAATCTCTAGAGTGCCATAATATTAATTTCCAAACTTTTGTATTCAAATATGTATTAAATTAACTTTTAATTCCATTAATTATTTCTGCAGATTTTTTTGGTGCATTGCATTGTCTTATGATATAAGCTATTTATTTTAATTAATTTGATTATTTTAATCCATATATTTAATATAAATTTAATAGTATTTAAAAACCCTGTAGAACTGGAAGGGATCTTAAAGTTCATATAGTCCAACACTTCGCCAGACAGGATCAATTATACATAAATTGCCCCTTGCAGATATTTAGCTCAACTATATTGTAAAATTTCAGTGACGGGGACCCAACAATCCCCTCTCCCGCCCAAAAGTTGTTCTTTTTTACTATTCTTAAAGTTTGATAATTCTTCCTGCTATTTAACCCAAATTTATCTAAATAATTAAATGTGCTATAGGATTCATTGTATGTATTAGGGTTAAACGGTAGCCCCTGATGAAATTGACCCAAGAAGGGACTAGTTTGGCTGTTTTGGAATTGCGCAAGAACAGTTGGGCAGTTTTCAATAATAGAATATTCTTAGTTCGTCAGCATAAATTTTCCTGGTTCTTTACTTTAAAACGTTGGAAATCCTACCAGCAAATATATAGGTCAAGTGGGTCCCTTTGTGTGGCCCCTATTGTCGGCTGGGGGTACCCTTCTACAGGTTCTGTCTGTCACCCTTGTCCATGGGGTATGGGTTCATGGGAGGCATTCTCGGTTGCTGTCCCCATTTTGTGGAACTCCCTTACCTGGGCATTTTCTGGAGACGATGCAAAACTTTTTTATTTGGAAGTGCATTAGGCAGGGATAAATTGGGCATGGGTGTGTTTTTGGGTGAGAGATTGAGGGGAGGGACGTGTGCTCTTATTTTTGGAATTTTATTGCTTTTTATGGATTGTGAGCCACCCTGAGCCTTGCAGGAAGAGCAGCATATAAATTCGAAAAATAAATAAATATTATTCAGTCCAGCAAATTTTTGGCAACACAAGCTTTCATTATAATTTGAGAGCATTTTTGTGGGCAGCCAGCAATAGTTGTGCCAGTAGGAATATTAATGGATTTGAATTTGAGATTTTAAAATTAAGTATCAAAATGTTTAGCAAAGTACTATTCCTGTATATGCCCCTGCTTTTACCCTCTAATAGGAATACAATGCAGGAAAAAAGAAAAAGGTTAAATTTCTATTTTGCAGGTGTGTGATATGTGCATGGAAGTATTGTGTTCTACTGAATTTTTAAATGTTAATTTGGGAAGTTGCTCCTATATTTTAATGAATTCAGTTTTGTTCTTATCATTTGTATAATACCTTCGGTAAGGTGTAGCCTGCTCTAGCCCACGGGATGAGGCCACTGACCTAATATGCATTATGAAGACCTGGCTGGATGAAACACCTGGGCCAGTATTGTCCCATGCAGTGCTGGCCAGGTACTCTGGGCAGCATCAGTCTCAGTTCGGGGTGGAGTGGTTGTGATATGTAAAGACATCTTGGTCTTTTGGAGGTATCTGGTGCATAACCTTTCTGATATGGAATGTGTCCACCTTGTGTTGGATTTGGCAGAGGATTGACTGGGAATCCTCTTGGTGTACCAACCACCCCACCGCACAGCTGATTCCCTAACTGCTCTAGCCCAGCTGGTCTCTGAGATAGTTCTGAAATCGCCCAGATTTCTTGTCTTGGGTGATTTCAACATACACACTGAGGCTAGCCTTTCAGGGGCAAAGCAGGAGTTCATGGCCGCCGTGACAACCATATCTGGCCTGACATATGAGGCGGGGCACATGTTGGATTTAATGTTCTGCACCAGCCTGGATACAGGGGCTCCGATTGTCAGGGGTGTTACAACACCATTGTCATGGTCGGAGCCTTACCTTCTGAAAGCCCAGATCCCGGCCTTCCTATGCACTTGTTGGAGTTGTGTACTGGTTACGTTTATCTGCCCCTGGAGGCTGATGGATACAACAGTTTCCAGAATTCTCTGGGAGATTTACTTACTAACCTTGGCAGCTACTCTGTTGATGACCTGGTTGCTTTGTGGAATAACATCTTGACCGTGGCCATCGACGTGGTTGCACCCAGGCATCCGCTCCCACCACTGCAGCAGCACAGGTCCCCCTAGTGTAGGAAGGATCTGAGACAGCTGAAGTAGGAAGGTAGGCAGTTAGAGTGTAGGTGGCGCTCGACTAGCGCTGAAGCTGACCGATTGCGACATAGACAGTTTTTAAGGACTATGCCGTGGTTGTGATGGCGGCAAAGAAAGTATTCTTTTCCACTACCATATCATCTGCAAAGTCTTGTCCAGTGGAGCTGTTCTGGGTAGTGAGGGGCCTGGTTAATCCGTTCTGCCTCTGCCCGGAAATGGGGTTGCCCTCTGTGACATTTTTGTTACTTTGCCAACAAAATTGCTCATATTCACCATGACTTGAGTGCTGTCATTTTATCTGCAGAATCATAGTTTGGGGTTATGGAAACCCAATCTTTTCTCATTAATTTGGATCAGTTTCAATTGATATCGCTCACTGATGCGGGGGAGGTGCTTGGGGCGTTGAGGGAAACCAGTTGTGAATTAAATGCTTTCCTGTCCTGACTGGTGAAAGCCAGCTGGGAGATGTTAGGGCCATTGCTGTCTGAGGTTGTCAGTGCCTCCCTTCAGGATGGTAAGGTGTCGGATGTCCTTAAAACTGTGATTGTCCGACCCCTGCTTAAGAAGTCATCTTTGGATGCTGACTCTCTAGCCAGCTGTTGGCATGTCTGGGTGGTTGCCCTACGGTTCCAGGCTCATCTTGATGTTATCGAATTCCTGGACCCATTTCAGACTTTTGTCCTGAGTATGGCACAAAGACTGTGCTTGTGGCCTTGGTTGATGACCTGTGCCTGGAGCTTGACGGGAAGTTCTACACTGTTGATCTCGTTAGAATCGTCCTGTCAGGACCTTCCTTTTTGGAATCCCACAGGATTCTATTCTGTCTCCCCTCTTGTTCAATATGTATATGAGGCCGCTGGGCCAGGTCATTTGGAGGTTTGGCGTGAAGTGCCATCTGTATGTTGATGACACTCAGCTCTGTGACAAAATGCAGGAACGGGCGCTATAGTGCTGAGCCACTCACCTCACTGTTTTTGGCCAACCTGGGGTCCCCACAGCTGGAAAGAGCCAGAAAAACCTCATTTTTGCTGCCTCCACCTGGGTTCCAAAAATCAGAGGGGATCCACACAACCCAGGATATGTGAACCCCAGGAAGTTATAAGCCCACAGCTTCCCAAGGCACCCTGGTCCCCTTTATCTGGTGTTCTCCCCTTTATCTGGTGTTCTCCCCCTTCCAGGAGACAGAACCCTTGGAGCAAACTAGTCACTCAGTTCAGGAATGTGGTTAGAAATGTGACTAGGTTGTCATGTGCTCACAGGAGAAAGGAGGGCAGGTCCCACTCTATTCAGGAATGAAATGCTGTCCTGCTAGGGTCCCTCTAGATGCAAAGACATGGGCAAAAGGCTTTTTGCCACAAGGCTATTTGCCTCTCTTTTTCATCCAACTCAGGCCCTGCAGTTTCCTTTCAGGGACAGGGCACTGGGAGTATATTACAATGATGCTCTGGAATCTGCACTGGCTCCCTATAGCTTTCCAGGAACAATTCAAGGTTCTGGTTTTGACCTTTAAAGCCCTAAACAGCTTGGACCCCACATATCTAAAAGACCACCTGTGCTTCTGTGCCCCGTTGCGGTCCCTGCAATTGGCCGGTAGCACATCCCTGTACCATCTGCTAGCATTGTTCATATGACAAGGGGTCGCAGGGAGGCATTCTTGTGTTGCCGCCCCAATGCTTTGGAATTCCCTCCCTCCTGGAGGTCCGTCTGAGCGTCTTGCAGATGTGGTGTAAAACCATTTTGTTAAAAAGGCATTTGGTGGGTAGGGGTGATGGGATTGGGTGAGGAATGGAGAGGTTGTATTGGGTGGGGTTTTGGGGGGGGTTGTGGTGTATAGGTTTTTAAAATTGTTTTTATATGTTATATAGGTTTCTATGTTATGTTTATGTATTTTATTTGTAAGCTTCCATGAGCCTTTAGGGAAGGGCAGGATAACAAACTAAATAAATCAATTAATTAAATGAATTAGTTGGCAGATTCACTCCTCTTCCAATGACTGAGATATAAATTTCCTGTCTGAATAATTATTTTAACATTTATGTTGTTATGCCTATAGGCTAACCAGACTGGACTTCAATTACATGAGGTGCTGTATGAATATATAGAAATTGACCACTCTTACACATTTTTTAGATTTTAAATTAAGTCTTTATCAAAATGTTTAGCAAAGTACTATTCCTGTATATGTGTCTGCTTTATGCCAAAAAGATTACAGCATAAAAACAATGAAGTCACGTTGGTAGCCATTTCACTGCCTGGAAATTACATGTTGAAAATTCATTTATGCTACTGCATGATTTTGGGGTTGCTGCCAATGGAATAAGCTCCAGAAACTGGGTGGGGGAGGGGAAGAAATCCTCCAAATATAACGTTTCCAGTACCACTACATGTCCCTCCCCACGCTACTGGTTATGCAAGGCTGAGTATCCCCTCACCTATCTTTTGCTGCGATTTTTGAACAAGCAATTGAGGCAGCTCAGACTGAGGTTTGGTAAACAGTGACCATGACATAGCCACCTGCAAGTTGCAGGGGAACAGAACTATGGGATGCCAGAGAATTTAGGTTGTTGGAATGGAATTTAATTCTGTATTACAGTGCATATAGGGGGCCTGGCTATAAAGTTAATTTTGTTGTTTAGAAAGTTGCTTGAGACCTTTGGATGAGAGATGCTAAAGTAATAAGATGCTTTTCCTATTACATATTTGTTTGAAATTTAACTCACAAGGAAATGTAGTCTCAAAATTATGACAATCATACATAAATGTAAAATTCCATGATTGAATAAAATAAGTGCTAAGTGCCGTTTATTGGTTTACAGTAGTCATTTTCTTTTGTTACTCTAGTGTAAGTAGCAAGTTTTAAATCTTTTCAGACTGTTACCTACCAAATTTTGTCCCTGTTAGTTGTTCTTTTTGTTAAAATGATTTGAACTTGTCACAGAAACTCTTGCGTGCCAAAGAGTTCTGGTAGCCCTAATCGTTCTTTTCAACTGTATATAAATACATGACTTCTTTTGCCAGTTCAGTTATTATCCCTTTTATTAATTTTTAAGCAAACAAATATAATTACTCCCATGAAGACATAATATTGGTTAACAAAAGGCATGAATAATTCTATTATACTGAATGATCATTGCCTGGCTGCCTCATTGGTATCTTTGGAAACAAAACAGAGTATCCTTATCACTAGGGCAGATAGCGTGAAAATCATGCATTTCTGGAAAAAATATGAAACTTTACATGCGTGTTCTGTATACATATAAGTGTAATTTTTGAGGTAGGGCCCCCCCAAAATGGCCAAAAAGTATGGCCAAAAAATGACCGCCTTCAAAGAAGGCATGGGCGATGTGATACATAAAGCCTGTGAGTTTGACAGATATTATGAATGCATTAGGACGTGTGAAGAAGATAAGATCAGCAACTCTGGAAACAAAGTCTGACTTCAGTGGCAGATTTGGCAAAACTTGCCAAGAGGAAAGTGTTCCTACTATTTTATTGTCCCTAAATAAAATGGTTCTATATGGTCCAAACATTACAGCTCAGTCAGATAACAATGCCAGAGAAGAAACCTTAACAATAACACAGTTAGTTTCAATATGCTTAGACGTGTTCCTTCTGGCAAAGTTGTACTACATGAACGATCTCGAGAAACACCTATACCTATCTATACGTCACTTATGCTGCACTCCAGAACAAGAAAGAAAGAAAGAAAGCTGGCAAAATTCACTGTTTGGGATTAGAAATATCAAATGATTGTGTCCTACTAATTTCATCTGAACTAACAAAATCAGCTCGTTACTATTATGAAGATATTGGTGTTGTCTGCCTGCAAAGCCATCTTGGAGGAAATTTCTGCACAGGAGTAGTTGATAACACTGACCACAACCCAACTTCAACTACATCGATTGGCTCTTTTCATGGAAGAGCTATATCACTACAACAGCATAAACAATATGATGATGATGGCACCAATAGGTCGCAAATGTCAATTCCAAATACATCTGTTAGAAAAACAGATTCAAATCTTCCTTATAAGTATACGCTATGTCCCGTGTTTGTGGGTCAGCAATCAATGGTTTCTATTCCAAAGTATGATAATCCTATCCTTAATGTGGAACATGATGGAAGAGTACAGACAGGGGCGGATTGGCCATTGAATGCACCGGGAGGATTCCCGGTGGGCCGGGCCGGGCCGGGGGCGGTCATGCTGTCTTTTTAAAAATTATTCTTAACAAACAAACCCAAAAAATTGTTGGTCCTGACCCCTGTAGGGCTGGGTTGTGTTGAAGGGGAGGGGGAGGGCTTACCTGACTCTCCCTCTTAGTAGCGCTGCAGCAGCAGCAAGGACAGCGATCGGGCTGGGAGATAAGGCTGTTTGTTTACAAACAGCTCCTGCCCATGTGCTGATCAGAAGGTTGCTACCTTGTAAAGAAGGTTCTTCGAGATGGCTCTCAAATTCTCACAACTGGGTTGTGCGCGCAGGAGCCAGTCATGACTCACTCCACTGGACTCTCGTGGAGAGCGCAGCAGAGCAGCGGCAGACACTGTCACAGGCAACTTGCGGGGCAGCAGGTGGGGCCTGCCGGGGGGGCTGGGGCCTGCTTGGGAGGGGCCGGCTGGGTTCT